>JAWZYV010019369.1:640000-1200646 GCA_038373885.1 Cheiracanthium punctorium
TTTGGGTGCTCATAACTCACTCATTTTCTGTCCAAATTTATTGAAAATTGGTGTCCGGGGTTAAAATGAGCTAAATTTTTGAAATATGAAGTGAAATCTAGGGGTTGCTATTGAGAAAAAAAAGTTGGTGCGAATTTTAATATGTAGATGGCCCCTTATGCAATTTTTATGCATAGCAAATTAAAGTGTACGTCAATCGTAAACGATTAGAAAAGAACAAATAATGATAAAAAATTGCAGTTTGAATAGAAAGCATTACAGATATTTCGAATTTTTTTTAATTGGAAATTTGGTTCCCATTTTGCATGTTAGCGCCACCTATCGGTAACATTAGGAACTACAAACTTTCTTGTCATTAAAAAAAAAATAAAACCATCATACTCTAAACCTATTTGTGCAAACCGCAATTTTCTATCATTATTTGCTCTTTTTTAATGAATTTTTAAAGTTTGTACTGACTTATGGATCACCCGGTAAATATATCCGGTAAATAGACATCCAAACAATGTTAAAAAATTAATTAAAATGGAATCGGATGGAGTAAAACAATTTGTAGCAAGCATCGGCTATACTGGTCAGGCCCCACGAGCCGAATACTTACTACCAAGATAAAAAATAAAATAACAGGATTTCAATGTAGTTACTTAGCTCAAAGAAAGCTAAACATGTAACTAAGGGACCTAAACTGTTAAAAATTAAAAAGTAATCATGAAAACATACCCAGAAAAAAAGTAATTTTGAAGAAAAAATGGAGATGAAGAGACCAAAAGCATTAAGCCTGAAAACATGGCTCAACCATGGAGCTGTTGCCAATTGGACAGGAAAAAATATACGTTGCCAGAAAAAATTGGAGAAAAGTTGAACAATAAGTACAAAGTAAGAGTTAGTAAAATAACATAATAAGAATAATAATAATAAAACAAAGAAATAATATACAGTAAATAAAAACAATCTGGTAAAAATTAAAAGTAAACAAAAAAAGGAAATAAAATAAACAATAAATATTATTATTAATAAGAAGAAATATTGGCATGAGATAAATTAGGGTTATAATATTTTAAAGGTATACATCTAACTACTTAAAAAGCTCACTATTCGCATTATATGCCTAGACATATTTCAGAGATTATATTAAATAAAAGAAGAGCATTTATATTTATATGATACCTGTGATCATTAGTTCACACACACACACATGTGTACATATTTTTAAACAATGAACAAGAACATATGTAAACTCATAGCATTGTTTTTTATTTTTTTCAATAAAACATGGGCAAAAAAAGCCAGAATTTTATCGATTTTTTTTTAATTTTATAAGCAAGCCAGCTACCAAACCCCAACCTCTCCAACCATGAATTCCCAGAAAGGACACATATTTACAGAAATGCTAATTGCAACTAGGAAATAGAATCGAATTTAGAAATTTTCTAGGGTAATTGTATCTTAAAGCAATATAATATAGTGAAGATATATTATCAGACTTATAATTACTTGTACAAAGAGATAGTACTCAATATAGATGATCAGCTATAGTATTGGAAATACAGATATATGCATGCATGAGGTAAAATCTGTGAAACTAATTACATTGAAAGGAAATTCATCTCTTTTAATTTATATGTTAAATGTGAGTTTGTTGTCCTAATGTATTATTAATTGTAAATCAAGAAAATTAATACAGTTATTAGTTAGAGGATTTTTAATCAATTCTAAATTATCAGGATAAGTAATAGGCAATTTATCTGTGTAAATATATTTATCTGTAGCTATAACAATATTATCATCTGTGTACAGCTGCGGAAAAAAAAGTCCCACTTGCTCTTTATTGCGCCGTCGTTCGTCGTACATTAAAGTTATATATACCATTCGTTTGCAAATAACGCGTAATTTAATTTACTATTAATTTAATTTGCATAAGGGGCCGTCTTCATATTTAATTCTGCATCAACTTCGTTTTTCTCTATGGCAACCCCATCTTTTGACTTTATTAAACAAAAGAAAACCTTCAAATTACCCTAAATATAAATTTTCACCAATTTTCTACGATAATTTCCGGAGATACTGCGAATTCATTTTTGCGCGTTTTTAAGGGACATTCTGCAAATTGAAAAACGCTAATTGTAGGTTCCGAACTTTTCGCCTTTCATTAATTTCGCTCGCGAGAGTTAAAAGAAATTAATATTATTTTCACGGAAAATATTGTTTGCATCTCTCTTAAAGTTTTTTGTACTGAGAATATCAAGGGTAGAAATAGAATATTTAGTCTGTGGTCCAAATGACCCGTGAGTTCATAACTTCCTTGGTTCGCACACATGATTTAAGGGAAAAATGCAAAATGACTGCTCACGATTTTGAAAATCTTTGTAATTTTGAAATTGTTATTGAGTATTTCCGTTGATGGTTCTCTTAGACAGGTGAAATGTTGGCAGGAGTTAGAGGCTGATCTCTGCTCTTCTGACTACAGGCTTGAATATTACTTAGCTATGGTCGAACTTGAAGAATGATCTCCTGATAGAAAATTTATTTGTTTGAATTTCATGTAAAAAACGCAATTACTTTTTTGCCGACCCAATATTATCAGTGTGTTTGTTATTTCACTTTCTTCATTTAATACAATCGTCTGCAATGCGCAATATTCTTAAGACTTTTGGCGGTATTTTAATTTATAGTTAGATGAAAATTTAGACAGAAAAACGTGATTTTGAATGTTTGATAAAGTATGGGGAAGCCCAAAGACCTAATGTTTCCGAAATTAAAAAAGGTCACATTCACGCCTGGAAAGTTGAGGATGTTAGTTTTTCAGAAATAGGACGTTGTATTAGAAGACATACATCTACTGTATCTAATTCTGTAGCTGGAAAATATTTTATTTGGGGGAATATGGTAGCAGACGCAACAGTAGACGCTTTATAGAATCCCTATCAAACTGTAAAAACCTCTAATTTATTTGCTTCAAAATTTCATATTTTTAATACTGGTATCTTTTACTGTTTTTTTGCACAAAATAAATCTAATTTACGTTTATTGTATGCAGTTTTCAAAAAATTTTCACTTAATAAATTTATATATGGTCCCTTAACTCATGAAAATAACACTTTTTATTTAATATAAATTAAACTACCGAACGTAAAAATTTGAAATTTTGCACAGCCATGTAATATTAATTTCTGCATCTATTTCCATCAAAATTTGGCTAGGTCGCTATTCATAATTTTTTGAATATTAATTTAATAATTCATAATTCATATTAATAATTTATTAAAAATCATAATTACATTAAATTATGTTCGGGTCGTTTAGTTCTAATAGTACGAATAAAAATCAGCTTCTTACTAGCAATATTATATGATATATGAATTGAAGTATGAAAAAATATTTTAACATAGGGGGAGGGGGATTTTGGGTGCTCATAACTCACTCATTTTCTGTCCAAATTTATTGAAAATTGGTGTCCGGGGTTAAAATGAGCTAAATTTTTGAAATATGAAGTGAAATCTAGGGGTTGCTATTGAGAAAAAAAGTGTTGGTGCGAATTTCAATATGTAGATGGCCCCTTATGCAATTTTTATGCATAGCAAATTAAAGTGTACGTCAATCGTAAACGATTAGAAAAGAACAAATAATGATAAAAAATTGCAGTTTGAATAGAAAGCATTACAGATATTTCGAATTTTTTTTAATTGGAAATTTGGTTCCCATTTTGCATGTCAGCGCCACCTATCGGTAACATTAGGAACTACAAACTTTCTTGTCATTAAAAAAAAAATAAAACCATCATACTCTAAACCTATTTGTGCAAACCGCAATTTTCTATCATTATTTGCTCTTTTTTAATGAATTTTTAAAGTTTGTACTGACTTATGGATCACCCGGTAAATATATCCGGTAAATAGACATCCAAACAATGTTAAAAAATTAATTAAAATGGAATCGGATGGAGTAAAACAATTTGTAGCAAGCATCGGCTATACTGGTCAGGCCCCACGAGCCGAATACTTACTACCAAGATAAAAAATAAAATAACAGGATTTCAATGTAGTTACTTAGCTCAAAGAAAGCTAAACATGTAACTAAGGGACCTAAACTGTTAAAAATTAAAAAGTAATCATGAAAACATACCCAGAAAAAAAGTAATTTTGAAGAAAAAATGGAGATGAAGAGACCAAAAGCATTAAGCCTGAAAACATGGCTCAACCATGGAGCTGTTGCCAATTGGAGAGGAAAAAATATACGTTGCCAGAAAAAATTGGAGAAAAGTTGAACAATAAGTACAAAGTAAGAGTTAGTAAAATAACATAATAAGAATAATAATAATAAAACAAAGAAATAATATACAGTAAATAAAAACAATCTGGTAAAAATTAAAAGTAAACAAAAAAAGGAAATAAAATAAACAATAAATATTATTATTAATAAGAAGAAATATTGGCATGAGATAAATTAGGGTTATAATATTTTAAAGGTATACATCTAACTACTTAAAAAGCTCACTATTCGCATTATATGCCTAGACATATTTCAGAGATTATATTAAATAAAAGAAGAGCATTTATATTTATATGATACCTGTGATCATTAGTTCACACACACACACATGTGTACATATTTTTAAACAATGAACAAGAACATATGTAAACTCATAGCATTGTTTTTTATTTTTTTCAATAAAACATGGGCAAAAAAAGCCAGAATTTTATCGATTTTTTTTTAATTTTATAAGCAAGCCAGCTACCAAACCCCAACCTCTCCAACCATGAATTCCCAGAAAGGACACATATTTACAGAAATGCTAATTGCAACTAGGAAATAGAATCGAATTTAGAAATTTTCTAGGGTAATTGTATCTTAAAGCAATATAATATAGTGAAGATATATTATCAGACTTATAATTACTTGTACAAAGAGATAGTACTCAATATAGATGATCAGCTATAGTATTGGAAATACAGATATATGCATGCATGAGGTAAAATCTGTGAAACTAATTACATTGAAAGGAAATTCATCTCTTTTAATTTATATGTTAAATGTGAGTTTGTTGTCCTAATGTATTATTAATTGTAAATCAAGAAAATTAATACAGTTATTAGTTAGAGGATTTTTAATCAATTCTAAATTATCAGGATAAGTAATAGGCAATTTATCTGTGTAAATATATTTATCTGTAGCTATAACAATATTATCATCTGTGTACAGCTGCGGAAAAAAAAGTCCCACTTGCTCTTTATTGCGCCGTCGTTCGTCGTACATTAAAGTTATATATACCATTCGTTTGCAAATAACGCGTAATTTAATTTACTATTAATTTAATTTGCATAAGGGGCCGTCTTCATATTTAATTCTGCATCAACTTCGTTTTTCTCTATGGCAACCCCATCTTTTGACTTTATTAAACAAAAGAAAACCTTCAAATTACCCTAAATATAAATTTTCACCAATTTTCTACGATAATTTCCGGAGATACTGCGAATTCATTTTTGCGCGTTTTTAAGGGACATTCTGCAAATTGAAAAACGCTAATTGTAGGTTCCGAACTTTTCGCCTTTCATTAATTTCGCTCGCGAGAGTTAAAAGAAATTAATATTATTTTCACGGAAAATATTGTTTGCATCTCTCTTAAAGTTTTTTGTACTGAGAATATCAAGGGTAGAAATAGAATATTTAGTCTGTGGTCCAAATGACCCGTGAGTTCATAACTTCCTTGGTTCGCACACATGATTTAAGGGAAAAATGCAAAATGACTGCTCACGATTTTGAAAATCTTTGTAATTTTGAAATTGTTATTGAGTATTTCCGTTGATGGTTCTCTTAGACAGGTGAAATGTTGGCAGGAGTTAGAGGCTGATCTCTGCTCTTCTGACTACAGGCTTGAATATTACTTAGCTATGGTCGAACTTGAAGAATGATCTCCTGATAGAAAATTTATTTGTTTGAATTTCATGTAAAAAACGCAATTACTTTTTTGCCGACCCAATATTATCAGTGTGTTTGTTATTTCACTTTCTTCATTTAATACAATCGTCTGCAATGCGCAATATTCTTAAGACTTTTGGCGGTATTTTAATTTATAGTTAGATGAAAATTTAGACAGAAAAACGTGATTTTGAATGTTTGATAAAGTATGGGGAAGCCCAAAGACCTAATGTTTCCGAAATTAAAAAAGGTCACATTCACGCCTGGAAAGTTGAGGATGTTAGTTTTTCAGAAATAGGACGTTGTATTAGAAGACATACATCTACTGTATCTAATTCTGTAGCTGGAAAATATTTTATTTGGGGGAATATGGTAGCAGACGCAACAGTAGACGCTTTATAGAATCCCTATCAAACTGTAAAAACCTCTAATTTATTTGCTTCAAAATTTCATATTTTTAATACTGGTATCTTTTACTGTTTTTTTTGCACAAAATAAATCTAATTTACGTTTATTGTATGCAGTTTTCAAAAAATTTTCACTTAATAAATTTATATATGGTCCCTTAACTCATGAAAATAACACTTTTTATTTAATATAAATTAAACTACCGAACGTAAAAATTTGAAATTTTGCACAGCCATGTAATATTAATTTCTGCATCTATTTCCATCAAAATTTGGCTAGGTCGCTATTCATAATTTTTTGAATATTAATTTAATAATTCATAATTCATATTAATAATTTATTAAAAATCATAATTACATTAAATTATGTTCGGGTCGTTTAGTTCTAATAGTACGAATAAAAATCAGCTTCTTACTAACAATATTATATGATATATGAATTGAAGTATGAAAAAATATTTTAACATAGGGGGAGGGGGATTTTGGGTGCTCATAACTCACTCATTTTCTGTCCAAATTTATTGAAAATTGGTGTCCGGGGTTAAAATGAGCTAAATTTTTGAAATATGAAGTGAAATCTAGGGGTTGCTATTGAGAAAAAAAGTGTTGGTGCGAATTTCAATATGTAGATGGCCCCTTATGCAATTTTTATGCATAGCAAATTAAAGTGTACGTCAATCGTAAACGATTGGTATCTGTAACTTTGCTGTACGACGAACGACGGCCGAAAAAAGTACAAGTGGGACTTTTTTTCCGCAGCTGTACCTATATATTATAAGTGAGGAGTTATCATAATGTTTCTCATAATTAAATAGATAAAGATCAGCTAAATATCATGAAGTAGATCCACCTTGTGGTATATCTAAGACCTGTTTTGAAAGTTTATTATTGTGTAGTATATAGTTATTGTATAATATAAACTTAAGTAGATTTTTGAAAAAAGTAATAGAATATTGTGATGGTAGATTTAGACTATGTATGCTATTATTAAAAAGATCAAGTATAGTATTGTAGAGATCATCTAAATGTATGTTATTAAATAGATCTTTAAAGTCATATGTAGATATGGAATGTAAATCTTTAATTTTGTTTTTTAGCTCATAACAATTACTAATTGATATGGAATTGCAATTAGCCTTAATATATAAATTATACAGAGAAGTTAGTATTTTTAGTAATGATTTACTAGCTGTATTACTGCAAGTATTACATCCAATAGTTACAGTTCTACACTTTATTGGAGTTTTATAAAATTTAGGAATTAATACTAAGTAAGGATAGTTAGGATTATCATGTTTCAGGTTAAGTAACTTATGGTAGTCTAGGTTGAGGATGTTAGTTTTTCAGAAATAGGATGTTGTATTAGAAGACATACATCTACTGTATCTAATTCTGTAGCTGGAAAATATTTTATTTAGTGGGAATATGGTAGCAGACGCAACAATAGACGCTTTATAGAATCCCTATCAAACTGTAAAAACCTCTAATTTATTTGCTTCAAAATTTCATATTTTTAATACTGGTATCTTTTACTGTTTTTTTGCACAAAATAAATCTAATTTACGTTTATTGTATGCAGTTTTCAAAAAATTTTCACTTAATAAATTTATATATGGTCCCTTAACTCATGAAAATAACACTTTTTATTTAATATAAATTAAACTACCGAACGTAAAAATTTGAAATTTTGCACAGCCATGTAATATTAATTTCTGCATCTATTTCCATCAAAATTTGGCTAGGTCGCTATTCATAATTTTTTGAATATTAATTTAATAATTCATAATTCATATTAATAATTTATTAAAAATCATAATTACATTAAATTATGTTCGGGTCGTTTAGTTCTAATAGTACGAATAAAAATCAGCTTCTTACTAACAATATTATATGATATATGAATTGAAGTATGAAAAAATATTTTAACATAGGGGGAGGGGGATTTTGGGTGCTCATAACTCACTCATTTTCTGTCCAAATTTATTGAAAATTGGTGTCCGGGGTTAAAATGAGCTAAATTTTTGAAATATGAAGTGAAATCTAGGGGTTGCTATTAAGAAAAAAAAAGTTGGTGCGAATTTCAATATGTAGATGGCCCCTTATGCAATTTTTATGCATAGCAAATTAAAGTGTACGTCAATCGTAAACGATTGGTATCTGTAACTTTGCTGTACGACGAACGACGGCCGAAAAAAGTACAGGTGGGACTTTTTTGTCCGCAGCTGTACCTATATATTATAAGTGAGGAGTTATCATAATGTTTCTCATAATTAAATAGATAAAGATCAGCTAAATATCAGGAAGTAGATCCACCTTGTGGTATATCTAAGACCTGTTTTGAAAGTTTATTATTGTGTAGTATATAGTTATTGTATAATATAAACTTAAGTAGATTTTTGAAAAAAGTAATAGAATATTGTGATGGTAGATTTAGACTATGTATGCTATTATTATAAAGATCGAGTATAGTATTGTAGAGATCATCTAAATGTATGTTATTAAATAGATCTTTAAAGTCATATGTAGATATGGAAGATATAGAATGTAAATCTTTAATTTTGTTTTTTAGCTCATAACTATTAGTAATTGATATGTAATTGCAATTAGCCTTAATATATAAATTATGCAGAGAAGTTAGTATTTTTAGTAATGATTTACTAGCTGTATTACTGTAAGTATTACATCCAATAGTTACAGTTCTACACTTAATTGGAGTTTTATGAAATTTAGGAATTAATACTAAGTAAGTATAATTAGGATTATCATGTTTCAGGTTAAGTAGCTTATGGTAGGCTAGTATCTTTTTGTTAAATATGGACTCAGTAGTATTAGTGAGTTTAAAGTTAGAATTGTTGTTAATTGAGTTAGATAAAAGACTATGATATAATTTCTTTACAAATAATTGATTATATATATATATATATATATATATATATATATATATTACACATATACAGAAACATTAGTTTTGAATATTTCACTGTTATATTTAATTTAGAAATGCATTGTAATTTTTTGAAAACATTAAAGGAAAACTTATTCAATTTGTCACACCTGCAACACACATTTTGTCACACCCGTCAATATAAAATTTTGCTATTAAAAAAAGATTTTTTTCTATTTAACATTTTATACCTACTTCGGCTAATTATAAGTTCATCCATAGAAAATTTCAAATTTCTTCAGTAAAGTGTTTGTTGTGTATACAGTTATAAGCATCTTTTATATGTGACCGGTGTGACAAAAAAACTTATTTTTAATTAATAATGCATATGTTTAACTTTGATTTTTTTGTTTTTTTCAATGGGACTACATATGTTAATTTGTATTATTTACACTCACAATTTAAATAGAGACTGTTTAAATAGTATTTCTGAGTAAATGTAAGTATGTTTTTCAAACTTCCTGATTACCAGATTTCTTCTATGTTAGAGGTCAAATTTCTAGAATTGCGTTATTTTTACAAAGATTATTTTTTAAATTCATACTCTGCGTTAAAATAGCTTTAGTTTAATATGTCACAAATTATTATACAAAAAATCTTTTCCATTGAATCGCTCAGAGAGCAAAAATTCCAAACTTCATAATCTATGAATGATCATTTGCTCTTTGAAAGGATGGCTTTTTTTCACTTATCATGATTTAATTTTTATTTTATTTTTAGTCTGTGAGTTTACTCTTCCTTACTGGTATTTAAATCTTAATTCTTTAGAATACTTGTAGTTATTTAGTATTAGTGATTGTTTTCATTTTGTATTGTACTTTTGAGAAAAATTAAAGATAGTTTTTATAACTTTCAATGTTTTAAATATACAATGCCTCCAAGTTCTAATGTGTAAGTAATTATAGGTATTGCTGTTTATTAGATAAAGATACGCGGATTTTATTAGACAATTTTGGTATTCTTAAACTTAAAAATCTAATGAATTTGAATTCTAAATATATATTTCTCCTCGAAGTTTTCAAAGGTTTTATACCTCTAAATAATTCTTTCCAACTGAAATGTGAGTATCACGTTGCATTATTTAGTACATGTTTACTTTCCTGTATTACATTTGCGAAGTTTCCAAAAAAGATACCTTCGATTTCAAAATTAAATAACTCGGAAGCAAAGATAGAGTGTAGAATGAGACTGAAAATTCGATTAAAAAAAATTTAAATACAGTTTCAAAAGTTGCTAAGAGATGTTTAGCAACATGTCAATCTCTATACTTGTAGTATAGAGATTGAAATTATTAAACAAGTATAGAGATTAAAATGCTTGTAAGTATATTGAATTCTCTATTCTCTATACTTGAATTCTCTATTATCTATACTTGATTCTGTATACTTGTAAGTATACTAATCTGTATACTTTCAATCTCTACAAAACAAACAAAAAAAAAAACCTTTAAAGCCCTTATTGTTCCATTATTCAAATTATAAGAAGGTTACAGTATTAGTTTAACTGTCTGGATTTAAAGTACTCTTTATAGGCCAATTTTATGGAGTACACAAAGAGTTTATAGCATGCGACACCTCCTTTTGGCAATATACTAAACTAATTTTAAAATTTCTATACTAATTTTTAAAACTTTCAACATAAACATACATTTTTTACTTACATTCCTCCATCCCTCAGAATTTATTCAATTTTAAAGTCTGTGTCCTTTTCAGCACCCCTATATATTCTTATACTTAGGTACTTAATCCTTTCTGGAAAAATTAGCAAAATAAATTGATAAATTTTTTGGTATTAAAGAATCATTGATGAAAGGTTTATAAGATTATATTTTTATTTTATATGGCATTCTGATTGCCGAGGCTCTCTTGATGATAATAAATCAAGATTAGCTCACATTTCTCAATTTAATAGAAACAAAAAAATGTAAATAACTATCACTAGTAAACACTGGTGAAAGTTACCTACTTAAAGGTAACAAAGGTTTGTATGTTGAGAGATGGTTGAGAAAAATGGAGTCACACACGAACGGCAGTGATTTATTCAAACAATTCATCATTTCAATTATTAAACAAACATCCAGGATTTATTATTCATTCGTTATAGCTCAATGCTTTAAGAACTAAGTCTTTCAGTGTGAAATGTAAGTAGATTTTTAATTTATACAGTATTCCTTTTACAGTTATATTGAAATGGAACTATGTTTAATTTGAAATGTAAGTATCCATTTACTATTATCTTTAGTATGAAAGTTTGATTAAAGGGGACTGTCCCCACTAGGAAGAGATAGCAGGAAAGAAGGTGAAGGAAAATCGTACTTATTAATTATTTAATCATATTTATTATGTTGTGCAGGGTGCATAAGAAAAATCTGTGCACACTTAGTACTGTCATAAAAGTTTATTTTCAAACCTGCAAGGCTAAATCTCTGGGAAAAATTGAGTTAATTTAAAAAATATTTTTTCATCCTTGTCAAACTGAATATTTCACAGGGCAGTTAAAGCATATATTGAAAATGGTGGCCTTTGCCGTCGATACATTTCTAAGTGCCAGTTACCAATGGCTCTACACTCTCCCTCAGCACCCACTGGAATTTCAGCGCACACTGCTTGAATCTAATCCCAAAGTGTGTCCAGGTTACATGGTTTACGATGTTAATATTATCTTTTATAGTGTCACGTAAGAAAAAAATCAAGCGGTTTAAGTCCGGAGAGCATGCAGGAAATTCGATTTTCTAAAAATAGCACTAATTTTTCCCAAACATGTAATCTTATAGGTGGGAAAATAAACTTACATTGACAACTCACAGTGTGTATACTATTTTTCATATGCAGTTTGTATCACGGCTATTTTTTTATTTAAAAACATATTTTTTGATAGTGGAGCATTATCTATTTTGCTGCCATTTTTATCATTTTATTTATTGCCTTTAATTTCTTATACATTAAAATATTTTATTCTTCTGTGAATTTTTTTAATATATCTTATGTTGAAAGAGGATGCAAGTTCCTTTGTAAGCTGGAGAAAAGGTATTTATGTATTATTAGTTATTAAAGGAGTTCTATATAGCACAAGGCATACAGTTAAACCTTTGCTCAGTAAAGCAAAAATGAACAAGGGAACATATAAGCATTCAACTGCATAAATAATAAACGCTGAAAGGCAGACACATGTTTTCGATTCAAGTCCAGCAAGAAGTCTCATCATGAGTGCAAGATATCGACTCCATGGATGTCTAAGCCAAAGTAAGGGGCAAAAGAAGAAATAAGAGACTTTCATACTATATCAGATGCCATAAGTTAGTAGCTAAAGACGAATACGTACCCTTTCAATAAAATTCATCTAAATGTTGGAAAGAAGGGGACAACCAAAAGTCACTAACCAGATTAGAAATAAATTTAAGGTACCTGCCTACCTTTGGAGAAGGGACTTTTCTTAATTTGAAAGATTGCCTACTTACGGGCATTATATTATAAAATACAGTTAAAAATTGTAATAACATCGGGAAATATATACATTTTTAAATATTTTCGGTTTTTAGATTCAAAACATGCATAAAAATTGCTTTCAAATGTCACTTTTGCAAAACATCAAAACTCAAATTTAAATAAAGATATTTTTATCCTGTAAATTTTATTTTCATGTTTGAAATCTGCTTGAAGAAATGAAAAACTCTTATTAC
The DNA here is from genome assembly GCA_038373885.1 of Cheiracanthium punctorium. NCBI lineage: Eukaryota > Metazoa > Arthropoda > Arachnida > Araneae > Cheiracanthiidae > Cheiracanthium > Cheiracanthium punctorium. Next base: position 652,947 of record JAWZYV010019369.1, read on the forward strand.
TTTAACAATCGCGTTTGAAAAGTTAGAAAAGTTAAAATGTTTACGCTCAGGAAAATCATGAAAACATTTGACGATTCATTACTTCAAAGAACTAAAAAACGAGAAATAATTTCACTACATTCATTGTAAAACTTCATTCCCTAACTCAACTCCTTTAAAATATTTTATCAAAATTCACAACACTACAAATATATTTTTTGAGCTAGGATGTTTTGCGATTAAGCAAAATCTTAAAAAACTTTAATAAAAAAGAGAAACTAAACTTAAATACTATGCTTTCCCTATGAAATGACTCATATTAAAATGCTTGGAACTCAAGTTTTAAGTAAGATGGCAGCAAAACTTCAAACTAATTTAGATAGTTAAAACATTCTGTTCTAATATTAAGCTTAAAATAGGAAACTGGACTTTTTGTCCGAATGTGCATTAAAAAATAGGCAGGCACTTTAAGTTACAGTATACCACCCAGAAAAATAAATTAATGTTTATTCTAAAGGATTTACATTAATACATTTTTGTTTATTTTGCAATATAATATCTATTTTTTTTCCTAGAATATGGACAACTTCAGATTAAAGCATGCAGTAATGATACCACGTTCTTATATAACCACGGGATTTGTGTTGTTCTTTGCACTGACTGTAAGTATATATCACATTTATTGAAGAATTGATATGAAGAAATCCTGAGATTAATATACATTTAGATACATAATAAAACCTAATATTATGTTAAGTCATGAAAATTAGAAAAAATATTTTTATTTTGAGTTAGACGATTTGTCGACATTTCTTCTGCAAATTGAAGGTTTAATTTGATGTGTTAAATACGCACCAATTAAATCAAATTGTTCAAAAATCTTAATATACAAATTTCATGAGATAATCTAATAAATAAATATAAAACTGAAAGGTAAATGTTTCATTTTCTTAATAAAGAAATTAATTTTAAATAAATCATACAGTACAGTGCAATACTTCATTTTATTAGACTTTTAAATGTAGTAAAATTTAAAGGTCAACCGTGAAATTTAAGCTTTCAAAAGCATTTCTATACCTTGAATAAGTCTATTCAAAACTGATAGTATTTTCAGTTATTCTTAATATTTTAACTGGTATTTGAATACTATTTTAACAAAGTATTTCAATACTATTTTAACAAAGATTTCAATTACTTTAAAAATTACATTTACTTTTTTAGTACTTTTTAGTATTTTAAGTACTGTACTTTTCCATTAGAGTTCGATAGGGATTCTGAATTTTAACTAACGTGAGAATTTCAAACTTTAGAACGAAAATATTAAAGTTAAGAACATTCCTTTAAACTTTGAAAAAAGTGTTAAAAGGAAAAAAATGATAGTGGTAGTAATAAACAATGACATATAAGCATAACTACATGATTATTCAGTTTGACAAGAATGTCTGTGTAAGCTCAAAATTTTAACGTTGCAGTCAATTTTACTTAAGCATTTAAGAAACTATTCGAAGCTCTCTTGTACTTTGCATACAGCATAAAAATATATTAAATACTTAAGGTATGCATATAGACTGCAAATTCTTAGACATACAACTCGTTTAAAGTTGGTAAGTAACACATTCATTTTTAATGATAGAGCCAAAGTATCCAAAACTCTGCAGGTGTATATTCAGTTCTTAAGTGAGTAAAACGATATTTCTTTTTACCGATAATTTTTTGAAATAAACTTCCCTGATATCAGGTTTGTTTGACTGCTGTATTCACTATTTAGACGTAAATATGCACTGTGTTAGATTTAAGATATTGTACTGTATTGTTTATATGTGCATGTAATGATGTTAATAAACAAGAAATAGTTGCATTTTCGAATTAAAAAGTGTTTTTACCGATTGAAAGACTATTACACTTTACTTATACTTTTGTATAGTTTTTAATATTATACGGATTACTTCAGGTATTTTATCTGAAAAATTTTATTTTAAAAATGTATGCATTCCGTTAGGTGGCCATTGCATACATGAACATCTTGTCATCTATAACAATTTCAAAGGTGGCAAGTTTTCCATTTGAGCCTTTTCTTACTTCATCGGAGGTCTTTTACCTGGTCTTCGGTATCCTGGCATGTTTGAACCAATCAATCCTGTTGTACGGAGTAATGACAGTAAATAAACCAGTCACTAGAATTGTGAGTAAATTGGTCCAACTTAATTTGCACCTTTTTTTTAGATGTTAGTTAGATTGTATGAATTTTTTGATCAAATACTTAAAAGTTTTTGACTCATTTTCATTATATTTTTCGTACATTTATGTATTTATTCAAAACTGACAAAATAAAAATGCATTTCATAGTCAGAAAGCAATCAATAAAGAAAAGAATTTAGTACTTTTATTGTAAGTACAATTTTAATTCCTTAGATTGTAAAAAATGTATTAAATTATTTTAATTACACTAGAAGAAAAAGCTTTCAAGTATAACATAAAACATCTTTTGTTTCTTTAACACAAAATATTTCTGATCGTTTATTATTCGTTCTTGTTATCACATAATGTGCATTACCCAAGAAGATAGCCTTGTGATATGTTTCTCAAACTTTAATACAAGTATCACTTATAGTATAGAATCCTGTATCTTTGATTTGAATGTAACTACAAAAATTAACGAAATTTATGATGTCTGAATTGCTTGTTTCCATTCACAGAATAATAAATGATTTTGAAAATATATCTATAACACATGCAAGAAATTATTTATTAAAATGATTTGGATTAAGCGTTTTTTCAACAATTCATTAATACTTTATATTGGATTTTGGAGCATATTTCATTAATTTATGGCAAGTTTAAACGAGTTTTTTTCAATTTAATAACAAATTTATTATTTCAGGGAGTTTTCATTGCCTGCTGTTTATTTCCGGCTTTCCTTCTATCAGGACTCGGAACACTCGATTCCATTACTGATAGAGCTCTAGAACTCGATGAAACAAGAATGATTGCCTATATTCATAAGTTCGGATATGATGCTACGGTTACTGCTACTACTGACGTATTACAAACGAAAGTAAGCATAATAATAATATCGATTCTATTTATAATTTTCCGGAAATACTTACAATATGTAATTCATTCTCTGGTTGACGCACACTTTCGTTTGTCAGCAGATAATGTTAAGTTCCCAGCAAAGTAATTCATTTTATGCAGAATATTTATCTAAAATCGTGCTGTAATTGTATGAACATTTAATAGGAATGCACATTTTAATCAATTTTAGTATGTTTCCTATACAATCTGATAGTTTTTACTAAATGTTTCTCATATCTTTATCCAAACCAAAATTTTCTAATTAATTCAATTTTATAATATAAAATCAATATAATCTCAAGATGTTGTAGTATATAGTTGATGTTATGGAATTCACATAAAAAGAATTAAATATGTGATGTTTTCTAGTACAAATGTTGCGGAGTATATTCATTTGAGGATTATACTAAGAGTGATTTTTTCACCTGCATCCCGTCAGAAAAAGGTTTTATGAAATGTCTTGTTCCATCATCATGCTGTGATGAGGTACTATATTTTTTTATTCATAATAATTGTGATATTTTAAATACACATTTTAACATATCCCTCACAGTGCCAATATCCTTAACACTTATCTGAAAACATGCACCAGTATTGAATGACTGACATTTTTAAACTATTGCCCACCACTATTGGCGATAATTCTGCAATATAAATTCGTAATAAGGCTATATACACATATGTAATATTGGACGTTTAAAATATTTCTTATGCAAAATCAGAAATGGGTAATAATTATTTCTACTTTCTTTTATAGTTATGTATCATACTTGCAATATCGCAAAAATTGTGCAAGTGCAAAATTATTATATTTATAATGTTTTTAATGTACCTTAATGATATCAAACATTTCTAATTTTAAGTTTCTTGTTCAATTATCTGTTAACGAAAATAAGCGCTTCACTTGTTTTATGATCTAACATATATTGCTTTTCTAAATTACCTCTTTACCTCTTAAAGAAAGTTAGGTACAGTCACAAATGAACTTCTAAGTATTACACATTCCGAGGATGCCTAAAATGTAGGGAGTAACACATATAAGACATGCGATTAAGAAAAACGAAGATTAATTCATTTTTAGCAAAGCACTGTCATTAGATTCATCTAATAAAAAATATTAACTTTATACCAGTTTTAGCTGTGTAGAAAAATACATCCTGCAGAAGAGTTACTTTTAAAGATTTCTGAAAATTGGGGGTTGGAGGAATTAACAGCAATCGGGTTGAATTTAAAAATCTGACAAGAAAAATGTCCATTTTTTTTCTGTGATAAATTTTAGAATTTCGACCAATTTAGTTCCCACATATTCCGAATTCCTTCATAGAAATTCAGCATCACTTTTTTACTCTCTTCTTTTAAAAGAAGAGAGGAGACTGTTTAATTGCCGTAGGAATTATACGGAAACTGTATAATTACCGTTACGTGATTCAGAGTTTGAATATATATTTTACTATAGTATTTTTACAACACAGGTAATTTTAACATTGCTGAGACTGATCATTTTTAAATCACAATTCTTTTGATTCGAGGAAACTTAATGTGTTATCTTTACAAGAAATATATATATTTAAACTGGATAAATTTCAAATTTGATCTTTTACAAATGTTTAGTTCTATTCTATGTTTACAGATGGACGAATCAAAACCTTATTGTGTGTATGACAGTTTATTTGATGCTGGAAAAATAACTAATGTCAGTTCAGACTTCGGTATAGACCAGGTGAATGCATTTATTTAATTTCCAATATAATATCATTATATTACTGATATTAAATGTGGATTACTAAACTAAGAAAAACCTGAATGTTCACATTTTTTTCAGAAAAAACTTTAAGCTACTTCAATATGTTACTAAAACTAATTTTGATTTTTCTTCCATAAGTAGATCATTTTCAAAATAATTTTTTAATACCATGTGAACAACTGAACAACATAGATCAAAATGACAGAACAATTCTCCGTGTTCCCTCATTACACTTCGTTTGTATATTAAAACGTCTAACAAGATATGTGGACTTGGATTTATTTCATTGTTAAGAAAAATAATGATATAAACTAAATATATATATATATATATATATATATCACATAAAAACGGTAGATGTCAATCATTACAAATAGCCTACTTAGAGAGTTAACTTATGTTCATGATTAATTTTTGGAACAAAAAACCTTTTTTCAATTTTACACAACAACCTGATGATGTTGTAGTCAAAAATAAAGGGTTGTTGTAGGCAAAAATAAAGTAAAAATACAATATTTTAAAGCAGAAGCTTTTTATTGTGGAGCCTTAAAAGGGATGAAACAAAAATTTATTCTTTCAAAGCTATGTTATAAATGAATGAAAGTTTCACAACTAAGACTAATATTCCATATGAGCTGTATTTGCTTGTAAGGCATTGATGCAGTCATTAATATCTGTATTGCAAATGTCTCTAATGTTTTTTAAAGTAGTTTGAACGGTTAATAATTTTCATTTCTTGTGAAAGTGTAATATCTATATTTTTCTCAAAAGTTTTTTTAGTTTTGAAACTTAGTTTGAATGGAGCTGCGCATCAAAATCAATCAACGATCAACATGTATAAATATAAATTCATTCTCTGCAAGCAGTTACAACACCATCTTCTCAAAATGTCCACCGTTCGACATGCAGAGGTCTCGGAAACTAATAATGAAATTTGTCGTCGCAATCCGTAATGTCTCAACCGAAACGGATTCACATGCCACGCAAATCGACAACTGAAGCTCATGTAGCGTGTTATGATGTCACCTCCGATAATCAAGGCCGGCGCACTGAAAACAGGGAGTGGCAAGATGGCGCATTCTGTAGTCCTAAGTACCGTAGTTCTTGAGAATTTAAGAGTGTACTTTCACAGGAAACATTATTTAAACTTTTACTTTTTAACTAATGTTAACCAAGAACATTGCTTTATTTACATGTTTACATCTAGTTTTGGACATCATGTGTTTTATTTTGATTTTTTGATGTGGTAGAACATTTACTTTAATCATATTTCTATCTAAACATTATTAAATTTAATATTAATTTTCAGTGAATTTGAATGGGTGAACCTTCCCACATGGAAATAACAAATCTTTCTGATAGAGCAATGATTCTGCAAATTTTATGAATGCATAACAATAAAAATTATTTTGTATGTACTTAAATATAATATGATTATTTCCTTCCAGAACATTTTTTCTTTGGAGCATGTATGATTTTCTTACACCTTAATGTCACTCAACACCATTGTGAGTGTCACTATGTGTGATAAATTTAAACATAAACAAGCGATAAAAAGTGCGTTGGTGTATGAAACAACTTTGAAAGAAGAATAATTCATGTCAGGGTGTAGATATTTGTTCTCGAAAGTTTATAAAGTTACTAAAGATGTACAGTGGAACCACCTTGGTAAAGAGACCACCTGTCTATTGTGGCCGTTTTTTAACTATTTCACTTCCTACCACTACGTTTTGCCATCTTTGTAAAGTGACCACCTTAATAAGGTGACCAGTTTTGTACTTCCCGAAGGTGGTCACATTACAGAGGTTCCACTGAATTTCTGTACAAAGCAGCAGCGTTTTGTACTAGTAATAAGATACCCATCCTTTTATGAGTTACAAAAGTTTTCACCTAAACTGGTGCTAAGTATGCGTAAATTAAAATAATTACTGTATATTAAAATGTTTTGAGGATCTCAATTTTAATACATTTTCAATTATTCATTTCAATCAAAAAAGGTTTTGTATACCTTGTGGCAACTTAATTGTATTGACACTTTCAACGAAATCCTTAATTTTGGAAAATATTTCAAAAGTGCCTCGCTCCCCTTTCACTTAGAATATATGTCTAGAGAGGAGAGAGATATATAACTTAAAATTTTAATAGATGTTGACATATCGCTTGGCGTATAAGGTATTTTTTGATTTTTAAATTTCGCACATTCATAATGAAGTTGACAATTAAAATGTACATCTGTTATCAGAAGCCTTTGAGATTATTAAAAACCCTTTCACAGTCACACCCAGTTTTCACTTAAACTGGGTCAGAAAAAAGGGGTAAATTAAAAGGAATATTGTAGATTCAGAAGTAATAAACTTTTGAATTTTCAATATAATCCAAACATAAAAATATATTAATTTCAATTACATCAGTTTTTGTATGCAGCGTGGCGATTTAACTTCCTTAGGCGCTTTCAAAGGAACAGTTTATTGTATTATTGTAATATTTTTCTATGGAAAGTGCCTCCTCTCCCCTATCACCATAAATACTTATCCGGATAGGAGTGATATATGTATCATAAAATTTTCCTATCAGTTTAAATAGTGAGTGGCTAAACCAGGCCTGGACTGGCTCCTTTGGGGGCCCTCGGATATATATTGAAAAGTGGCCCCTAACTGATCAACTAGAGAGAATAGAACATTAGAATATGTAATATTTGGAATTTAGTCTTCCGTGCCTAAAAACCGCAGTTGACTATTTTAGAGCTTTCGTGTTAGGCCCCTGACTCTTCGGGGTCCCCTCAAGCCGCGGGGTTCCTGGGGTCCTTCGCTGAGCCACTGCGTAAAGACGTAAGATTACTGGAAAATAAATAACTTAATTTTCCTGAAATATATCTATCAAATTACTTTAATTATAAAGTAGTATGTCCCTTTTGGGGAGCCTCTCCCCAAGCTTGAGCCGGGGGCTCTCGGCAATCACCAACCAGCCGACTTAGCCAGTTCGGGCCTGGGCTAAACATAACTTTGCATTCAAAATTTCACACACTTTGTTAATATTGACATTTAGAAATCTAATTAACATGTCTGTCATCTCCAGTTTTTGAGGTTATTAAGAATGACAAGCATCCCTTTCAGGATCACACCAATTTTTACATATACTGTTGTACTGAGAAAAAAGGAAAATAAAAAGTATTATTGTATATTCAGAAGTTTGGAAGAGTTGTAAATAAAATAATAACGACAAAAGGATACATTCATATCAAAAAATTCTTTTTTTGTTTTACTATGCGAGACAAAGTACTTTTAAACACTATTACTTTTACATTCAATATCGATCTGTAGAGGAAAGATATTTATATCAACGTTTTGCTGTCTATTTAAAATATGAAGAGGCTTATGTTGTACTTTCATTTGTATGGATGTTGTTGTTTCGTTCTCTTTGTTGTACTACAAAGTTCCGCAGGTTTGTTAATATTCCATTTAACAACATTTATGTGTATATTTTTCATCTACAGTTTTTGAGGTTTTTACAAACTTAAGGCTTAAAAACAAACTATTTCATGTTCTTATTACATATTAAAAGTAAACTCATCCCATCTGATAATCATAAGAAACAAGGTAACATTCATGGCATTTAATAAAAATACTGACCTCCCCTTGCATTCTTTTGCTAATATTTCTGAAATTAATGAAGAACATCTAACAAAAGCACATGTAGTGTGTTACACTTCAAGGAAAGAATAATAAACAAAAAAAGCTTGTCTATGATAGTGCTCTTTTTATAATTTAAACATATAGAATAAGAAACTTGCAATTTCTTATAAAAATAATGTAAATTAATTCTTGAAAAATTAAGCTTAAATTGAGAAAATGGCCTTCGGACAGCAAAAATACCCAGGTTTCATGTTAAAGTTTCTTTCTTTTCGTTGTGTTATAATCCCTAAAGTGCTCGAAAAAATTAACAATCTTGTAGAAAATAGTTCGGCGAACACGAATATACTTGTATTTTTTGCACAAATAAGTAAAAAATATAATTAACACAACTAATATACCTCGGACAGTGATTTTCCAATTTTTTTAAATGACCCACACTGTTCAAAATATATCCGTAAATTAACGGAAAAACGACTGGCAGCAAAGTTGACAGAAAATGTCCGTTCTGTTTATTATTTTTCTGTTTTCTGGACTTGTAACTTTCCGTTTTACCAAAACTGCGAAACAAAATAGGTCGACCATCGCTAGGATTGAACCCTGAGCCTACGGATTGGGAGACGGTTGTTCTAATCACTAGACACTGCACGACTGGCTCTGGTTTGGCCAAAGGGTGGCCTAAAGGTTATTTCACTTTCCTAGCAGTAGAGGAATTTGTGGGTTTCATGATTTAAAATTAAAAATTCGAGTCAAAGTGTTGTCCAGTTATTATTAACATAGTCAAATTGCTGGATTAGCATGAAATTAATTTCGATTTTCAAAAATGTATGTAATTAGTAAAAACATTTACTATTTAGCTATTTGTCATGTCAGTTTAGATTTCCATACAGATATGCTGCAAACAGTGAAAATAGGAAAAGAAATACATTGGCTGCTAAAAATATAAAAGCACACCTTGATTTTTCGTTCTCAGTTTGAAATAATAACTCAAATTATTTTCTAGCCAGATCTATACGTTTATGAATGTGATTTGAAATATTCTTTGTTATGAAAGGGAATTCTTTGTTAAAAAAGTAATTAATTATACTTTAATTTTTAATTACTCATAAGAATGCGTTTGGTGTCAATATTTTTTTCCATCTAAAATGTCCAACGAAAATCCATTTCTCAAAACTACTCGTAAAACTAAAAAACAAACTAAACACGGAAATTTACAGTTTTCACAAGAAATTTCCTAAAGTTGCAATCATTTTTCTTCGTTTAACGAAAAATTACTAATCATTGGGTAAAACATTCATATTCCTGAAAATTAAGGCTGGAATTATCCTGAATTTTCAGATTATTTTTAACAGTACATATCCCTTTCACAGTCACACCAGTTTACACTTCTACTGCTGCAGACATAAATGGTAAATTGAAAGGATTATTGTAAATTCAGAAGTTATAGACTTTTGCATTTTCAATACAATACAGACATAAGAATACAGTCATTCCTGTTATATGAGCTTATGTATGATGTGGCAATTCAACTTCTGTAGACACATTCAAAGGAATAGTTTATCGTATTATTGTCATTTTTATACTTTTATTTTGAAAGTGCCGACTCTCCCATTTCACCATAAATACTGATCCGGATAGGAGTGATATATATTTCATAAAATTATCCCGTCCGCATAAATAGCCAGTCGCTATACGGTTAACTTTGCCCTCAAAATTTCTCACACTTTCTTAATATTGAAATTTACAATTCTAATTTACATGTCTGTCATCTTCAGTTTTTAGGGTCATTGAGAATGACAATTATCCCCTTCAGGATCACACCAGTTTTCACATATACTGTTGCATTCGGAAAAAGTGAAAATTGCAAGCATTATTGTATATTCTAACGTTTTGAAGAGTTTTAATTACAATTCAACACAAGGACACATTTATTTAAAACAATTCATTTTTTTTACTATGTGACAAAGTACTTCTATAAACATTATTACTTTTACTTTAAGTATCTATCTCACTAGGAAATATATTTATATAAAGGTTTCTGTCTGTTAAAATATGAAGTGGTTTATGGTGTATTTTCGTTTAAAAATTTCGCACGTTTGTTAATACTGCAGTTGAAAACAGTAATACATATATTTTTTATCCACAGTTTTGAGGTTTCTGTGACTGCTATATAGCCCTTTAAAAACAACACCAGTTTAAATCTAATCTGGTGTACGATTAAGCGTAAATTAAAATGATTGGTGTTTGTTCAAAAGTTCTGAACTTCTGAGTCCCTTATAAAATACATAAATAAGAACACAGTCATTTCGATCAAACATTTTTCTTTTTTTTTTACAGTAATTGGTAAGTCACTTCTGGGTCATTCCACGTCTGATCAAACAGTGCAGTTCACCACACCAACTTGGATTTTCCTCAAATTTTATATAGATGATTTATAGGCTAAGACATCAACAAATCTCAATTTTGAAGGTTCTACGATAATTAATTACCGAGAAATTAATGATGCAAATTTTTAAGTTTTCTGCAAGATGCGCCAACTTTTTTCTCAATTCCTTAAATAACTCCTTACCTGTAAAAGTTACTGAAGTGAAAATTTGTTTCTAGGAGTAACTTTTTACGCTGATTCCAAAAATGCTATCGAAATTTGCGTATCTTCTATAGTTTATGCATGAGCACTGCATTTGCTAAAAAACATCATGAATTTTTTTCGGCATGTCTGATCACAGACACATGTTTTAATTTTTTATATGTTGTTAAGATGGAATAATCCTACATCCCAAAATAATTTCATCTTGGCTTTCTGCTCAGGAGCAGAGAAAAAAAATTGTATGTATGTACCTATATATGAGGATTTTCATATGCAATATTTATACTGAAGATGAGAAAATTCAGAAGCGTTAGTCAATTTTCCTATGTCTTTTAAATTGATATCTGAAGTTTAACTACTACTCCAGGCATTTTCAAAAACTAGAAAATATATCAAAGTGCTTGCATCGGAAAACGTAAAACAAACAAACAACAAAAAATGCATGTAAAACAATGTTAAATTAAAAAGAATTCTAAAATTAAAATTTAGAATTATTTTTAATTTAACCCTGTTGTTTTTGACAGTCATCCATCAGCCAATAAATCTTTGGAATTCTGTATGATATTGAAATCAAAAGAAAGAACAATGTTTAATAAAACATATATATGTGTATATATATATATATATTAGGTCTACCGGAAAGTTCTATCCGTTTTCCGTATGTCAATATTTTGCCTATCCAAAACTACTGAAGCCAATAACACGAAATTTAGCACGAGTGGGATTTTATAGCGTAGGTGCTAGATTAGAGAGTATTTTCCAAAATTCGTAATTTATGGAGGATAAAGACCCAAAGTGTTCGTTTCACATATTCTGCGGGATCTCAAAGAAGAAAATAGATATCTATAAAATTCTTGCTGTAAAATACACAACACTCAAGAATGCCTAAATATCGATTTCTGAACATTTCAAATATAATCCTCCTAGCACTGTAGACGTAAAAGTTTGCCGTGAATAACTGGTTACATGACATTTATTCTGTAATATATCACCAAATGTGCAATTTGACAATGTGCCTGACATTGTTATGCTAGTTGTTGTAACAATAAAAATTTAATACAGTATACAGTAAAACCTATTTCAAATTGCTGTATCCACAAAACTAGCCAAAGCACAATTTTTTTCGCATTCTGTTAAAGGTAAATAAGTACTGTAACTTACAGGAATTCAATTCTTTCAATAAACTTTGTTCCTTCTATTGACTTGAATGTCATACAGAATTACAAAGATTTATTGGCTGATGGATGACTGCCAAAAACAACAGGGTTAAATTAAAAATAATTCTAAATTTTAATTTTAGAATTCTTTTTAATTTAACATTGTTTTACATGCATTTTTTGTTTGTTTTACGTTTTCCGATGCAAGCACTTTGATATATTTTCTAGTTTTTGAAAATGCCTGGAGTAGTAGTTAAACTTCAGATATCAATTTAAAAGACATAGGAAAATTGACTAACGCTTCTGAATTTTCTCATCTTCAGTATAAATATTGCATATGAAAATCCTCATATATAGGTACATACATACCATTTTTTTCTTTGCTCCTGAGCAGAAAGCCAAGATGAAATTATTTTGGGATGTAGGATTATTCCATCTTAACAACATATAAAAATTTAAAACATGTGTCTGTGATCAGACATGCCGAAAAAAATGCATGATGTTTTTTAGCAAATGCAGTGCTCATGCATAAACAATAGAAGATACGCAAATTTCGATAACATTTTTGGAATCAGCGTAAAAAGTTACTCCTAGAAACAAATTTTCACTTCAGTAACTTTTACAGGTAAGGAGTTATTAAAGGAATTGAGAAAAAAGTTGGCGCATCTTGCAGAAAACTTAAAAATTTGCATAATTAATTTCTCGGTAATTAATTATCGTAGAACCTTCAAAATTGAGATTTGTTGATGTCTTAGCCTATAAATCATCTATATAAAATTTGAGGAAAATCTAAGTTGGTGTGGTGAAATTTCTCCAGTTTTGTGTTTGATTTGACGTGGAATGACCCTTCTATAAACCTTTTTCTATTAATATGAAAGTCTTTTTATTTAAAAATTAGAATATTTTTTAATACGGAAGTTCACGAGTCTAATGAACGTTTTTGTTATCTACATTTTAATAAAAGTAGGTTTATAGGGAAGAAAATAAAAATAGGCACAGTAATGCTGCTAGTGATAGGATGCCGGATATTCCTTTTAACCATCGCACCAGTTTTCGTCTAAAACTGGTGTAAAAAATAAAAGGTACATTAATTGGATTATTGTAGATTCAGATCTTTTGAGCTTTAATATAATCCAGACATAAGAGCACATTCATTACAATCAAATGAGTTTTTCATACCATGCGTGAACTTACTTCTATTAACATTTTTCTCAACAAGTAAATTTTCAACAAGTTTATAATAACAAACAGAATTTAAACGTAGAATTAATATTTATTACATGTTAAAGCAAGAATTTTATAGATAATTTTTTATTCTTCCAATAAAGATGGCCACCTTACCCTCCTATGAGGGTGAATTTCAAAATATCCTGGAATTTATTTATAGATATTTTTTGTATTTTTCACCAAGGACTTTGTGGATAACTCTTACCTAGTTTCAGGCAGAGATATGTGAAAGGAACATTTTCGCCCTCCAAACCACAGATTACAATTTTTTAAAATACAGTCTAAATCCAACACCTATATTGAAACTCTCATACTTGCGAATTCCGTATTATTAGATTCAGCAGTTTTGGCTAGGTAATACTGATATTCTACCACAATTAGACATTGTATTCTGGTTGCTCCAGCTTTTACATCGTAAAACTTTTCATGCTTATATCCGTCCCTTAGCTGGTAACTTTGCACTTAAAATTTCGTTCATTTTATTAATATAGAAGATTACAACTCTAATTTATACGTATCCTATCGTCAGTTTTGATGTTATATAGAATGACAAATATCCATTTCAGAATCACACCAATTCACACCTAAACTGACGTATTTCGAAACACAAAAAAAAAATTCAAAGGATTATTGTACTTCTGTGTTTTCAATACAATTCGACATATATATACAGTCTTTTGAAAGCTTTTCTTTTGTATACCTTGGAGCAATTTACTTCTAAAGCGTTATTACTAATACTTTGAATATCGATCTCAAGAGAAGAGATAACAAAAGTTTTACTATCTGATTAAATATGAAGTGGCATTTTGAATTTGAAATTTTTAATATTTTGTTAATATTGAAGTTGGCAAATTTAATGAACGTATTTGTCATCTGCATCTTAATAAAAATAGGTACAATAATGTTCCTACTGATAGGATGTCAGATATCCCTTAAAACCGGTGCACCAGTTTTCAATTAAACTGATGAAGTATACAAAGGTTAAATTAATAGGATTATGTATATTCAGATGCTTTGAGCTTCTGAATTTTAAATATAATCCAGACAAAAGAGCACATTTATTTCAATCAAATAAGTTTTTGTATACCACGAGGCAACTTTCTTCTATTATCACTTTCATCAGAATCCTTAATTTTTGAAAGTACTTTAAATGTGCCTCCTCTCACCTTTCTCTTCGAATATCTCTCACTAGAGGGGAGATATTTATAACGTAAAATTTTACTGTATGTTGAAATATCGAATATGCTATAAAGTATATTAATTTTAAAATTTCGCTCATTACATAAATGTTAAAACTAACATTCTCAGAGTACATATCTAATATCTGACGTTTGTATATTTAAAATGTTAGATATCCCTTTCACAGTCCCACACCAGCTTTCACTTAAACTGGTGCAAAATTAAATAGTAAATTAAAAGGAATATTATACATTCAGAAGTTATAAACTTTTGAATTTTTAATACAATGCAAACATAAGAATACATTCATTTCAGTTATATCACTTTTCGTAAGCGGACATTTAACTTCTATAAACTCATTCAAAGGAATCGTTTATCGTATTTTTATTATATTTGTTTTAGAAAGTGAGTTCTGTCCACTTTGACCATAAATACTAATCAGGATACAGGGCCCATCTGACGGGGAGGGAGGGGGGAGGGCGTGCCACACTCCCTAAATTAAAACATTAGATAACTAAATTTGGTATTACGGACTTCCAAAACTCCTCATTCTAGTACAGTGAAGCACAGTTTATACGTATCTCATTCATACGTCGTTTTCTCCAAGTGACGTGCAAGGTTTATAATGCACTTTCGCTTTGAAATTTTTACACGTTTGTTAATACCGTATTTGAAAACAGTAATATATATATATATATATATATATATATATATATATATTTGTCATCCACAGTTTTGAGATTTTTGTGATTGTTATAGATCCTATTCAAAAGCAATATCAGTTTTAGCCTAATCTGGTGTAGGATTAAGAGTAAATTAAAAGAATTTGGTGCATGTTAAAAAGTTTTGACCTTCTGAGTTCCTTATATAATACATAAATGGGAACGCACTCATTTCAATCAAATATTTTTTCCTACACTATGTGGTTAGTCACTTCTATAAGCGTTATTTCTATTAATTTGAAAGTCCATGTGAAAGGAGATATATTTTTATCATAAAATTTTAATGTATATTTAAATATCGTGTGGCTTTTCTGGTACTTTTATTTAGAAATTAGAATATTTTATTAATAGTGAAGAACCCGAATCTAGTGAATGTATTTGTGATATACATTTAATAAAAGTTGGTATAATAGGAAAGAAAATATGAATAGGTACAGTGATGTAGCTAGTGATAGGGTACCGGATATTCCTTTTAACCATCGACCCAGTTTTCTTGTAAAACTGGTGTAGAAAATAAAAGGTAAATTAATAGGATTATTGTATATTCGGATTTTCTGAGACTCTGAATTTTTAATATAATCCAAACATAAGAGCACATTCATTACAATTAAATGAGTTTTTTATACCATGTGGGAACTTAGTTCTATTAACATTTTCCTCCTCTCCCTTTCAACGTAAAATATATATCTTGAGAGGACACATGTTTATAATATAAAATTTTAGAATATGTAAAATAGCGAGTGTAATTGTTGATATTTTGTTTTTAAAATTTCGCACATTTCATTAATATGGAAATGATAGGTTGACAGGTTCATAGGTTGACCTTTAAACTGGGCACCAGTTTTCTATTAAAATGGTGAAGTACACAAAGGGTAAATTATTAGGATTATTGTATATACGGAAGTTTTGAGATACTGAGTTTCCAATGCAATCCATACATAAGAGCACATTAATTTCAATGAAACCAGTTTTTTGCTACTACGTGGACCCTTACTTATTTTATCACATTAATTGGAAGTCTTAATTTTGGAAGACTCTAAATATCCTTTATCTCTAATTTCACTTTGATTATCAATCTGGAGAAGGGAGCTATTTGTAACGTAAAATATTACAGTATGTAAATATCGAGTAGCCTTTAACGTATTTTTATTTTTAAATTTCACACATTTCATTAATATTTAAATTAACATTTCCTGTGTGCATATCAGTAATCTGAAGTTTTATATATTTAAAATGTTAGGCATCCCTTTCATAGTCTCGCAACACTTTTCACTTGTACGGGTGCAAGAATAAAGGGTAAATTAAACGGATTATTAGAAATTCAGAAGTAGTAAACTTTTGAATTTTCAATATAATCTAAACATAAAAATACATCAATTTCAATTACATCAGTTTTTGTATGCAGCGTGGCAATTTAACTTCTGTATACACTTTCAAAGAAACGGTTTAATGTACTATTGATATATTTTTCTATGGAAAGTGAGTCCTCTCCCCTTTCACCATAAATACTGCTCTGTATAGGAGTGATATATATCTTATAAAATTTTCCTAGTAGTTTAAATAGTGGGTGTTTAAGGCTAAACCTAACTTTACATTGAAAATTTCACACACGTTGTTAATATTCAAATTTACAATTCTAATTTACAAGTCTGTCATCTCCAGGTTTTTGAGGTTGTTAATTTTGAAAAACATCCCTTTCAGGATCACACCAGATTTTATATATAATGTTGTAATAAGAAAAAGGGAAAATTGAAAGTATTAGTGTGTATTCAGAAGTCTTGAAGAGTTCTGAATACCATAATAACGACATAAGAACACATTCATTTAAAAATTCTTTTTTTCTGTATATGGCCGATAGTAATTCTATAAATAGTACTATATTCACATTGACTATGGATTTCAACAGAAAATATATTCATATAAGAAAGTTTTTCTGACTCTTAAAATATAAAGTGGTTTATGATGTACTTTCGTTTATAAAATTTCTCAGATATGATAGTACTGGAAATGTAAAAAGCAATAGATATATTTGACATCCACAGTTTTGAGATTTTTGTTATTGTTAGGTATCCCTTTCAAAACAACATTAGCTTTAAATTAATCTGGTGTAGGATTAAGGGTAAATTAAAAGGATTGCGGTCTATTCAGAGGTTCTGAACTTCCGAGTTCTTTATATAATACTTAAATGAGAACACACTCATTTCAAACAAACATTTTTGTTTGAAAACTCTCATTAACGTTATTATTACAATGGTGTGTCTAGAGTTAGCATGCCAGATATCCCTTTAAACCGGTGCACCAGTTTTCAATTAAACTGGTGAAGTATACAAAGGGTAAATTAATAGGATTATTGCATATTCAGATGTTTTGAGCTTCTGAATTTTCAATATAATCCAGACAAAAGAGTACACTCATTTCAAACAAATTACCTTTCGTATACCATGTGGCAACATACTCCTACTAACATTTTAATGGGAATCCGTAATTTTGGAATATACTTCCAAGTTCCCCCTCTCCCCTTTCACTAAGAATAATTGCCTGGTGATTGTATATGAATAAGGCAAACCTGCGCGAGGGGTATCTGCCTAAGATGAGGGATGCATTGGTAGGAGGACTTTCTAAGGGGTTCTAACGCGTATTCAAGTTACATCTGGAGAAAACCTACCAAAACTCTAGACCGTTAGATCGACGACCGCGAGATGGCACCCGAACCCGGGACCTTCAGTTTTCGGCCGGCTACTATTTTCAGTGATCTAACCACTGTGCCATGGTGAGGCATGTAATTGCCTGGAGAGGAGAGAAATTTATAAATTAAAATTTTAATACATGCTGACAGTTCGAGTGGCCAATAAGGTATTATGTGATTTTTAAATTTCGCATATTAATAATGAAGTTGTCTATTAAAGTGTACATCTTTTATTAGAAGTTTTGGAGATTATTAAAAACCCTTTCACAGTTCAACCAGTTTTCACTTAAACTGGTGCAGGAAAAAAGGGTAAATTAAAAGGAATATTGTACATTCAGAAGTTATAAACTTTTGAATATTCACTATAGTCCAAACATGAGAATATATTCATTTCAATTATATCAGATTTTGTTTGCAGAATCAGTTGCATTCATTTCAGTTATGTCACATTTTGTTGTGAAGTTCACGAAACAAGTGAACCTATTTGTGATCTACATTTTAATAAATGCAAGTATAATAGGAAAGAAAATAAAAATAGATATAGTAATGTTGCTAGTGATAGGATGCCCGATATTCCTTTTAACATCGACCCAGTTTTCTTTTAAAACTGGGGTAGAAAATAAAAGGTAAATTAATAGGGTTATTGTATATTCAGATCTTTTGAGCTTCGGAATTTCTAATATAATCCAGACATAAGAGCACATCCATTGCAATCAATGAGTTTTTTATACCATGTGGGAACTTAAGATAATGAAAAATATCCCTTTCAGGATTACACCAGTTTATACCTAAACTGTTTTATTTAGAAAAAGAATTAAATTAAGTGAATTAAGGTAAATCACTTCTATAAGCCATATTTCTTTTAATTTGATTGTTAATGTGAAAGGAGATATGTGTTCATCATAAATTTTAATGTATGTTCAAATATCGTGTGGCTTTCGCGGTACTTTTATTTAGAAATAACAATATTTTATTAAAAGTGAAGTTCAAAGGAATATTCTGTAAAAGGAAATAATCTGTGAAATTAAAAGGGATATTCTGTACACACAAGTTTTATACTCCTGGATTTTCAATACAATTCGAGATCAAAATACATTCTTTTTAAACTTCTTTTATACTGTGTAGAAATGTACTTCTTTAAACATTATTACTATAGATTTTAATATAAATATCTCTGCTCTTTAGATCGATATAAACGATTTACTATCCGTTTAAATATAAAGTGGTTGAAAATGAAATTTCTAATATTTTGTTAATACTGAAGTTGAAAAATGTACTGAACGTATTCGACATCTCAACTTTTATAAAATTTCAGGCAATGTGTCTATTGATAGATTGACAAATATCCCTTTAAAGCTCGCACCAGCTTTTACCTAACCTGGTGTCCTAAATAAAGGGTAAACGAATAGGATTATTGCATATTCAGATGTTTTGAGCTTCTGAGTTTTTAATATAATCCAGACATAAGAGCACATCCATTGCAATCAATGAATTTTTTATACCATGTGGGAACTTACTTCTATTAACATTTTCCTCCTCTCCATTTCAACTGCGTGAACAGAAGTGGTTTATAATGTTTTTTCGTTCGGAAATTTCGAACGTTTGTTATTACTGCATTTGAAAACAGTTAAGTATATATACATATATATATTATTTAGCATATACTAGATAAATGCCCCCCCCCCAATTATAAATGTATTTAAACTATAAATGTTCTACAAAAGTAAAACTACTAATAATCTCTACTGAATACAGTTTTTACTATAACACATTTCTTTGGCAAAACCTCAGGCTGTGAATCAGAAACCTATGATTTCGGGGTTGTGCATATCTCACTCTGAAGAAGACAATGCATTTTATGCTTTAATTATATAACAACAATGGCTGGCCTGAGGGGCATTTATCTATTATTTGCTAAATAATATTATACACATGTTTTCCTTTAAGCAGCTTCCATAAGCGCTATGTAACGTGTGTAACCACTGTATTTTTATTTGCTTTTGCATAAGATTTGTTTATACATATATATATATATATATATATATATATAATCCACAGTTTTGAGTTTTTTGTGATTGTTATAGATCCCTTTCAAAACAGCACCAGTTTTAACCTAATCCACTGTACGATTAAGGGTAAATTAAACGGATTTGATGCTTGTTCAAAAGTTTTGAACTTCCGAGTTCCTTACATAATACATACATGGGAAGACACTCAATTCATTCAAACATTTTTTTCTACACTATGTGGTAAATCACTTCTATAAGCCTTATTTCTTTTAATTCTATTGTCAATGTGAAAGGAGATATATTTTTCTCAAAAAATTTTAATTATGTTCAAATATCGTATGGCTTTTCTGGTACTTTTATTTAGAAATAAGACTATTTTATTAATAGTGAAGTTCACGAAACTAGTGAACATATTTGTGATCTACATTTTAATAAGAGTAAGTATAATAGGAAAGAAAATAAAAACAGATATAGAAATGTTGCTAGGGATAGGATACCGGATATTCCTTTTAACATCGACGCAGTTTTCTTTTGAAACTGGTGTAGAGAATAAAAGGTAAATTAATAGGATTATTGTATATTCAGATCTTTTGAGCTTCTGAATTTTTAATATAAACCAGACATAAGAGCACATCCATTGCAATCAATGAGTTTTTTATACCATGTGGGAACTTACTTCTATTTCTTAATGATGGAAATATCAACAGAGTCACTCTTCACGATGTGAATGCGATTGTAAGGTACCGTCTTAGAGAAAACACCATTAAAAAAAGACTCACAGATTTGTGAAATAAACGCTAATAGGGACCTCATTAAAACCAATACTCTATTTAGAACAGGCCACTATCGAGGCATGAAAATCCAAAGAGATGGCAATAGAATCTACCGTGTCTGCAATAATTGCGATAATATTCCACTTACTCCAAAATACATTTTTGACTGCCCTGCCATTTTAAGATCTCTGGCTCAGCTCGGGGGATTCTCCCCCTTTGACATCGAAAAGTGTCTATACTCCGATAACATCAAGGAGATAGCCAGCTGTGTTCTGTAACTCATGCTCATCTCTAGATCTCCCCATGGACATGACACCAACCAACTTACTTCTTTTCACATTTTCCCCCTCTCCCCTTCAACAGCATGAACAGAAGTTGCAGCAAAATTACATTAATATAAAATATTTGAAAAATACAAAATATGGAATAGTAATATTTTTTTCATTTTAAGACAAATATTTAGTTTTAAAATTTAGTTATAGAGATTGGCTTAAGAGGTAAATTTGCATTGAAAATGTCACAAATTTTGTAAATATTGAAATTTAAGAATCTATTTTCCATGTGTGTCATCTGCGGTTTTTTATGTTATTGAGAATGACAAACATCCTTCTCAGTATCACATCAGTTTTCGATATTTATATAAAGGTTTGATGTCTGTGAAAACATGTGTAGTTTATACCCATATTTTTACTTTGAAATTTCGTACGTTGGTTAATACTGTATTTGAAAACTGTAATATATATATTTGTCATCCACAGTTATGAGATTTTTGGGATTGTTACAGATCCCTTTCTAAGGCAACATCAGCCAAATCTGGCGTAAGATTAAATTAAAAGGATTTGGTTTTTGTTAAAAAGTTTTGAATTTCGGAGTTCCTTATGCAATACATAAATGGGAACGCAGTTATATCAATCAAATTGTTTTTTATACACTATGTGGTAAGATACTTCTATAAACGTTATTTCTATTAATTTGAAAGTCCATGTGAAAGGAGATATATTTATATCATAAAATTTTAATGTATATTGAAATATCGTGTGGCTTTTCCAGTACTCTTATTTAGAAATTAGAATATTCTATTAGTAGTGAAGTTCACGAATCTAGTGAAGGTATTTTAATCTACATTCCATTAATAGTTGGTATAATAGGAAAGTAAATAAAAAAAGGTGCAGGGATGTTTCCAGTGATAGGGTGCCGGGTATTCCTTTTAACCATCGACCCAGTTTTCGTGTAAAACTGGTGTAGAGAATAAAAGGTAAATTAATAGGATTATTGTATATTCAGATCTTCAAAATTCTGAATTTTTAATATAAACCAAACATAAGAGCACATTCATTACAATTCAATGAGTTTTTTATACGATGTCGGAAGTTAGTTCTATTAACAATTTCGTCCTCTCCCTTTCAACTTAATATATATATCTTGAGGATACATGTTTATAACATAAAATTTTAGAATGTGTAAAATAACTAGTGGAATAGGAGATATTTTGTTTATACAATTTCGCACATTTCATTAATATGGAAGTTAACAATCCCAGTGTACATATCGGTTCCGAAGCTTTTAAGATTTTTAAAAATGACAGATATCCCGTTCACAGTCACACCAATTACATTCAGAAGTTATGAACTTTTGAATTTTCAATAAAATCGAGACGTAAAAGTACATTCATTTCAGTTATATCAACATTCGTATGACGCGTGGCAATTTAACTTCTGCAATGACCTTAAAAGGAATCATTTAAAGTTCTACTGTACGTTTAATTTTTAAAAGTACTTCCATTCCACCAATTCTGGCAATGTGTCTAGTGATAGGTTGACAAATATCCCTTTAAAACACGCACAAGCTTTTACCTAAGCTGGTGTTCCAAATAAAGGGTAAATGGAAAGGATTATTGAATATTCAGATGTTTTGAGCTACGGAGTTTTCAATTTAATCCAGACATAAGATCACATTCATTTATATCAAGTCAGTTTTTCTCTGCATTGTGGCAGATCACATATATTAACACTTTAATTGGAATTCTTAATTTTACTTCAAATGTGCTTTTTTCTCCTATAACTTCTATTAACTCTCTGGAGAAGGGAGATATTTCCAACGTACAATTGTACTTACTTTATGTTGAAATATTCAGTGACCAACAACGTATTGTAATTTAAAAATTTCGTAGATTTCATTAGTATATAATTAACACTTCCATTGAAAATATCAGTTATATGAAGTTTTTGATACTATTAGAAAGTTAGATATCCCTTTCACAGTCACACCAGTTTTCAATTAAACTGGTGCAGGAATAAAGGGTCAATCAAAAGGATTATTGCAAATTCAGATGTTATAAACTTTCGAATTTTCAATACAATCCAGACATAAGAATAAATTCACTTCTGTTGATATGAGTTTTTGTATAACGTAGCCATTTTTTAACTTCTATAAACACTTTCCAAGGAACCGTTTATCTTATTGCTATTTTTGTTTTTCAAAGTCCCTTCTTTCCTCTCTGATCATAAATATCGATATGGATAAGAGTGATATATATATGTACATCATAAAATTCTCCCGTCCACTAAAATAGCGTGTTGGTAAACGGTTAACTTAACACTCAGAATTTCACAGACTTTTTTGAAATTTTACTTGAACACTGTTATTTTTCTAAGTACACCAGTTTTAAACTCATCTGGTGTACTTAGAAAAACTAAATGTTAAAAGGATTACTGTTTATTCAGCGCTTTATTATTTATTCAGCGCTTTTTTTAATTTTAAATACAATTTCACATAAGTACTCATTAATTCGAAAAAAAATCGTTTTTTTTATATTATGTGAAAAATACATTTATAAAAATTCTTACATTCACTTTGAATAAAGATCTCAAGAGGGAAGGTTTTTAAATCTTAGAAGGTTTTAATTTTTACATTGAAAGTTTTACTGCCTGTCAAAAAATAAAGTGCCTCTTGGTGTAATTTCGTTTTAAAATTTTGCGCGCTTGTTAATAATCGATTTGACAACAGTTATGTATATATTGGTCATCTACAGTTTTCGAGGTTTTTGTGATTGCCCTATGTCCCCTTCAAGACAACAGCAGATTTAATCTAGTCTGGTGTAGGATTAAGATTAAATTAAAAGGACCGTTGCATAATCGGCAGATTTGAACTTCTGAGTTCTCAATATAATTCATACATAATAATATATTCATTTAAACAAATATTTTTAGGTACATTGTGCAGCGTGTACTTCTGTAAACATTATGCTTATTACTTTGACTATTTATAATGAGAGGATAGATATTAGGTGCGCCGAAAAGTAATGAATTTTTTTTACATTAAATTCAAACAAGCTAATTTTCAACAAGTTTTTAAAACAAATAAAATTTAAAGATAGAATTAATATTTTTTACATGTTAAAGTAAGAATTTTATAGATCATTTTTTATTCCTCCAATAATGATGGCTACCTTTCCTTTCTAAGATGGCGAATTTCAAAACAACCTGAAATTCATTTGAAGGCATTTGTGAGTATAATATTTTACAGCAAGAGTTTTATGGATAACTCTTATCTAGTTTAAGGTAGAGAGATATGTGAATGGAAAATTTTCGCTCTCTAAACCATAGGTTACAATTTTTAAAAACCTCTCTAAATCCAACACCTATATTAAAAATCTCATGTACTTGCCAAATTCCATATTACTAACTAAAGTTAATTTCGCTGGAAAAAATAATCATATTCTAAAAAAATGGGACACTATTCTGGTAGCCCTAAAATTTATATCGGCATTTATGCATGTAAAATCCGAGTCCTTTAGCAGGTAATTTTGCATTTAAATTTCGAGCATTTTCTTAATATAGAAGTTGACACTTCCGAATTATATATCTGATATAGGACATTTTTGAGGTTATTGAGAATAACAAATATCAATTTCAGGATCACACCAATTTATACCTGAAGTAATGTATTTAGAAAAAGAAAAAATTAAAAGGGTTATTGTACACTCACAAGTTTTGAACTTCTTTATTTTCAATAGAATTCGAGATAAAAATACATTCTTTTGAAACAATTTTTTTTTGTATATCTAGTAGCATTATACTTCTATTAACTTTAAAAAACTTTATTAAATTACTTTCTATTAAATTATTACTATTACTTTTAATATCGCTCTCAAGAGGAGAGATGTTTATAACAAAGTTTTACTGTCGGATTAAATATGAAGTGGCTTTTCAGGTACTTTGAATTCGAAATTTGTCTTCTTTTGTAAATATTGAATTTTGTAAATATTGAAGTATGTCAGACATCCCTTTCAGCCCGGCACCAGTTTTCTATTAAACTGGATAAGTACACAAAGGATATATTAATAGGATTATTGTATATTCAAGAGTTTTGAGCTACTGAGTTTCCAATGCAATCCATACATAAGAGCACATTAATTTCAATGAAAGTAGTTTTCTGCTACCACGTGGCAATTTACGTATTATATTACATTAATTGGAAGTCTTTATTTTGGAAAGTACTTTAAATATGCTTTATCTCTCCTTCCACTTCGATTATCTATCTGGATAAGGGAACTATTTATAACGGAAAATATTACAGTATGTTGAAATATCGAGTAACCTTTAACGTATTTATATTTTAAAATTTCACACATTTTAATATTGAAATTAACATTCCAGTGTACATATCTGTTATCTGAAATTTTATATATTTAAAATGTTAGACATCCCTTTCACAGTCTCGCACCACTTTTCACTTAAACTGGTGCAAGAATAAAGGGTAAATTAAACAGATTATTATAAATTTAGAAGTAGTAAACTTTTGAAATTTCAATATAATCCAAACATAAAAGTACATTAATTTCAATTACATCAGTTTTTGTATGCAGCGTGGCAAATTAACTTTTAAAGGATACTTTCAAAGGAACGGTTTAATGTACTATTGATATATTTTTCTATAGAAAGTGAGTCCTCTCCCCTTTCATAATAAATACGGCTCCGGATAGAAGTTATATTTATATTATAAAATTTTCCTAATAGTTTAAATAGTGAGTGTTTAATTCTAAACCTAACTTTACATTGAAATTTTCACACACTTTGTTAGTAATTAAATTTAAAATTCTAATTTACAAGTCTGTCATCTCCACGTTTTTGAGGTTGTTAAGAATGACAAATATCCCATTCGGGATCACACCAGTTTTTAAATATGCTGTTGTACTAAAAAAAAGGGAAAATTAGAAGTAATATTGCATATACAGAAGTCTTGAAGAGTTTGAATACAATAATAACGACATAAGAACACATTCATATCAAAAAATTCTTTTTTTCTCTATAATACGTCACATAATACTTCTATATATAGTACTACTTTGACACTGAATATCCATCTCAAGAGAAAACATATTCATATCAGAAAGTTTTATTGCCTCTTAAAATATAAAGTAGTTTATGGTGTACTTTCGTTTATAAAATTTCTCACATTTGATAGTACTGGAATTGTAAAAAGCAATATATATATTTGACATCCCTTTCAAAACAACATCAGCTTTAAATTAATCTGGTGTAGGATTAAGTGTAAATTAAAAGGATTGCGGTGTTCAGATGTTCTGAACCTCTGAGTTCCTTATATAATACTTAAATGAGAACACACTCATTTCAATCAAACATTTTTTGTACACTATGTAGCAAGTCACTATTATAAACATTATTACTATTAGTTTGAAAAAGAATCTCAATAGTAGAGAAATCTATAAAAATGTGTTGTCTCATTAAATGAGAAGAGGCTTTTAAGGTACTTTAAATTTGAAATTTTTAATACTTTTATAATATTCAAGTTGACAAATTGCAAGAAGGTATTTTTTATCTGTTTCTTATTAAAAATTGGTACAATGATGTGTCTAGAGATAGGATGCCAGATATCCCTTTAAACCGGTGCACCAGTTTTCAATTAAACTGGTGAAGCATATAAAGGGTAAATTAATAGGATTATTGCATATTCAGATGTTTTAAGCTTCTGAATTTTAAATATAATCTAGACAAAAGAGCAAATTCATTTCAAACAAATTACATTTTGTATCTCATGTGGCAACATACTATTATTAACATTTTAATTGGAATCCGCAATTTTGGAAAATACGCTCATGTCCATAAATTAAGGATAATTCAGAATCACACAGAAATTGATCTCTAAAATAAGAATTTCACCTGTGGAATGATCACACACATCTTGAAGAAGAATATGCAAATTACAGGAAACCACCAGATGGCGTGGATGGTACGCCACAATGACGAGAGTGTAAGAGAGGGGTATATAAGGAATGGTGGCAAAGAAGTAAAATTGTTCACAAGCGCTGTGAAAGCCTTTCAGTGCAAAAACCGCATAGTTATGGCACAAAGGAGGCATTTGGATGATGTTTTACGTTGCAGAATTATCGGACGACTGGAATGTGGACGTACCCAGCTGGAAGTATCCGAGGAACTTGGAATCGCCCAGAGTGTCATCTCCAGGCTTTGGCAACGATTCCAAGATGATGGTAATGTGAGTAGACGTTACAGCACAGGTCGCCCCCGAGTTACAACGCCGAATGAGGACCGCTATTTCGCAGTTACTGCCAAAAGAAACAGACGGAGTACAGCATCAGACCTGTCTCGTCAGCTCTCTTCAGCTTCCGGTACCACAGTTTCAAGGCAGACCGTGTACAGACGCTTAGGGCACATTGATCTATATGCTCGTAGGCCTGTCAGATGTGTTCCACTTACCGCAACTCACTGTCGCCTGCGATTAACCTGGAGTAGAGAGCATGCATTGTGGACACCGTAACAGTGGTCTTGTGTGATGTTTTCCGACGAGTCCAGGTTTAGTTTGGAGTCTGATTCTCGCCGAACATTCATCTGGAGAGCGCCAGGTACCCGTTACCACCAAGAAAACACCATTGAAAGACACCGTTACGGTGGTGCAGGATGGCTTGTTTGGGGAGGAATTATTCTTGGTTCCAGAACTGACCTGCATGTTCAGATTGTAACGATGACAGGCCACATCTATCGGGATGTCATTCTGGAACATCATGTACGTTTGTTTCGGGGCCCCATGGGTGCTGAATTTGTGTTTATGGATGACAATGCCCGTCCTCACCGTGCAAACATTGTAGACGAATGCCTTCAATCGGGGGATATCACCCGTATGCATTGGCCAGCATACTCACCGGACTTGAATCCAATAGAGCATGTGTGGGATATGCTTGGCCTACGAATTGCAGCCCGTCAACCCCCTCCCACCTGTCTACCGGAACTTCGGAGTGCATTGCTTGATGAGTGGTGTAATATTCCCCCAAGATCAGATTGATCATTTGATACTCAGCATGCCTACGCGTTGTCAGGCCTGTATTGCATCGTCCGGGAGACATACTCCGTATTAACCATCCTACTAACCATGTTATACTGTTTTTTGTAAATAGGTTCTTTTTTGAAATTTGGTCAAGGGAGTAAAACTTGCAATTTTTATTAAATATGTGAAAAATATAGCATCTTTTTTGCTCTTTACTTTTTGTTTAATAAATAGACTTTACAAATAAGTCAAATTTGTTTTGCTTCTTTCTCTTTCTTTGCCTGAACTTCATTATTCTTAATTTATGGACATGTGTGTACTTCCAAACTGCCACCTCTCCCTGTTCACTAAGAATATATGCCTTGAATTCAGGGAAATTTATAAATTAAAACATTAATATATTCTGACATTTCGAGTGGCCAATAAGGTATTATGAGATTTTTAAGATTCACACATCAATAATGAAGTTGTCTATTATTGATGTGTGAATCAATAATTACTTTGTATTTTATTAAGTACTTAAATTTACTTAAAGTGTACATCTTTTATCAGAAGTTTTTGAGATTATTAAAAACCCTTTCACAGTCACACCAGTTTTCACTTAAACTGGTGCACGAAAAAAGGGTAAATTAAAAGGAATATTGTACATTCAGAAGTTATAAACTATTTTATATTCAATATAATTCCAACATGAGAATACAATCATTTCATTTATATCACAAATTTTTTGCAACGTGGCAATTTAACTTCTAGATAAACACTTTGAAATGAATCTTTTATAGTGTTTTACTTAAATTTCTTTTTTGAACCTGCCTCCTCTCGCCATTGACCATAAAAACCGATCTCCAAAGGAAGTGGGATGTACATGATGAACTTAAAATATTTTGTCGATCAAACTGATATCCCGAACTTCAAAAACTGCGCATTCTAGTACACTAAATGACAGTTTATAGGTTTCTCATTTATACAGCATTTGCATTTATACCTCATTTTCGCGAAGTCCCGATTCATTCCTATTCATTTTAATACAAAAATGCTTCGTTTAAAAGACGCATTCAATCGTTTCCACGTCGTTTTTCACCTTCTTAAAATTCGAAAATTCCCTGTCTGTCTTAAAAACCCTATTCGGTAGGCGTGGTTATATTGCTTAGTTATCTGTTCATGTCAAAGGAGATACATTTATATCACAAAATTTCAATGTATGTTCAAATATCGTGTGGGTTTACCGGTACTTAGAAATTATTATATTATATCAAGACGGAAGTTCACGAATCTAGTGATCGCTTTTTTGTGATCTACATTTTAATAAAAGTAGGTATAATAGGAAAGATAATAAAAATTGGTACAGTAGTGTTGCAACTGCTAGGATGTAGTATATTCCTTTTAACCACGCACCAGTTTTCGTCTAAACTGGTGTAGTATATAAAAGGTAAATTAATAGGATTATTGTATATTCAGATCTTTGGAACTTCTGAATTTTTAATATAATCCAGATATAAGAGAACATTCATTGCAATCGAATGAGTTTTTAATACCATTTGGGAACTTACTTCTCTTGATATTTTCCTCCTCTCCCCTTCAACTGCATGAACAGAAGTTGAAGCATAATTACATTAATATTAAATATATGGAGAATACGAAATATGGTATAGTAATATTTGTTTCATTTTAAGTCAACTATTTCCTTTTCAAATTTAGTTATATCTGCCAGTCTGTAAATTATTTTATAGAGTATATTAATTTTATAGGATATCTGTAGACATATTTTTAAGTAGATTAAAACAGTCATAATATTTATATTATTTCGCATTAGTAGTATAACATGTGATAATCAAAATTATGAATTATTAATATTTTACTTGTATATCTTTTCATTTATACGTCGTTTTATACCGATCCCTTGAAAGTTGTAAAAAGGATAATAATGTGCCTACTTCTAGGATGCCAGATATCCCTTTAAACCGGTGCCCCAGTTTTCAATTAAACTGGTGAAGTTTACAAAGGGTAAATTAATAGGATTATTGCATATTCAGATGTTTTGAGCTTCTTAATTTTCAATATAATCCAGACAAAAGAGGACATGTACTTATGTCAAATTAGTTTTTGTATACCACGTGGCAACTTTCTTCCATTAACATTTTAATTGGAATTCTTACTTTTGGAAAATACTTCCAAAGTTCCACCTCTCCCCTTTCATTTGGAATATCTGTGTGAGAGGAGAGATTTATGACTTAAAATTTTTAATATATGTTGAACTATCGAGTGGCTTATTAGGTTTTAATTTTTAAATTTCGCACATTTCTAATGAAGTTGTCAATTAAAGTTTATATCTGTTATCAGTTTTTGAGATTATTAAAAATATCCGATATACTTCTGAGTCCCACCAGTTTTCGCTGAAACTGGTATGCGAATAAAGTGTAAAATAAAAGGGTTATTGTACATTCACAAGTTATAAACTTTTGCATTTTCAAGACAATCCAGACATAAGAATATATTCCATTCAGTTATATCAGTTTTTGTACGAAGCGTGCCAATTTAAGTTCTATAAACACTTCCAAAGGAAATTTTTCTTGTATTATATATATATATATATATATATATAGATAGATAGATAGATAGATATAGATATATATTTTTAAGTGCCTCCTCTCCACATTCAAAATAACTACTGATCCGGATAGGAGTGATGTGTACAGATATCATAAAAAAATTTCTGTCCTCTTAAGGGGACAGCCTACTTTTAAAATGCCCAAAAAATCGATTTTGAGATTTTTATCTCATTAAATAGCTTACTTTAATCTAAAAAGATTGATACCAACCATTTTTCTGTATGACATTTATTTGTTGAGATAAAAAGGAAAATGTAAACGCAAGTTGGGCAGCATGCTGTAGCAGCTGCAACTAAGGTTGACACTCAAAGCATAAAAGAGGGAGAATAGAAATGTACAGAATTTAATTTAGAAACTCGAAGAGCCAGAAAAATGCTCATCAGTTCTCAGTTTGAGGCAATAAAAGAAAACGAAGGCATTGTGCATGAAAGCGGAAAATTTTAAATCGAAATTTCATAAAGTGAAATAAAATCAAATTTTTATGTTGCAAAGTAAATATATATATATATATATATATGGATATAATTATTAAAATAACTTCAAAACATGTACTTTACCAATATTAATGCCTTTATATCCTAAAAATGTATCTTTTGTTAAGGTATGTACATATATTTTCATATTTACAATTGTCGAGCTTTTCTTTAGACTGATGTTTCTTAAGCCATATTAAAACATATTTTGGTTTAATCATATTAAGTACTCCGTAAAATTATTCTTAAATAGTAAATGTTTCATTAGAAAATGTTTTTAACATTTAAAAATTAAAATTTATGTTCCAAAACAACAATTTGAACTTTAATTGGCGTTTTCTCGAAACACTGTTTTTCAAGTTTGCGCGCATGATATTTTAAAAACTATTTCAGATATCAACTTGAAATTTTTCTCAGGCATTTATTCTAATATAATGAACAAAATGAACTAAAATGAAATGGTTGTGTTTCATAGAAAAAAAGTTATGATTGTAAAACTATCAAAATTTTTATGGTAATTTAAATTTTCAGATTAAATGATTTTTTTAAATTTAAATTATGAAAATAATTAAACCATTTTAGTTGAGATTGTTAATTTGAATGTCTTGTTTAATTTAGAAAAAAATTATGAGGTTCAAAGGAATTCTAATTGAGATATCTTGCGCGCAGTGGGAAAGTACCCTTGAATTTTTTTTTCCAATATTGTGTGGTAAAATAATATTTTTAAAATTATCACCTTTATAATAAACTAAAATAATATTTTTAATCAATAGAGTAATGTCATAGTAGTTAACTGAAAAAAAAATAATGTTTCTGCATGCATTCATAATTTTTTTAAAAATTATGAAAGTTGATCTAAAATTTATACATTTTCCCATTCTTAAAAGTAGGCTGTCCCCTTAAATAACGAGTGGCTAAATGGTTAACTTTGCCCTAAAAATTTCACACACTTTCTTAATATTGAAATTTTTTATTCTCATTTACGTCTCTCATCTGCAGCTTTTGATGTCATTAAGAATAACAAAGATCTCTTTCGGGATCACACGAGTTTTCGCATATACTACTTACTGTACTCAGAAAAAGGAAAATTGAAAGTCTTATTGTACATTAAGCAGTTTTGAAGAATTTTAAATACAATTCGACATTAGAACACATTCACTTCAAACAATCCTTTTTTTTTACTATGTGACAAAGTACTTCTATTAACATTATTACATTTATTTTAAATATCAATCTCAAGAGGAAAGATATTTATATAAAGGTTCGCTGTCTGTGAAAATATGAAGTGGTTTATCGTGTACTTTCGTTTTGAAATTTTGCACATTTGTTTATACTGCAGTTTAGAACAGTAATTTATATATTTGTAATCCACAGTTTTCAGTTTTTTGAGATTGTTATATATCCCTTTCATAAAAGCACCAGTTTTAAACTAATCTGGTGTAGGATTAAGGGTATATTAAAAGGATTGGTGCTTGCTCAAAAGTTTTGAACTTTTGAGTTTCTAATACAATACATAAATGGGAACACATTCATTTAAATCTAACATTTTTTTCTAGACTATGTGGTAAGTCACTTATATAATTCTTATTTCTATAAATTTGAAAGCCCATGCGAAAGGAGCTATATTTATTTCATAAAAGGGCCTTACCATGGCACAGTGGTTATGCCACTGAAAATGGTAGATGGCCGAAGTGTGAAGGTCCCGGTTTCGGGTCCCATCGTGCGGCTGTCAATCTAAAGATCAGACGTTTTGGTAGGTTTTCTCCAGATGTTACGTGAATACGAGTTAGAACCCCTTTAGAAAGTCCTCCTACCAAGACACACACACACACCCCTTTGACAGATCGCCCTAGTGTGGCTTTTCCGGTACTTTTATTTAGAAATTAGAATACTTTATTAATAGTGAAGTTCACGAATCTAGTGAACGTATTTGTGATCTACATTTTAATAAAAGTAGGTATAATAGGAAAGAAAATAAAAATAGGTACAATAATGTTTCTATTGATATCATGCAAGATATTGTTTTTAACCAACGCAGAAGTTTGCGTCTAAACTGGTGTCAAAAATAAAAAGTAAATTAATAGGATTATTGTATATTCAGATCTTCAAAATTCTGAATTTTTAATATAATCCAAACATAAGAGCACATTCATTATAATTCAATGAGTTTTTTATACCATGTCGGAAGTTAGTTCTATTAACAATTTCGTCCTCTCCCTTTCAACTTAAAATATATATCTTGAGGAGACATGTTTATAACATAAAATTTTAGAATGTGTAAAATAACTAGTGGAATAGGAGATATTTTGTTTATACAATTTCGCACATTTCATTAATATGGAAGTTAACAATCCCAGTGTACATATCGGTTCCGAAGCTTTTAAGATTTTTAAAAATGACAGATATCCCGTTCACAGTCACACCAATTACATTCAGAAGTTATGAACTTTTGAATTTTCAATAAAATCGAGACGTAAAAGTACATTCATTTCAGTAATATCAACATTCGTATGACGCGTGGCAATTTAACTTCTGCAATGACCTTAAAAGGAATCATTTAATGTTCTACTGTACGTTTAATTTTTAAAAGTACTTCCATTCCACCAATTCTGGCAATGTGTCTAGTGATAGATTGACAGATGTCCCTTTAAAACACGCACAAGCTTTTACCTAAGCTGGTGTTCCAAATAAAGGGTAAATGAAAAGGATTATTGAATATTCAGATGTTTTGAGCTTCGGAGTTTTCAATTTAATCCAGACATAAGATCACATTCATTTATATCAAGTCAGTTTTTCTCTGCATTGTGGCAGATCACATATATTAACACTTTAATTGGAATTCTTAATTTTACTTCAAATGTGCTTTTTTCTCCTATAACTTCTATTAACTCTCTGGAGAAGGGAGATATTTCTAACGTACAATTGTACTTACTTTATGTTGAAATATTCAGTGACCAACAACGTATTGTAATTTAAAAATCTCGTAGATTTAATTAGTATATAATTAACACTTCCATTGAAAATATCAGTTATATGAAGTTTTTGATACTATTAGAAAGTTAGATATCCCTTTCATAGTAACACCAGTTTTCAATTAAACTGGTGGGCGGAATAAAGGGTAAATCAAAAGGATTATTGCAAATTCAGATGTTCAGGTGTTCAGAACTTTCGAATTTTCAATACAATCCATACATAAGAATAAATTCACTTCTGTTGTATGAGTTTTTGTATAACGTAGCCATTTTTTAACTTCTATAAACACTTTCAAAGGAACCGTTTATCTTATTGCTATTTTTGTTTTTCAAAGTCCCTTCTTTCCTCTCTGATCATAAATATCGATATGGATAGGAGTGATATATATATATACATCATAAAATTCTTCCGTCCACTAAAATAGCGTTTTAGTAAACGCTTAACTTAACACTCAGAATTTCACAGACTTTTTTCAAATTTTTCTTGAACACTGTAATTTTTCTAAGTACACCAGTTTTAACATCATCTGGTGTACTTAGAAAAACTAAATATTAAAAGGATTACTGTTTATTCAGCGCTTTTTTAAATTTTAAATACAATTTCACATAAGTACTCATTAATTCGAAAAAAAAATCGTTTTTTTTATATTATGTGAAAAATACATTTATAAACATTCTTACTTTCACTTTGAATAAAGATCTCAAGAGGGAAGGATTTTAAATCTTAGAAGGTTTTAATTTTTACAGAGAAAGTTTTACTGCCTGTCAAAAAATAAAGTGCCTCTTGGTGTAATTTCGTTTTAAAATTTTGTGCGTTTGTTAATAATCGATTTGACAACAGTTATGTATATATTGGTCATCTACAGTTTTTGAGGTTTTTGTGATTGCCCTATGTCCCCTTCAAGACAACAGCAGATTTAATCTAGTCTGGTGTAGGATTAAGATTAAATTAAAAGGACCGTTGCATAATCGGCAGATTTGAACTTCTGAGTTCTCAATATAATTCATACATAATAATATATTCATTTAAACAAATATTTTTAGGTACATTGTGCAGCGTGTACTTCTGTAAACATTATGCTTATTACTTTGACTATTTATAATGAGAGGATAGATATTAGGTGCGCCGGAAAGTAATGAATTTTTTTTTTACATTAAATTCAAACAAGCTAATTTTCAACAAGTTTTTAAAACAAATAAAATTTAAAGATAGAATTAATATTTTTTACATGTTAAAGTAAGAATTTTATAGATCATTTTTTATTCCTCCAATAATGATGGCTACCTTTCCTTTCTAAGAGGGCGAATTTCAAAACAACCTGAAATTTATTTGATGGCATTTGTGAGTATAATATTTTACAGCAAGAGTTTTATGTATAACTCTTATCTAGTTTAAGGTAGAGAGATATGTGAATGGAACATTTTCGCTCTCTAAACCATGGGTTACAATTTTTAAAAACCTCTCTAAATCCAACACCTATATTAAAAATCTCATGTACTTGCCAAATTCCATATTACTAACTATAGTTAATTTCACTGGAAAAAATAATCATATTCTAAAAAAATGGGACACTATTCTGGTAGCCCTAAAATTTATATCGGCATTTATGCATGTAAAATCCGAGTCCTTTAGCAGGTAATTTTGCATTTAAAATTTCGAGCATTTTCTTAATATAGAAGTTGACACTTCCGAATTATATATCTGATATAGGACATTTTTGAGGTTATTGAGAATAACAAATATCAATTTCAGGATCACACCAATTTATTCCTAAACTAATGTATTTAGAAAAAGAAAAAATTAAAAGGGTTATTGTACACTCACAAGTTTTGAACTTCTTTATTTTCAATAGAATTCGAGATAAAAATACATTCTTTTGAAAAAAATTTTTTGTATATCTAGTAGCATTATACTTCTATTAACTTTAAAAAACTTTATTAAATTACTTTCTATTAAATTATTACTATTACTTTCAATATCGCTCTCAAGAGGAGAGATGTTTATAACAAAGTTTTACTGTCTGATTAAATATGAAGTGGCTTTTCAGGTACTTTGAATTCGAAATTAGTCTTCTTTTATAAATATTTAATTTTGTAAATATTGAAGTATGTCAGACATCCCTTTCAGCCCGGCACCAGTTTTCTATTAAACTGGATAAGTACACAAAGGATATATTAATAGGATTATTGTATATTCAGAAGTTTTGAGCTACTGAGTTTCCAATGCAATCCATACATAAGAGCACATTAATTTCAATAAAAGTAGTTTTCTGCTACCACGTGGCAATTTACGTATAATATTACATTAATTGGAAGTGTTTATTTTGGAAAGTACTTTAAATATGCTTTATCTCTCCTTCCACTTCGATTATCTATCTGGATAAGGGAACTATTTATAACGGAAAATATTACAGTATGTTGAAATATCGAGTAACCTTTAACGTATTTATATTTTAAAATTTCACACATTTTAATATTGAAATTAACATTTCCAGTGTACATATCTGTTATCTGATATTTTATATATTTAAAATGTTAGACATCCCTTTCACAGTCTCGAAACAGTTTTCACTTAAACTGGTGCAAGAATAAAGGGTAAATTAAACAGATTATTATAAATTTAGAAGTAGTAAACATTTGAAATTTCAATATAATCCAAACATAAAAGTACATTAATTTCAATTACATCAGTTTTTGTATGCAGCGTGGCAAATTAACTTTTAAAGGATACTTTCAAAGGAACGGTTTAATGTACTATTGATATATTTTTCTATAGAAAGTGAGTCCTCTCCCCTTTCATAATAAATACGGCTCCGGATAGAAGTTATATATATATTATAAAATTTTCCTAGTAGTTTAAATAGTGAGTGTTTAATGCTAAACCTAACTTTACATTGAAATTTTCACACACTTTGTTAATATTCAAATTTAAAATTCTAATTTACAAGTCTGTCATCTCCACGTTTTTGAGGTTGTTAAGAATGACAAATATCCCATTCGGGATCACACCAGTTTTTAAATATGCTGTTGTACTAAAAAAAAGGGAAAATTAGAAGTAATATTGCATATACAGAAGTCTTGAAGAGTTTGAATACAATAATAACGACATAAGAACACATTCATATCAAAAAATTCTTTTTTTCTGTATAATACGTCACATAATACTTCTATATATAGTACTACTTTCACACTGAATATCCATCTCAAGAGAAAACATATTCATATCAGAAAGTTTTATTGCCTCTTAAAATATAAAGTAGTTTATGGTGTAATTTCGTTTATAAAATTTCTCACATTTGATAGTACTGGAATTGTAAAAAGCAATATATATATTTGACATCCCTTTCAAAACAACATCAGCTTTAAATTAATCTGGTGTAGGATTAAGTGTAAATTAAAAGGATTGCGGTGTTCAGATGTTATGAACCTCTGAGTTCCTTATATAATACTTAAATGAGAACACACTCATTTCAATCAAACATTTTTTGTACACTATGTAGCAAGTCACTATTATAAACATTATTACTATTACTTTGAAAAAGAATCTCAATAGTAGAGAAATCTATAAAAATGTGTTGTTGTCTGATTAAATGTGAAGAGGCTTTTAAGGTACTTTAAATTTAAAATTTTTAATACTTCGTTAATATTCAAGTTGACAAATTGCAAGAAGGTATTTTTCATCTGTTTCTTATTAAAAATTGGTACAATGATGTGTCCAGAGATAGAATGCCAGATATCCCTTTAAACCGGTGCACCAGTTTTCAATTAAACTGGTGAAGCATATAAAGGATAAATTAATAGGATTATTGTATATTCAGATCTTTTGAACTTCTGAATTTTTAATATAATCCATATATAAGAGCACATTCATTGCAATCGAATGAGTTTTTTATACCATTTGGGAACTTACTTCCCTTAATATTTTCCTCCTCTCCCCTTCAACTGCATGAACAGAAGTTGAAGCATAATTTCATTAATATAAAATATATGGAGAATACGAAATATGGTATAGTAATATTTGTTTCATTTTAAGACAAGTATTTCCTTTTCAAATTTAGTTATATCTGCCAGTCTGTAAATTATTTTATAGAGTATATTAATTTTATAGTATATATGTAGACATATTTTTAAGTAGATTAAAACAGTCATAATATTTATATTATTTCGCATTAGTAGTATAGCATGTGATAATCAAAATTTTGAATTATTAATATTTTACTTGTATATCTTCTCATTTATACGTCGTTTTATACCGATCCCTTGAAAGTTGTAAAAAGGATAATAATGTGCCTACTACTAGGATGCCAGATATCCCTTTAAACCGGTGCACCAGTTTTCAATTAAACTGGTGAAGTTTACAAAGGGTAAATTAATAGGATTATTGCATATTCATATGTTTTGAGCTTCTTAATTTTCAATATAATCCAGACAAAAGAGGACATGCACTAATGTCAAATTAGTTTTTGTGTACCACGTGGCAACTTTCTTCCATTAACATTTTAATTGGAATCCTTACTTTTGGAAAATACTTCCAAAGTGCCACCACTTTAGAAAGTCCTCCTACCAAGACACACACACACACCCCTTTGGCAGATCGCCCTAGTGTGGCTTTTCCGGTACTTTTATTTAGAAATTAGAATACTTTATTATTAGTGAAGTTCACGAATCTAGTGAACGTATTCGTTATCTACATTTTAAGGGGTCAGGTACCTTTGAGCGTTGAATATCTCCACGAAAATTGACCATAACTGCATTTGCCATAGCTCTACAAGAAACAATTCTGTAAACTTGCAATTTTTACCTGTTATTTAGAAATCTTTTATGAACCTTTTACAGCTCTTGGAATAGTTCTACATATTAAATTAAATTTTGTATAACTAGAAGTATTCGAGCTTATTTTTTGCTTATTTACAGTCTTGCGCTCAGCATTTCATAAAATATATGTATCACAGTAACTTAAAAAATGTTATAGACATAGAAAAATAGCTTATTATTAAAATGACGAAAAATAATTTTGCTGGGACTCTTCTTTCCTTTTAAAAAAAGAATAATTGCAATTTTTATAACTATCATTTGCATAATTATGCAAATAAATGCAAAAATTAGAGCGTTACATGCATCCCAATAAAATTCTTTTTCGTCATTTTAATTTAAGGATATTTTTCTTTATGTATTGCAATTTTTTAGCTACTGTGCTATATATATTTTATGAAATTGTGCGCGCAAGACTGTAAATAAGCAAAAAATGAGCTCGAATACTTTTAATTATACAAAATTCAATTTAATATGTCGAACTATTCCAAGAACTCTAAAAGGTTTTTAAAAGCTTTCTAAATAACTGGTAAAAAATGCAAGTTAACAGTATTGCTACTTGTAGAGCTATTGCAAATGCAGTTATGGTCAATTTTTGTGGAGATTTTCAACGCTCAAAGGTACCTGACCCCTTAATAAAAGTAGGTATAATAGGAAAGAAAATAAAAATAGGTACAATAATGTTTCTATTGATATCATGCCAGATATTCCTTTTAACCAACGCAGAAATTTGCGTCTAAACAAGTGTCAAAAATAAAAGGTAAATTAATAAGATTATTGTATATTCAGATCTTCAAAATTCTTTTTTTAATATAATCCAAACATAAGAGCACATTCATTACAATCCAATGAGTTTTTTATACTATGTCGGAAGTTAGTTCTATTAACAATTTCGTCCTCTCCCTTTCAACTTAAAATATATATCTTGAGGAGACATGTTTATAACATAAAATTTTAGAATGTGTAAAATAACTAGTGGAATAAGAGATATTTTGTTTATACAATTTCGCACATTTCATTAACATGGAATTTAACAATCCCAGTGTACATATCGGTTCCGAAGCTTTTAAGATTTTTAAAAATGACAGATATCCCGTTCACAGTCACACCAATTACATTCAGAAGTTATGAACTTTTGAATTTTCAATAAAATCGAGACGTAAAAGTACATTCCTTTCAGTTATATCAACATTCGTATGACGCGTGGCAATTTATCTTCTGCAATGAACTTAAAAGGAATCATTTAATGTTCTACTGTACGTTTAATTTTTAAAAGTACTTCCATTCCACCAATTCCTTCAATGTGTCTAGTGATAGGTTGACAGATATCCCTTTAAAACACGCACAAGCTTTTACCTAAGCTGGTGTTCCAAATAAAGGGTAAATGAAAAGGATTATTGAATATTCAGATGTTTTGAGCTTCGGAGTTTTCAATTTAATCCAGAAATAAGATCACATTCATTTATATCAAGTAAGTTTTTCTCTGCATTGTGGCAGATCACATATATTAACACTTTAATTGGAATTCTTAATTTTACTTCAAATGTGCTTTTTTTCTCCTATCACTTCTATTAACTCTCTGGAGAAGGGAGATATTTCTAACGTACAATTGTACTTGTGTTGAAATATTCAGTGACCAACAATGTATTGTAATTTAAAAATTTCGTAGATTTCATTAGTATATAAATTAACACTTCCATTTAAAATATCAGTTATATGAAGTTTTTGATACTATTAGAAAGTTAGATATCCCTTTCACAGTCACACCAGTTTTCAATTAAACTGGTGCAGGAATAAAGGGTAAATCAAAAGGATTGTTGCAAATTTAGATGTTATAAACTTTCGAATTTTCAATACAATCCAGACATAAGAATAAATTCACTTCTGTTGTATGAGTTTTTGTATAACGTAGCCATTTTTTAACTTCTATAAACACTTTCAAAGGAACCGTTTATCTTATTGCTATTTTTGTTTTTCAAAGTCCCTTCTTTCCTCTCTGATCATAAATATCGATATGGATAGGATTTATATATATATATACACATCATAAAATTCTCCCGTCCACTAAAATAGCGTGTTGGTAAACGGTTAATTAACACTCAGAATTTCACATCATCTGGTGTACTTAGAAAAACTAAATATTAAAAGGATTACTGTTTATTCAGCGCTTTTTTAAATTTTAAATACAATTTCACATAAATACACATTAATTCGAAAAAAAAAATCGTTTTTCTTTTATATTATGTGAAAAATACATTTATAAACATTCTTACTTTCACTTTGAATAAAGATCTCAAGAGGGAATGTTTTCAAATCTTAGAAGGTTTTAATTTTTACAGAGAAAGTTTTACTGCCTGTGAAAAAATAAAGTGCCTCTTGGTGTAATTTCGTTTTAAAATTTTGCGCGTTCGTTAATAATCGATTTAACAACAGTTATGTATATATTGGTCATCTACAGTTTTTGAGGTTTTTGTGATTGCCCTATGTCCCCTTGAAGACAACAGCAGATTTAATCTAGTCTGGTGTAGGATTAAGATTAATTTAAAAGGACAGTTGCATAATCGGCAGATGTGAACTTCTGAGTTCTCAATATAATTCATACATAATAATATATTCATTTAAACAAATATTTTTAGGTACATTGTGCAGCGTGTACTTCTGTAAACATTATGCTTATTACTTTGACTATTTATAATAAGAGGATAGATATTAGGTGCGCCGGAAAGTAATGAATTTTTTTTACATTAAATTCAAACAAGCTAATTTTCAACAAGTTTTTAAAACAAATAAAATTTAAAGATAGAATTAAAATTTTTTACATGTTAAAGTAAGAATTTTATAGATCATTTTTTATTCCTCCAATAATGATGACTACCTTTCCTTCCTAAGAGGGCGAATTTCAAAACAACCTGAAATTTATTTGAAGGCATTTGTGAGTATAATATTTTACAGCAAGAGTTTTATGGATAACTATTATCTAGTTTAAGGTAGAGAGATATGTGAATGGAACATTTTCGCTCTCTAAACCATAGGTTACAATTTTAAAAATACTCTAAATCCAACACCTATATTAAAAATTTCATGTACTTGCCAAATTCCATATTACTAAATTTAGTTGATTTCTCTGGAAAAAATAATCATATTCTAAAAAAATGGGATACTATTCTGGTAGCCCTACAATTTATATCGGCATTTATGCATGTAAAATCTACGAGTCCCTTAGCAGTAATTTTGCATTTAAAATTTCGTGCATTTTCATAATATAGAAGTTGACACTTTTGAATTATATATATCTGATATAGGACATTTTCGAGGTTATTCAGAACAACAAATATGCATTTCAGGATCACACCAATTTATACCTAAACTAATGTATTTAGAAAAAGAAAAAATTAAAAGTCTTATTGTACACTTACAAGTTTTGAACATCTTTGTTTTCAATACAATTCGAGATAAAATTACTTTCTTTTGGAACCTTTTTTTGTACACCTAGTAGCAATATACTTCTGTTAACTTTATTACTATTTCTTTCAATATCGGTCTCAAGAGGTGAGATATTTATAACAAAGTTTTACTGTCTGATTAAATATGAAGTGGCTTGTCAGATACTTTGAATTTGAAATTTGTCTTATTTTGTAAATATTGAAGTTGACAAATTTCATCAACGTGTTTTTCATGTACATCTTTATAAAAAATATGTACAAT
Organism: Cheiracanthium punctorium; assembly: GCA_038373885.1. Taxonomy (NCBI): domain Eukaryota; kingdom Metazoa; phylum Arthropoda; class Arachnida; order Araneae; family Cheiracanthiidae; genus Cheiracanthium; species Cheiracanthium punctorium. The sequence continues at coordinate 695,587 of JAWZYV010019369.1, forward strand.
AATGTGTCCAGTTATAGGATGTCAGATATCCCTTTAGGCCGGACACCAGTTTTCTATTTAACTGGTAAAGTAAACAAAGGATATATTAATAGGATTATTGTATATTCAGAAGTTTTGAGCTACTGAGTTTCCGATGCAATCCATACATAAGAGCACACTAATATCAATGAAATCAGGTTTTGGCTACCACGTGGCAATTTACTTATATTACATTTATTGGAAGTCGTTATTTGGAAAGAACTTTAAATATGCTTTCTCTCTCCTTCCACTTCGATTATCTATGTGGACAAGTGAGCTATTTATAACGTAAAATATTACATTATGATGGAATATAGAGTAACCTTTAACGTATTTTTATTTTAAAATTTCACACATTTCATTAATATTGAAATTAACATTTCCAGTGTACATTTCATACCTTTAAAAACAGCATCAGTTTTAAATTAACCTGGTGTAGGATTAAGGGTAATTTAAAAGGATGTGGTCTATTCAGATGTTATGAACCTCTGAGTTCCTTATATAATACTTAAATGAGAACACACTCATTTCAATCAAACATCTTTTGTACACTATGTAGCAAGTCACTATTATAAACATTATTACTCTTACTTTGAGAAAGAATCTCAAGAGTAGAGATATCTATAAAAATGTGTCGCTGCCTGATTAAATGTGAAAAGGCTTTTCAGGTACTTCAAATTTGAAATTTTTAATACTTCATTAATATTCACGTTCACAAATTGAATGAATGTATTTGTCATCTGTTTCTTATTAAAAATTGGTACAATGATGTGTCTAGAGATAGGAGTCCAGATATCCCTTTAAACCGGTGCACCAGTTTTCAATTAAACTGGTGAAGCATATAAAGGATAAATTAATAGGATTATTGTATATTCAGATCTTTTGAACTTCTGAATTTTTAATATAATCCATATATAAGAGCACATTCATTGCAATCGAATGAGTTTTTTATACCATTTGGGAACTTACTTCCCTTAGGATGTCGGATATTCCTTTTAACCACGCACCAGTTTTCGTCTAAACTGGTGTAGAATATATAAGGTAAATTAATAGAATTACTGTAAATTCAGATCTTTTGAGCTTCTGAATTTTTAATATAATCCAGACATACGAGTGCATTCATTGCAATCAAATGAGTTTTTTATACCATTTGTGAACTTACTTCTCGTAACATTTTCCTCCTCTCCCCTTCATCTGCATGAACAAAAGTTGCAGCATAATTACATTAATATTAAATATATGGAGAATACAAAATTTTGTATGGTAATATTCCTTTCATTTTAAGACAAATATTTCGATTTCAAAATTAGTTATAGCTGCCAGTCTGTAAATTATTTTATAGGGTATATTAATTTTATAGGATATCTGTAGACATATTTTAAGTAGCTTAAAACAGTTATAAAATTTATATTAATTCGCATTAATAGTATAGCAAGTGATAATCAAAATTTTGGATTATTAATATTTTACTTCTATATCTTTTATTTTATACGTCGTTTTATACCGATGCCTTGAAAGTAGTAAAAAGGGTAATAATGTGCCTACTGATAGGATGCCAGATATCCCTTTAAACCGGTGCACCAGTTTTCATTTAAACTGGTGAAGTTTACAAAGGGTATATTAATATGATTATTGCATATTCAGTTGTTTTGAGCGTCTGAATTTTTAATATAATCCAGACATAAGGGCACATCCATTTCAATCAATGAGTTTTTTATACCAAAATGTGGGTTAATGTGGGAACTTACTTCTATTAACATTTTCCCCCTCTCCCCTTCAACTGCATGAACAGAAGTTGCAGCATAATTACATTAAGTATTTGGAAACAACAAAATATGGAATAGTAATATTTTTCATTTTAAGACAAATATTTAGTTTTAAAATTTAATTATAGAGATTGGCTTAAGGGGTAAATTTGCATTTAAAATGTCACACTCCTTGTGAATATTGGAATTTAAGAATTTATTTTCCATGTGTGTCATCTGCGTTTTTTTATGTTATTGAGAATGACAAACATCCTTCTCAGTATCACATCAGTTTTCGATATTTATATAAAGGTTTGCTGTCTAAAAATATGTGTAGTTTATAATGTACTTTCACTTTGAAATTTCACACGTTTGTTAATACTGTATTTGAAAACTGTAATATACAGGGTATCCAGCCTTAATGTGACCCAATAGCTAATTCCCGAATCGTTCGGTTGGATATGCACTGCCAATTTGAAAAATATTTTTAAAAAGGTAAAGAATGTTTTTAAGTGCTTTTCGAATCAAAAAACCCATTTAGAAGAAAATTACAAAAACTAAATTTTTATACGGTCCCCAGGTCCTATCACTTATATTTAGGAAAAGATGCAGTACACAAAAGCAAAGTAAACACAAAAAGTTTAATTTTATTACGATAAAAACTGACCGAGTTATGGAACTTCCAAAATCATACATTTCATCCATTTTCTCGGCCATTTGCAAGAAGCTAGTAAGGGACCGTCTCGAAAATGGCCGAGAAAATGGATGTAATGTATGATTTTCAAAGTTCCATAATTCGGTCAGTTTTTATCGCAATAAAATGAAACTTTTTGTGTTTACTTTGTTTTTATGTACTGCATCTTTTCCTAAATATGAGTGATAGGACCTAGGTACCGTATAAAAACTTAATTTTTGTAATTTTTTTCTAAATGGGTTTTTTGGTTCTAAAAGCACGTAAAAACATTATTTACCATTTTTAAAGCATTTTTCAAATTGGAAATGCATATCTAAACCGAACGGTTCGGGAATTAGCTATTGGGTCACATTAAGGCTGGACACCCTGTATATATTTGTCATCCACAGTTTTGAGAGTTTTGGGATTGTTAAAAATCCCTTTCAAAAGCAACATCAGTTTTAGCAAATCTGGCGTAGGATTAAAATTCAATTAAAAGGATTCGGTTTTTGTTAAAAAGTTTTGAATTTCGGAGTTCATTATACAATACATAAATGGGAACGCACCGATTTCAAACAAATATTTTTTTCTACACTATGTGGTAAGTCACTTCTATAAGCGTTATTTCTATTACTTTGAAAGTCCATGTGAAAGGAGATATATTTATATCATAAAATTTTAATGTATATTCAAATATCGTGTGGCTTTTCCGGTACTCTTATTTAGAAATTAGAATATATTATTAATAGTGAAGTTCACGAATCTAGTGAAGGTATTTTAATCTACATTTCAATAATAGTTGGTATAATAGGAAAGAAAATAAAAATAGGTACAGGGATGTAGCTATTGATAGGGTATCGGATATTCCTTTTAACCATCGACCCAGTTTTCCTGTAAAACTGGTGTAGAAATTAAAAGGTAAATTAATAGGATTATTCTATATTCAGATCTTCTGAGATTCTGAATTTTTAATATAATCCAGACATAAGATCACATTCATTTATATCAAGTCAGCTTTTGTCTGCATTCTGGCAGTTCACATACATAAACACTTTAATTGGAATTCTTAATTTGACTTCAAATGTGCTTTTGTCTCCTATCACTTCTACTATCTCTCTGGAGAAGGGAGATATTTCTAACGTACAATTGTACTTACTTTATGTTGAAATATTCAGTGACCAACAACGTATTGTGATTTAAAAATTTCGCAGATTTCATTAGTATATAAATTACAGCTTCCATTGAACATATCAGTTATATGAAGTTTTTTATACTATTAGAAAGTTAGATATCCCTTTCACAGTCACGCCAGTTTTCAATTAAACTGGTGCAGGAATAAAGGGTAAATCAAAAGGATTATTGCAAATTCAGAAGTTATAAACTTTCGAAATTTACATACAATCCAGACATAAGAATACATTCACTTCTGTTGTATGAGATTTTGTATAACGTAGCCATTATATATATATATATATATATATATATATATATATATATATATATACACATCATAAAGATCTCACGTCCACTTATATAGCGTTTTTAAATCTTATTACGGTTTTAATTTGAAGGTTTAAATTTTTACAGTGAAAGTTTTACTGCCTGTCAGTGCCTCACGGTGAAATTTCGTTTTAAAGTTTTGCTCGTTTGTTAATAATTCATTTGACAACAGTTATGTATATTCTGGTCATCTACAGTTTTTGAGGTTTTTGTGATTGCCATATGTCCCGTTCAAGACAACAGCAGTTTTAATCTAGTCTGGTGTAGGATTAAGAGTAAATTAAAAGGATTGTTGCATAATCGGCAGATTTGAACGTCTGAGTTTTCAATATAATTCATGCATAATAATATATTCATTTATACAAATATTTTTTGGTACACTGTGCAGCGATGTACTTCTGGAAACATTATGCTTATTACTTTGACTATTTATAATAAGAGGATAGATATTAGGTGCGCCGGAATGTAATGAATTTTTTTACATTAAATTCAAACAAGCTGATTTTCAACAAGTTTTTAAAACAAACAAAATTTAAGGATAGAGATAATATTTGTTACATGTTAAAGTAAGAATTTTATAGATAATTTTTTATTCCTCAAATAAAAATGGCTACCTTTCCTTCCTAAGAGGGCGAATTTCAAAATATCCTAAAATTTATTTTAAGGCATTTGTGAGTATAATATTTTACAACAAGAATTTTATTCATAACTCTTATCTTGTTTAAGGTAGAGAGATATGTGAATGGAACTTTTTCGTTCTCTAAACCATAGGTTACAATTTTAAAAATACTCTCTAAATCCAACACCTATATTAAAAATTTCATGTACTTGCCAAATTCCATATTACTAAATTTAGTTGATTTCTCTGGAAAAAAATAACCATTTTCTAAAAAAATGGGATACTATTCTGGTAGCCCTACAATTTATATCGGCATTTATGCATGTAAAATCTACGAGTCCCTTAGCAGTAATTTTGCATTTAAAATTTCGTGCATATTCATAATATAGAAGTTGACACTTCCGAATTATATATATCTGATATAGGACATTTTGGAGGTTATTCAGAATAACAAATATGCATTTCAGGATCACACCAATTTATACCTAAACTAATGTATTTAGAAAAAGAAAAAATTAAAAGGGTTATTGTACACTTACAAGTTTTGAACATCTTTGTTTTCAATACAATTCGAGATAAAATTACTTTCTTTTGGAACCTTTTTTTGTACACCTAGTAGCAATATACTTCTGTTAACTTTATTACTATTACTTTCAATATCGGTCTCAAAAGGTGAGATATTTATAACAAAGTTTTACTGTCTGATAAAATATGAAGTGGCTTGTCAGATACTTTGAATTTGAAATTTGTCTTATTTTGTAAATATTGAAGTTGACAAATTTCATCAACGTGCTTTTCATGTACATCTTTATAAAAAATATGTACAATAATGTGTCCAGTTATAGGATGTCAGATATCCCTTTAGGCCGGGCACCAGTTTTCTATTTAACTGGTGAAGTAAACAAAGGATATATTAATAGGATTATTGTATATTCAGAAGTTTTGAGCTACTGAGTTTCCGATGCAATCCATACATAAGAGCACATTAATTTCAATGAAATCAGGTTTTGGCTACCACGTGGCAATTTACTTATATTACATTTATTGGAAGTCGTTATTTGGAAAGAACTTTAAATATGCTTTCTCTCTCTCCTTCCACTTCGATTATCTATGTGGACAAGTGAGCTATTTATAACGTAAAATATTACATTATGGTGAAATATAGAGTAACCTTTAACGTATTTTTATTTTAAAATTTCACACATTTCATTAATATTGAAATTAACATTTCCAGTGTACATATCATACCTTTAAAAACAGCATCAGTTTTAAATTAACCTGGTGTAGGATTAAGGGTAATTTAAAAGGATGTGGTCTATTCAGATGTTCTGAACTTCTGAGTTCCTTATATAATACTTAAATGAGAACACACTCATTTCAATCAAACATCTTTTGTACACTATGTAGCAAGTCACTATTATAAACATTATTACTGTTACTTTGAGAAAGAATCTCAAGAGTAGAGATATCTATAAAAATGTGTCGCTGCCTGATTAAATGTGAAAAGGCTTTACAGGTACTTCAAATTTGAAATTTTTAATACTTCATTAATATTCACGTTCACAAATTGAATGAATGTATTTGTCATCTGTTTCTTATTAAAAATTGGTACAATGATGTGTCTAGAGATAGGAGTCCAGATATCCCTTTAAACCGGTGCACCAGTTTTCAATTAAACTGGTGAAGTTTACAAAGGGTAAATTAATAGGATTATTGCGTATACAGATGTTTTGAGCTTCTGAATTTTAAATATAATCCAGACAAAAGAGTACATTCATTTCAAACAAATTACCTTTTGTATACCTTGTGGCAACATACTCCTATTGACATTTTAATTGGAATCTGTAATTTTGGAAAATACTTCCAAAGTGCCACCTCTCCCCGTTCACTAAGAATATTTGCCTTGAATTGAGAGAAATTTATAAATTGAAACTTTAATATTTACTCACATTTCGAGTGGCCATTAAGGTATGAGATTTTTAAGATTCACATATTCATAATGAAGTTGTCTGTTAAAGTGTACATCAATTATCACAAGTTTTTGAGATTATTAAAAACCCTTTCACAATCACACCAGTTATTACTTGGTGCACGAAAAAAGGGTGAATTAAAAGGAATATTCTACATTCAGAAGTTATATATACTTTTAAATATTCAAAGTAATTCAAACATGAGAATACATTCATTTCATTTAAATGACATTTTGTTTGCAACGTGGCAATTTAACTTCTATATAAACACTTTGAAATGAATCTTTTATCGTGTTTTACTTATATTTCTTTTTTGAACCTGCCTCCTCTCGCCATTGACCATAAAAACCGATCTCCCAAGGAAGTGGGATGTACACACAACTTAAAATATTTTGTCGGCCAAACTGATATTCCGAACATCAAAAACTGCTCATTCTAGTACACTAAATCACAGTTTATAGGTTACTCATTTATACAGCATTTGCATTTATACCTCATTTTCGGGAAGTCCCGATTCATTCCTATTCATTTTAATACAAAAATGCTTCGTTTAAGAAACGCATTCAATCGTTTCCACGGCGTTTTTCATCTTCTTAAAATTCGAAAATTTCCTGTCTGTCTTAAAACCCTATTCGGTAGGCGAGGTTATATTGCTTAGTTATCTGTTCATGAGAAAGGAGATATATTTATATCACAAAATTTCAATGTATGTTCAAATATCGTGTGGCTTTACCGGTACATTTACTTAGAAATTATTATATTTTATCAAGACTGAAGTTCACGAATCTAGTGGTCTTTTTTTTGTTATCTACATTTTAATAAAAGTAGGTATAATAAGAAAGAAAATAAAAATAGGTACAGTAGTGTTGCAACTGATAGGATGTCGGATATTCCTTTTAACCACGCACCAGTTTTCGTCTAAACTGGTGTAGAATATATAAGGTAAATTAATAGAATTACTGTAAATTCAGATCTTTTGAGCTTCTGAATTTTTAATATAATCCAGACATACGAGTGCATTCATTGCAATCAAATGAGTTTTTTATACCATTTGTGAACTTACTTCTCGTAACATTTTCCTCCTCTCCCCTTCATCTGCATGAACAAAAGTTGCAGCATAATTACATTAATATTAAATATATGGAGAATACAAAATTTTGTATGGTAATATTCCTTTCATTTTAAGACAAATATTTCGATTTCAAAATTAGTTATAGCTGCCAGTCTGTAAATTATTTTATAGGGTATATTAATTTTATAGGATATCTGTAGACATATTTTAAGTAGCTTAAAACAGTTATAAAATTTATATTAATTCGCATTAATAGTATAGCAAGTGATAATCAAAATTTTGGATTATTAATATTTTACTTCTATATCTTTTATTTTATACGTCGTTTTATACCGATGCCTTGAAAGTAGTAAAAAGGGTAATAATGTGCCTACTGATAGGATGCCAGATATCCCTTTAAACCGGTGCACCAGTTTTCATTTAAACTGGTGAAGTTTACAAAGGGTATATTAATATGATTATTGCATATTCAGATGTTTTGAGCGTCTGAATTTTTAATATAATCCAGACATAAGGGCACATCCATTTCAATCAATGAGTTTTTTATACCAAAATGTGGGTTAATGTGGGAACTTACTTCTATTAACATTTTCCCCCTCTCCCCTTCAACTGCATGAACAGAAGTTGCAGCATAATTACATTAAGTATTTGGAAACAACAAAATATGGAATAGTAATATTTTTCATTTTAAGACAAATATTTAGTTTTAAAATTTAATTATAGAGATTGGCTTAAGGGGTAAATTTGCATTTAAAATGTCACACTCCTTGTGAATATTGGAATTTAAGAATTTATTTTCCATGTGTGTCATCTGCGTTTTTTTATGTTATTGAGAATGACAAACATCCTTCTCAGTATCACATCAGTTTTCGATATTTATATAAAGGTTTGCTGTCTAAAAATATGTGTAGTTTATAATGTACTTTCACTTTGAAATTTCACACGTTTGTTAATAGTGTATTTGAAAACTATAATATACAGGGTATCCAGCCTTAATGTGACCCAATAGCTAATTCCCGAATCGTTCGGTTGGATATGCACTGCCAATTTGAAAAATATTTTTAAAAAGGTAAAGAATGTTTTTAAGTGCTTTTCGAATCAAAAAACCCATTTAGAAGAAAATTACAAAAACTAAATTTTTATACGGTCCCCAGGTCCTATCACTTATATTTAGGAAAAGATGCAGTACACAAAAGCAAAGTAAACACAAAAAGTTTAATTTTATTACGATAAAAACTGACCGAGTTATGGAACTTCCAAAATCATACATTTCATCCATTTTCTCGGCCATTTGCAAGAAGCTAGTAAGGGACCGTCTCGAAAATGGCCGAGAAAATGGATGTAATGTATGATTTTCAAAGTTCCATAATTCGGTCAGTTTTTATCGCAATAAAATGAAACTTTTTGTGTTTACTTTGTTTTTATGTACTGCATCTTTTCCTAAATATGAGTGATAGGACCTAGGTACCGTATAAAAACTTAATTTTTGTAATTTTTTTCTAAATGGGTTTTTTGGTTCTAAAAGCACGTAAAAACATTATTTACCATTTTTAAAGCATTTTTCAAATTGGAAATGCATATCTAAACCGAACGGTTCGGGAATTAGCTATTGGGTCACATTAAGGCTGGACACCCTGTATATATTTGTCATCCACAGTTTTGAGAGTTTTGGGATTGTTAAAAATCCCTTTCAAAAGCAACATCAGTTTTAGCAAATCTGGCGTAGGATTAAAATTCAATTAAAAGGATTCGGTTTTTGTTAAAAAGTTTTGAATTTCGGAGTTCATTATACAATACATAAATGGGAACGCACCGATTTCAATCAAATATTTTTTTCTACACTATGTGGTAAGTCACTTCTATAAGCGTTATTTCTATTACTTTGAAAGTCCATGTGAAAGGAGATATATTTATATCATAAAATTTTAATGTATATTCAAATATCGTGTGGCTTTTCCGGTACTCTTATTTAGAAATTAGAATATATTATTAATAGTGAAGTTCACGAATCTAGTGAAGGTATTTTAATCTACATTTCAATAATAGTTGGTATAATAGGAAAGAAAATAAAAATAGGTACAGGGATGTAGCTATTGATAGGGTATCGGATATTCCTTTTAACCATCGACCCAGTTTTCCTGTAAAACTGGTGTAGAAATTAAAAGGTAAATTAATAGGATTATTCTATATTCAGATCTTCTGAGATTCTGAATTTTTAATATAATCCAGACATAAGATCACATTCATTTATATCAAGTCAGCTTTTGTCTGCATTCTGGCAGTTCACATACATAAACACTTTAATTGGAATTCTTAATTTGACTTCAAATGTGCTTTTGTCTCCTATCACTTCTACTATCTCTCTGGAGAAGGGAGATATTTCTAACGTACAATTGTACTTACTTTATGTTGAAATATTCAGTGACCAACAACGTATTGTGATTTAAAAATTTCGCAGATTTCATTAGTATATAAATTACAGCTTCCATTGAACATATCAGTTATATGAAGTTTTTTATACTATTAGAAAGTTAGATATCCCTTTCACAGTCACGCCAGTTTTCAATTAAACTGGTGCAGGAATAAAGGGTAAATCAAAAGGATTATTGCAAATTCAGAAGTTATAAACTTTCGAATTTTACATACAATCCAGACATAAGAATACATTCACTTCTGTTGTATGAGATTTTGTATAACGTAGCCATTATATATATATATATATATATATATATATATATATATATATATATATATATACACATCATAAAGATCTCACGTCCACTTATATAGCGTTTTTAAATCTTATTACGGTTTTAATTTGAAGGTTTAAATTTTTACAGTGAAAGTTTTACTGCCTGTCAGTGCCTCACGGTGAAATTTCGTTTTAAAGTTTTGCTCGTTTGTTAATAATTCATTTGACAACAGTTATGTACATTCTGGTCATCTACAGTTTTTGAGGTTTTTGTGATTGCCATATGTCCCGTTCAAGACAACAGCAGTTTTAATCTAGTCTGGTGTAGGATTAAGAGTAAATTAAAAGGATTGTTGCATAATCGGCAGATTTGAACGTCTGAGTTTTCAATATAATTCATACATAATAATATTGCAGCATAAGTACATTAATATTAAATATATGGAGAATACAAACTTTTGTATAGTAATATTCCTTTCATTTTAAGACAAATATTTCGATTTCAAAATTAGTTATAGCTGCCAGTCTGTAAATTATTTTGGCAGTCTGTAAATTATTTTATAGGGTATATTAATTTTATACCCTATATATTATCTGTAGACATACTTTTAAGTAGCTTAAAACAGTTATAAAATTTATATTAATTCGCATTAATAGTATAGCAAGTGATAATCAAAATTTTGGATTATTAATATTTTACTTCTATATCTTTTATTTTATACGTCGTTTTATACCGATCCCTTCAAAGTAGTAAAAAGGGTAATAATGTGCCTACTGATAGGATGCCATATATCCCTTTAAACCGGTGCACCAGTTTTCATTTAAACTGGTGAAGTTTACAAAGGGTATATTAATAGGATTATTGAATATTCAGATGTTTTGAGCATCTGAATTTTTAATATCTCATACATAAGAGCGCATTCATTTCAATCAAATGGGTTTTTTTATACCATGAAGCACAAGGAAAGCGCAAAGCTGATCTGGTAACTTTGGCTTTTGAATTGGGGGTAGATGCCGAGCAGACTGATAGGGTTTAAGACATTATAACGAAAATTACAACGTGGATTACAATTACCGTGGATTACAAGAAAGAGTATATCAAAAATCTGATTGAGCAAATTGAGGATGAGGAGAGAGAAAAGGGGGAGGCGGAAAAACTAAGGGCGGAGCGCGAATATGGGCTAGAACGTCTGAAATTGATAAATGTAGATATCAGTGGTCTGACTTCTTCGCGTGACGAGCTGAGTAGAATCACGCGGGTATTAAAAAACTTCATGCAAAAGTGTACATATCTGTACGTGAAGCTTTTAAGATTATTAAAAAATTCAGTTATCCTTTTTACAGTCACACCAATTTTAACCTGAACTGGTGTGAATAAAAGGTAAATTGAAAGGATTATTACACATTCAGAAGTTATGAACTTTTGAATTTTCAATAAAATCCCGACTTAATCCCGACAATTTACGATAACACTTTTCTAGATTGATACAAAGAACATTGTGAAATGAACATTTTCGCCCTCCAAACCATAGGTTACAATTTGAAATTATATCTATGATCCAACACCTTTTTTTAAAATCTCATTTAAATGCCAAATTTCGTATTATTAGATTCAGTAGTTATAGCAAGACGAAATACTGACATTCTGAAAAAATACGACACTGTTCCGGTATGTCCGTCTGTCGAAAAAATACGACACAATTTCCGGTATGTCCTCATGTTTATATCATAAAATTTTACATTCTGAAATACCGAGTCCCTTTGAAGGTAACTTTGCATTTAAAATTTCGCTATAGGTCATTTTTGAGATTATTGAGAATGACAAATATTCTTTTTAGGATCACATCAGTTTATACCTAAATTGTTGTATTTAGTAAAAGAAAAAATAAAAGGATTATTCTGCAAACACAATACAGTTCGAGATCAAAATGCATTCCTTTCAAACTTTTTTTTACTGTGTGGCAATGTACTTCTTTAAACATTATTACTGTACCGGGTGACTCAAAATAGATGTTAAGACGATTATTTTTTAAACCGTAAGTGGTCGAAACATACTTCCAATTAAAAAAGTTCGTCAAATTAAGACTAACTTTCAGATATGACATTTTTTACTGGGGGTTCTATACATATTAAAATACTGAATTTAATTTTTATACGGACCCTCCTTTCCTAGCCTTTATATTTAGAAGAATGTTGCTCTTTGCCTAAGAAAATTAATAAAACAAATCCCGTGTCTCTAAGTGAAATAGTTAGCGAGAAAATTAATTTTGAAAATGATGGCTTGGAGCACTTTGGTGTTCCCTCACGCAGCATCCCAGTAAACCTAAAGGGGAGAATACAATGCAACGCAAGAAGAACCATTAAAATGATTGATTGCCTCCGCACGGTACCGAAATCTAGAAGAATTTCAGACCTGAACCTTAGATATGGTCCCTTATTACGTAGCCATGCACGTGCGGGCTTTGTGAAAGGGGGGAAACCCAAAGCAATCCCTTGGCCGGATGCTGCAAAAACGTTAGAACATGCTGCAAAGACGTCTTTGTGATGCAATCTAAAACGACGTATAAATGAAATATTAATAAACAACTTTGATTATTACATGTTTAACAACGCTGCTAATGAAAATTTTAATATGTAAATATAATAATTGTATGTTTTTTAAGGTAATAGTAAATTTGTTCATGTTAGATATTGTGTTTTCAGGTAAAAACTAAGGTGAAACAAATCCTACATTTATTGGGCAATACCTAATACTGCATACATTTAAGATTCATGTAATATACATTGAATACCATGATGTAATTTTTGTTTGCACAGACATTGAATTTAATGAACCATCCATAGTCGCCCGATTTGCTGATTGTCATTAATTATTAGTTACAGCATTACGGATTGAATTAAGTTCATGAAAAGTCTTTTCCCAACGTTTTCTGATAGGCAAAGTGAGTTGTAAACATTTTTAAAAAGTCAACTTCGTCTTTACAAGAAGGTTGTTAAATGTACAACTCTCCACAATTTCTCCCTAAAGAGTAACATAAACACAGAGACAAAATTTTCAAAACTAAGGAAAATTTAAAACTGCGTATAACCGATATTGTGCGTCGTATACACGAAGCATTTTTGCATTAAAATAAATAGTAATGAATCGGGTCTTCATGAAAATGACGTATAAATGAGAAACAAATAAACGGTGCCTTACTGTGTATATATATATATATATATATATATATATATATTAATCTGTCCTAAGAGCCCAATTTATGACAATTATTATATTTATCCCTGCAAAAGAGTTAAAATGCTATAAAAAATAGTCTGCGAAGAGCATTCTTTTATAAGACTCAAATACTACATAAAATATTTTAAACTGGAACAAATATTTTTCCATGGTTAAACTATATAGAATCTCCTAAAAAAATAGTAAGCCTAGGACACCCGTTATTCTTAATTAGACTTAGGCCAGCACCATACTTTTGATGAATATTAAGTTCATATGCATATTTCGAGTGTTACACCCCCCCCCCAAAAAAACCACACACACACACACACACAAAATGCATGCTTGCAAAATTATTGTATTATTTAGATGAGTTTCAACAATATCAGATTTACATCTAATTTAACTTTAGTCATTTTACTCGTTTAACATTAATTTGACCCCCATGCTTAAGATTTGGACAGAAGATCGAATACATGCTCCATAAACATAGCAAATGTGTTCGTTAGAAATGTCGGGCCGTATATTTGTTTGGTTGTCTGATAGATTCAAGATGGTACTACAGCTACAAACTCTCGTGACAATTTTCGTTCTTAAAACTATTTGTTGAATACTACACAACTATTTCACGAATGCAGTACAGTAATACAACTAATAGAATGCAGCTCATTCACTTACATTTATATCAGCTTCTTTGCAGCTGTTCAAAATGGGGAGGGGAGTGTACGAACTTTCCGGACAAACGGGAGTTTCTTAAAATGCCTTATGCAAAAAGGGTTCCATGTTTAGGTATTTTCGTGATGTTTTAGCTTTCGGTTCACGTATAAAAAATTCGCGAAAATAAGATGCTTTTACAGTGCGAAAATAAGTGCTTTTACAGTGTATGGCCTACGGTAAATTCAAATTGCACTAGCTGTAAAGTGTTTAAAAATTTCTTCTGGATAATTTTTTTTTGAGAGGCGGGGGGGGGGGGGGGGCGAGGGGTCTCCCTTCGCAAATGGCTGTCCTGGGGCCCGAAAATCCTGTCGGCCTGATATCATGTCTTATTTATGTGAATATTTCGCCATGTTAAATTACGTTGCGTTTTGATAACAAAATAAATAACTAAAAAATAAATAGTATTTTAGGGGTGAGGGGCCAAATATATATTAAAAAAAGAGTATGGTAACTATTATTTCAGAGCATTTAAAATTTACAAATTAGTTAAATAAAACGCACGAAAAACTTACAAGTGCACGGGATTTCAAATGATACATGAGGAAAAAAATTTTCAAATCTAATTCATTTGAGGCTTCAACGTACATATATAATGATGCAAGATGATCTCGATCCCTGTCGATAGACTGAACATTTTTATAGCATACTCAATTTCTTTGTACTAAAATAGTATTTGAAATCAAATCTGGAGATGAGCAGCCCCCCCTTGCCCCCCAAATGGTATGGGTGTCCATGATTTTAGGAAGTATTAATGAGAAAAAGTAAAACTAATAAAAAAATTTGTAAAAAAATTAAACGTTAATTATGCCATAGAAAACTCACTAAGACCTATATAAAACCGAGCCGTACCCCACTCTGCTTCAACTAAGCCCTAGTTTAATACAGATTTTATTTCTTCATGTAATCTGTTAAAGAAAAAAATCGCTACAAAACGAATTTATTCAGTTATTTCATTGAATGACCTCATCGTCTTCCATAAAACAAAAGAAATTTATTTCTAGCGTTTGCTCATATGTAGCGTTTGTTCATATGTGCATTAGTTTTTGCTTGTTTACAATCTTATGACTGCTTGAAAGGGATGCTGTAAACATTTTCTTTTTAGAAATAAATGTTTCTAATGCAAAATTGTTCATGGACTTATCTTAAATTTTGCTTAAAAAATAAAGCCTTGAAGCAAAATTACTCAATTATACATAGTGGCACTACATCATTTCGGTGGACTGAAGAAAGCGTAAAAAACCCCGCATAATATTGAAGGGGTTTAATTTTTCGGATGAGTGTGTGTGTGTGTGAGGGGGGAGGCACTTGAAATAAAAAATTTAAGGAAGGAGTGGGCATCCAAAAGTGCGCTTTTTGGTGGAGTGGATTTTTTTTAAAGTATTTTAATTTTTTTTTTTTTTTTTAGTATCATTTTTACACTAACATGCTTCACACTCTGAGTGCCCCCCTTATGGAAAAACTTGTATTTTCACTTAGCCTTCAGTTAAATACTGGGTTCAAATTTGTAGAAGAGGGAGGTGAAGCCATTCACTTGACTACTGGGCTCAAATTTGTTTTGCAGTAAAAGTGCAGATGTGTAGTAATTTCTTTTCTATGTAAAAATAAAAATGAAAAAACTTTATGAAAAGCTAAAGGGCGTTGAGGCGTTTCGGACGGCCATTGGGCTACTGGAAAAGTTATCTGAATGGCAATTTTCAATAGAGATGAATACAAAATACACTAATGTACCTCTCTTTACGCCCTTTTGGACGCCCACATGTTTCTCACATTTTTTCATTTCGCGCCCAAAAAAGGAAACCATTCAAATTATGCGCTTTTTTTCCGGTGCGTATATTTAATCAAAGTAGGTGAAGGGGAATAATCTTTGCAATACTAATAATGGTAAAAATATAATTATTAAAACTATTACAACAAAACTAATTAAAAATTAAATTTAAATACAGTTATATATAGCCGATATTTTACATGTTAAGAAATGAGTTTCAAATAATTTTTAGCCAGTTTCCTTTAAAAAAGGTTTTTTTTTTAGCATTTAGAAATGAAAATTTGTTTAGAAACATTACATTTATACTAACATTTGATGTAAAAAGTTCTTTTAAGGAAGTTTTTCTAAACTGACTTATTAATACCATAATTTAATTCTGAAAAAAAAAAGCATGTCTAAAATAAAAGAAGTAATATTTAAATTAAATACTTTCAGAAATAAAAATAGTTTTATGTACATATATATGCTTATAAATCATTCATTCTAAGAATTATTATTTAAAACCAAAGAGTTAACAAGATAAATTACCATGATTCAGAATAAATTCCTGCACTTATGAAAAGAAAACCAGTAATAACAAGCCATAACTGATTACAAATCAGAGTGAATATGATACCATATTACATAACCTCAAAACAGGATGTCAAGCATTTTAGTACAGTAGACACCGGTTATAAACGTACTCTCACGGGACCTCAAAAAGTAGTACTTTGTAGCCTAAGTACGTTATAAGCAATACCGGCAGTAAGATTCAATGTTACACAAAAAAAGAAAGTGGGCTCATAATTTCACTGTAATGTGTGTTTTAAACAGGTGTGATTTTTTTAAAATTTAAATTAAATAAAAACAGAACATTTTTTATTGAGATAAATAATCTCTAATTTTCTTTTTAATTCTAAAACTGACAACGAGTGTTTGTGAACGTACTGAAATTTCCGAGAAAAAGGAAATAAAATGCTTAAGAAAAGCAAGATTTTATTTTTGGCTTTGGTATAAAATGTACGTTATAGCCAAAGTACGTACTTTTGTTAAGTATGTTTTAACCGAAGTTAAACAATATAAATATAGGATTTCAATCGGGACCTAGCTTCTAGGTACGTTATAACCGATAGTACGTTAGATCCCTGGTACGTTATAACCGGTTATTTCGCACTGTATGTACATGATACTTAAATAACCCAAGAATTTCATAGTAACAGTGGCTTGGGTCGAAGTGGGCATATAACGCTCCCTTCTACGCCCCTCATGGCCAAGCATGCCTTTCTTTTTAAGATAATACGTGTTAATTAAAATGTTTAATTTCTATTAGCAACCCTTTCTTTAAAAAATTAGGAAATCCCGAAAGAAGACAGTGCTTTAAAGTGGTACTTGTAAGAAACCATACAACTTTTCATTCGTTTTTAAATAGGGTGTCAATGATTTACATCAGCAGATTTAAATCGGTGATTTTAATCTTGAATTAAATAATTTGATTTAAATCAGGGATGTACAACCTACGCCCTACGGGCTATTACTAGCTCATGACACCCTTTTCCATTCATCTGCCAATCTAGTTGCATGCTGAAAAACATAACAGAATCCATCAATTCAATTTTTAGGAAAAGGAATTAATTGTGAAAATGTAATTCTTTCAGATTTGTTTTTAATGGCCATAAATATGGCAGCAGAAAATTTCAGTTATAATTAATAGACTTTTATGAATATGTGCCATCCAGGGGCGTAGCCAAGGTTAGGGGGTTAGGGGGGTCATAACCCCCCCATGAGAAATTTTACCCATACAAAATGTATATTCTTCACTACAATATTACACACATGTATACATATATATGAGTTGTAGTAGTCGTAACCCCCCCCCATGAAAAATTTTTGGCTATGGCCCTGGTCCCATCATATTATCAAGAATTTTTATTTGCTATTTGTGAGATTCCACAGTATTGTCATGCCCACAATAAACTCGATTGGTCATAACTACAAAAAAATTGAGTTCGGTGAACAATTTTTCTTTTTTTGTAAACAATGTAGCATACCTACTGTTAAAAAAATTCATTCATCTAATCTAAATGTTTAATTTAGTTATCATCAACCGAGCTTGTTGCAAACATGACACAAACAATCACAGTACTATGGGATTACACAATTGCCTTGCCTATGTGTGCCACCAGATTTTCAAGAACTTAATTTGCAAAATTAAGAGAAAGTTATAATTAAAAATTTGAAATTTTGTCATTACATCCATCAAGTAGTCTTTAATATTTTGTTTTTAAAACTATATTAGTTAAAAGGGCCCACTACTTGACCTTTGATACATAACATTTGAATTACTACGGCCCACAAGCTGAAAGAGGTTGTGCAAAAAAAAACAATTATTGTTATTGCATGTGAATAAGATATCTGTACAGCTTTATTCCTGAAAGCAATTTCACAATGCTTCCAAAATCATTCATTCGGGACAAAATTATTTTTTTTTGCATACAAAAGGTTTATACTACTAACTAGATACGGTGTGCAAAATTCTGTAATTCGACTTGAAGTGCATGAGTATTTAGCGTGTGCCCTCCCCCCCTTTTTACACACACACACAAAGATAAACTTCCGTTACAAACGTTGCCCGGGTGTATTAAGTATTAAGGAATAACATGCCTAAAAATTATTGTCTGCTTCGCTCCCCACCGTTGCAAAGCACGAGTGCAGCGATTTTCCTCTTGTGTCTTGTCCTCTTGTGATCTAAGAAAAACCTGTACACGCGACGAATGTGCACGTTAAATTTGTAGGGCCGGTTCTGGATTACCAATTCTGTGTGTTGTTCAACAGAACAACCAAATGAAATAATTGACAAATTATAATGAATTAAGTAATGTAAAGAGTTTAATTATCTCTTTAATTGATTGTTTACAAGAAGTGCTTGCTTATGTAAAAATCAAAAAGATATTCTGTTAATGCTTAATCTACAACAGAACATGTATTATCTGAATGAATTTTTTACACTGTAATATTCTGTTGTATTTTGATGTCAGTAGAAATAATTATAACAAAACTATAGTTCAGGAGAGGTTTTTTTAACTCTATTAATTTGTAATTTTTAACACATCAATGGTGAGATCCACTAATTTTTTTTCGCGGGTGTGTGTGTGTGTGTGTGTGTGAGGGGAGTTATGCAAAAAAAAACCGGATAAAAAATATAATGATGACTTATCTGGAAGCATTTAAAATATATTAAAATGAATAAAATAAAATGTATAAAATATTTAAAAATCGTTTAGTGATACACATCACTAAAAATAAAATAATTTTCAAATTTACTTTTCAGCTAAGCCGAAATAATATTAGAAAAAAAAAAAAAAATTACATTTTAAAGATTAGTTTTTTTTAATCAAAAATTTATCTTTACTTGTCATGTTACTCTGAAAGTGAATAAAGCGAGAATGTGAGACAAATTATATATGAGGTGATTTAAGTCATTAAAAACTGACCGGGGATTAAACTAAACTAAAAAAAAAAAGTAGTTTTATTGTCGGTGTTTACTTTTTAAAGTTCATACTGTAAAATTAGCCTATGGAGTTCAATTTTTTTTTTCAAGCCTACAAGTTCTATCACTACGAAATATTAATATAGAGGACCATTGTTTATAAACTATAACGTTTTTCAAGAGACCGTTACTAAAAACATTTTAAAAATTGAGGGTTTTTTTCTTCTTTTTTGAAGATTCTGAAATTTACTAAAGTTATAATGCATAGTAAAAGCTCAAGCCTGTCTAAAGCGGATCTTTAACTACGCGGAAACTTGTTCTTTAATCAAATATTTCTTGGTCCTCTGAATACTTACTCTAGGATATAAACAGTTGAGGATTCAGAAATTTTTTTAGAAGGGACTAATTAAAAAAAAAAAAAGAAAAAAAAACTTTTGTGACGATATGCAATAAAACAAAATATCACTTTAAAGTATTGTAATTTGTTTTGGGAGGGGTGAATTTAGAATAAAATGTTATTTTCCCTATGCAAAATGCACATTAAAGTAAAATGCTACCCTTTAGAAATGTCTTTGAAAAGGGGGAGGAGGGGCGCTCAAGCGTCTTAGCCCTTTCCCTGTATGCAACACTGGATATAACTTTTGTTTAATGGAAAACTGCGTCAATGGAAGAACATTTATTTCCGTTTAAGACAAAATTTTATTATTATACAGTAAAACCTAATAAATTTCAACCGAATCCTT
This sequence comes from Cheiracanthium punctorium, assembly GCA_038373885.1. Classification (NCBI taxonomy): domain Eukaryota; kingdom Metazoa; phylum Arthropoda; class Arachnida; order Araneae; family Cheiracanthiidae; genus Cheiracanthium; species Cheiracanthium punctorium. The sequence continues at coordinate 715,784 of JAWZYV010019369.1, forward strand.
TTCACTAATTCGATTGATATTATTTTAAAATACAAGTTAGATTAATTTATTTGAGTAATTACTCCGAGAAAAACATGTAAATGAATTTACTTGCGAAAATAATTTTATATCATTACAACATTATGTAATGGAATGAGTGAAAGAAAGAAAGAAAGAATATGAGGGTTTTATTTTTTAAAGTCTTATGAATGTTTGATAAACTAATATTTATTTGACTTCGACGCAAAGCTCTATTTGTAGCAAACGGAATCTCATTTTGAAACAAATTGGAATCTCCAAAAAGAGAAGGAAATGGGATATTTTCTTGGGAAAGCGAAACACGTACAAAGCAGACAATGAGTCTTTTTTCCAGTGCTTCTGGTCAACCGTCACCTTGACCCCAGAATTGATCCTAACTTCCCTTCTTTGCCCCCCCCACTTCCCCGGTTTCCTTTCCTCCAGCATAAGGGACCATCTATAAAAGTGTTTTTTTTTTTTTTTTTTTTTTTTTTGTCCAAGCAGCAAGAATTTGCGGAAGAAGGTGGGGAAACGGTATTTGACAGTTTGGCTCATTTGGCGGAATGCTGTGTGAGGTATAACCAGTACTTTACGTACTGTGTTGGCGTCAGTTTTCAGGAGAAAAAATCTTTACTTTAGGGGACCAACTATGAGTAGATAAAAGATAAATAAAGATCCCATTGTTGGGAAAAACAATTAACGATTTCAAATGTGTAAATTTACAGGTACAGTTTTGCCTAAAATGATCGGTACTGCTTTATGAAATCGGCTATAATTTTTCTTTTTTTTTTTTGGGGGGGGGGGGGCACCCACTAATTACATCGCGCTTGTAGAGAAGGAATTTTTAAGTGTAAAAGGGAATGACAAAATAATGGCGTAGGTTACTATGGTGTGGTAACTTTCTCTAAAAACTGCCAAACACTCTTTACAGGAAAATTCTAGCAAAATTAGGATTTGAGTAGTCCGCTGGGTATATTGAATCACTATTAACATAAATTAACGTCAGTTGAAAAGTAATTGCATTTTTCTCACTTTTGAGACATCCCCTTAGTGCTTGGCGACAAATACCAAAATTTTCAAAGTGCAATATCTTACTAACTCTTTCACTTAGAGACACGAGATTTGTTTTCTTAATTTTCTTAGACAAAGAGCAATATTCATCTATATATAAAGAGTAGGAAAGGAGGGATCGTATAAAAATTAAATTTCGTATTTTAATATGTATACTACCCCCAGTAAAAAAATGCCATATCTGAAAGCTTTTCTTAATTTGACTAACTTTTCTAACTGGGAGTATGTTCCTATCACTTACGGTTTAAAAAATACTCGCCTTAGCATCTATTTTTAATCACCCGGTATATTTTAATATAAATATCTCTACTCTGGAGATCGATATAAACGATTTACTATCCGTTTAAATATGAAGTGACTGAATGAGAAATTTCTAATATTTTGTCAATACTGAAGTTGAAAAATCTACTAAACGTATTCGACGTCTGCACTTTTATAAAATTCAGGCAATGTGTCTAGTGATAGGTTGACAGATATCCTTTTAAACCTCTCACCAGTTTTTGCCTAACCTGGTGTTCTAAATAAAGGGTAACTAAATAGGATAATTGCATATTCAGATGTATTGAGCTTCTGAATTTTCCATACAATGCAGACATAAGATCATATTCATTTCAATCAAATCAGTTTTTTTTCTGTATTGTGGCAGTTTACATATGTTAACACTTAATTGGAATTCTTAATTTTACTTCAAATGTGCTTTCTCTCTCCTATCACATATATTCTCTATCTGGAATCTGAGATGGATCATATATCCATCTCACAGTCACACGAGTTTCCGCTGAAACTGGTATGGGAATAAAGGGTAAATTAAAAGGATTATTGGACATTCACAAGTTATAAATCCACACATAAGAATATATTCAATTGAGTTATATCAGTTTTTGTACAAAGCGTGCATATTTAACTTCTATAAACACTTCCAAAGGAATAGTTTGTTGTATTATTCTTATGTATATACATATATACATACATACGTATAAGTTATTTTTTGACAGTGCCTCCACTCTACTTTCACAATAAGTACTGATCCGGATAGGAGTGATATATATTGATATCATAAAAAGTTTTCCGTCCGCTTAAATAGAGAGTGGCTAAACGGTTAACTTTGCCCTAAAATTTTTACACACTTTCCGAATGTTTAAATTTACTATACTAAGTTTACGTCTCTCATCTTTTTGAGGTCATTAAGAATAACACACATCTCTTTCAGCATCACACCAGTTTTCACATATACTATTGAGCTCAGAAAAAGGGAAAATTTTAAGTCTTATTGTATATTACGGAGTTTTAAAGAGTTTTAAATACAATTCGACATCAGAACACATTCACTTCAAACAATCCCTTTTCTTTTACTATATGACAAAATAATTCTACAAGCATTATTACTTTTACTTTAAATATCGATCTCAAGAGAAAATATATTTATAAAAAGGTTTGCAGTTTGTGAAAATATGAAGTGGTTTACGGTGTACTTTAGTTTTGAAATTTCTCACGTTTGTTAATACTGTAGTTGAAAACTGTAATTCATATATATTTCTCATCCAAAGTTAGTTTTTTGTGATTGTTATATATACGTATTTATGATCTACATTTTAATAAAAGTAGGCATAATAGGAAAGAAAATAGAAATAGGTAAATTTATGTTGCTACTGATAGGATACCAGATATTCCTTTTAACCAACGCACCAGTTTTCGTGTAAAACTGGTGTCGAAAATAAAAGGTAAATTAATAGGATTATTGCATATTCAGATGTTTTCAGCATCTGAATTTTTAATATCCCAGACATAAGAGCGCATCCATTTCAATTAAATCAGTTTTTAATACCATGTGGCAACTTACTTCTATTAAAATTTTCCTCTTCTCCCCTTTAACCCCTTCCCTGTTTTGCCCGGATGCCGTACGGGTGCGGCTATCCGGCCTTTACTGATTTGCCCGTACGCCGTACGGGATATCTGATTTCTATTACGCTTTCATTGTTTCGCCCGTATCTTTTCTATTTTTGGGACTGAATTCTGGAAAAAAATGAAACTGTTTAGGGGTTAACGTACAATATATATCTTGAGAGGAGACATATTTATAACATAAAATTTTAGCATATGTAAAATAGCCAGTGGAATAGGAGATATTTTGTTTTTACAATTTCGCACATTTCATTAATATTGAAGTTAACAATTCAGTGTACATATCTGTGCGTGAAGATTTTTAAGATTATTAAAAATTTCTGATATCCTTTTGACAATCAGGCGAATTTCAATATATCCTGAAAATTATTTGAAGGCATTTGTGACTATAATATTTTACAGCAAGAACTTGCCGATAACTCTTATCTAGTTTAAGTTAGAGAGATATGTGAAAGGAGCATTTTCGCCCTCTAAACCATAGGTTACAATTTTAAAAATACTTTCTAAATCCAACACCTACATTAAAAATCCTACGTACTTGCAAATTCCATATTACTAAATTAGATGATTTCGCTGGAAAAAATAATAATATTCTAAAAAAATAGCTTGCTATTCTAGTAGCCCTACTATTTATTTTGACACTTTTGCATGTAAAATCTACGAGTCCCTTAGCATGTATTTTTGCATTTAAAATTTCATGCATTTTCTTAATATAGAAGTTGACAACTCTAAATTATATTTCTGATAAAGAAAGTTTTCGAGGTTATTGAGAATAATAAGTATCCCTTTCAGGATCACATCAATTTATACCTAAACTAATGTATTTAGAAAAAGAAAAAATTAAAAGAGTTATTGTACACTCACAAGTTTTGAACTTCTTTATTTTCAATAGAATTCGAGATAAAAATACATTCTTTCCAAACATTTTTTTTTTTTTTTTTTGTATACCTAGTAGCAATATACTTCCACTAACTTTATTACTATGACTTTATATATCGCTCTCAAGAGGAGAGATATTTATCACAAAGTTTTATTGTCTCATTAAATATGAAGTGGCTTTTGGAGTATTTTGAATTTGAAATTTGTCTTATTTTGTAAATATTGAAGTTGACAAATTTAATCAACGTATTTTCCATGTACAGTTGCGGAAAAAAAGGCACACTTGCTCTTTATTTCGCCATCGTTCGTCGTATAGCAAAGTTATTTACACCATTCGTTTGCAAATAACGCGTACTTTAACTTACTATTAATTTAATTTGCATAAGGGGCCGTCTTCATATTTAATTCTGCATCAACTTCGTTTTTCTCAATGGCAACCCCCTATTTTGACTTTATTAAACGAAAGAAAACCTTCAAATTACCCTAAATATAAATTTTCACCAATTTTCTACGATAATTTCCGGAGATACTGCGAATTAATTTTTGCGCGTTTTTAAGGGACATTCTGCAAATTGAAAAACGCTATTTGAGGGTTCCGAACTTTTCGCCTTTCATTTATTTCGCTCGCGAGAATTAAAAGAAATTAATATTATTTTCAAGGAAAATATTGTTCCCATCTCTCTTAAAGTTTTTTGTACTGAGAATATCAAGGGTAGAATAGAATATTTCGTCTGTGGTCCAAATGACCCGTGAGTTCATAACTTCCTTGGCTCGTACACATGATTTAAGGGGAAAATGCAAAATGACTGCTAAGGATTTTGAAAATCTTTGTAATTTTGAAATTGTTATTCAGTGTTTCCCTTGATGTTTCTCTTAGACAGCTGAAATGTTGGCAGGAGTTAGAGGCTACTCCCTGCTCTTATGACTACAAGCATAAATATTGCTCGACTCAGCTATGGTCGAACTTACAGAATGGTTTCATGATTGAAAATTTATTTGTTTGAATTTCATGTAAAAAACGCAATTACTTTTTTGCCGACCCAATATTATCAGTGTGTTTGTTATTTAACTTTCTTCATTTAATAGTATCGCCTGCAATGTGCAATATTCTTAAGACTTTTGGCGGTATTTTAATTTATAGTTAGATGAAAATTTTTTTACAGAAAAACGTGATTTTCAATGTTTGATAAAGTATGGGGAATTCGAAAGACCTAATGTTTCCGATATTAAAAAAGGTCATGCCTGGAAAGTTGAGGATGTTAGTTTTTCAGAAATAGGACGTTGTATTAGAAGACATACATCTACTGCATCTAATTCTATAGCTGGAAAATATTTTATTTGGGGGAATATGGTAGCGGACGCAACAATACACGCTTTATAGAATCCCCAACAAACTGTAAAAACCTCTAATTTATTTGCTTCAAAATTTGATATTTTTAATACTGGTATCTTTTACTGTGTTTTTGCACAAAATAAATCTAATTTACATTTATTTTATGCAATTTAAAAAAAAAATTTCACTTAATAAATTTATACATGGTCCCTTAACTCATGAAAATAACACATTTTATTTAATATAAATTAAACTACTGAACGTAAAAATTTGAAATTTTGCACAGCCATTTAATATTAATTTCTGCATCTATTTCCATCGAAATTTGGCTAGGTCGCTATTCATAATTTTTTGAATAGTAATTTAATAATTCATAATTCATATTAATAATTTATTAAAAATCATAATAACATTAAATTATGTTTGGGTCGTTTAGTTCTAATAGTACGAATAAAAATCAGCTTCTTACTACCAATATTATCTGAGATATGAATTGAAGTATGAAAAAATATTTTAACATAGGAGGAGAGGGATTTTGGGTGCTCATAACTCACTCATTTTCTGTCCAAATTTATTAAAAATTGGTGTCCGGCGATAAAATGAGCTAAATTTTTGAAATATGAAGTGAAGTCTAGGGGTTGCTAATGAAAAAAAAAGTTGGTGCGAATTTCAATATGTAGATGGCCCCTTATGCAATTTTTATGCATAGCAAATTAAAGTGTGCGTCAATCGTAAACGATTGGTATCTGTAACTTTGCTGTGGGACGAACGACGGCCGAAAAATGTACAAGTGGGCCTTTTTTTCCCGCAGCTGTTCATCTTTATAAAAAAATGTTCAATAATGTGTCCAATGGTAGGATGTCAGATATCCCTTTAAACCGGGCACCAGTTTTCTATTAAACTGGTGAAGTACACAAAGGGTAAATTAATAGAATTATTGTATATTCGGAAGTTTTTATCTTCTGAGTTTCCAATGCAAACCATACATAAGAGCACATTCATTTCAATGAAAGTTTTGGCTACCACGTGGCAACTTACTTATTTTATCAAATTTATTAGAAGACTTAATTTTGGAAAGTACTCTAAATATCCTTTATCTCTCCTTTCACTTCAATTATCAATCTGGAGAAGGGAGCTATTTATAACGTAAAATATTACAGTATGTTGAAATATCCAGTAGCCTTTAACGTATTTTTCTTTTAAAATATCACACATTTCATTAATATTGAAATAAACATTTCCAGTGTACATATCTGTTATCTGAAGTTTTATATAATTAAAATGTTAGACATCCCTTTCACAGTCTCGCACCACTTTTCACTTAAACTGGTGCAAGAATAAAGGGTAAATTAAACAGATTATTATAAATTCAGAAGTAATATACTTTTGAATTTTCAATATAATCCAAACATAGATACACATATACGTCCATTTCAGTTACATCAGTTTTTGTATGCAGCGTGGAAATTTAACTTCTGTAGACAATTTCAAAGGAACGATTTAATGTTTTATTGATATGTTTTTCTATGGAAGGTGAGTCCTCTACATTTCCACCATAAATACTGCTCCGGATTGGAGTCATATATATATTAGAAAATTTTCCTAGTAGTTTAAATAATGAGTGTTTAAGGCTAAGCATAACTTTACATTCAAAATTTCGCACCCTTTGTTAATATTCAAATGTACAATTCTAATTTACTAGGCTGTCCTCTCCAGGTTTTTGAGGTTGCTAAGAATCACAAACATCCCTTTCAGGATCACACCAATTTTTATATATGCTGTAGTAATAAGAAAAAGGGAAAATTAGAAGTATTATTGCATATACAGAAGCCTTGAAAAGTTTGAATAAAATAGTAACGGCATAAGAACAGATTCATTTCAAAAAATTCTTTTAGTCTGTATAATATGTCACATAATACTTCTATATATAGTACTACTTTCACACTGAATATCGATCTCAAGAGAAAACATATTCATATCAGAAAGTTTTATTGCCTCTTAAAATATAAAGTAGTTCATGGTGTACTTTCGTTTATGAAATTTTTCACATTTGATGGTACTGGAGTTGTAAAAAGTAATATATATATTTGATATCCACAGTTTTCAGATTTTTGTTATTGTTAGGTGTCCCTTTCAGAACAACATCAGCTTTAAATTAATCTGGTTTAGGATTAAGGGTAATTTAAAAGGATATGGTCTATTCAGATGTTCTGAACTTCTGAGTTCCTTATATAATACTTAAATGAGAACCCTCTCATTTCAATCAAACATCTTTTGTACACTATGTGGCAAGGCACTATTATAAACGTTATTACTATTTCTTTGAAAAGGGATCTCAAAAGGAGAGATATTTATAAAAAACATGTCGTTTAAATGTGAAGAGGCTTTTCAGGTCCTTTAAATTTGAAATTTGTAATATTTTGTTAATATTGATGTTGACAAATTTCATCAACGTGTTTTTCATGTACATCTTTATAAAAATATGTACAATAATGTGTCCAGTTGTAGGATGTCAGATATCCCTTTAAGCCGGGCACCAGTTTTCTATTAAACTGGTGAAGTAAACAAAGGATATATTAATAGGTTTATTGTATATTCAGAAGTTTTGAGCTACTGAGTTTCCAATGCAATCCATACATAAGAGCACATTAATTCCAATGAAATCAGGTTTTGGCTACCACGTGGCAATTTACTTATATTACATTTATTGGAAGTCGTCATTTGGAAAGAACTTTAAATATGCTTTCTCTCTCCTTCCACTTCGATTATCTATGTGGACAAGTGAGCTATTTATAACGTAAAATATTACATTATGATGAAATATCGAGTAACCTTTAACGTATTTTTATTTTAAAATTTCACACATTTCATTAATATTGAAATTAACATTTCCAGTGTACATATCATACCTTTAAAAACAACATCAGTTTTAAATTAACCTGGTGTAGGATTAAGGGTAATTTAAAAGCATGTGATCTATTCAGATGTTCTGAACTTCTGAGTTCCTTAATCAATACTTAAATGAGAATGCACTCATTTCAATCAAACATCTTTTGTACACTATGTAGCAAGTCACTATTATAAACATTATTACTATTACTTTGAAAAAGAATCTCAAGAGTAGAGATATCTATAAAAATGTGTTGCTGCCTGATTAAATGTGAAAAGGCTTTTCAGATACTTTAAATTTGAAATTTTTAATACTTCATTAATATTCAAGTTCATAAATATAATGAATGTATTTGTCATCTGTTTCTTATTAAAAATTGGTACAATGATTTGTCTAGAGATAGGAGTCCAGATATCCCTTTAAACCGGTGCACCAGTTTTCAATTAAACTGGTGAAGTTTACAAAGAGTAAATTAATAGGATTATTGCGTATACAGATGTTTTGAGCTTCTGAATTTTAAATATAATCCAGACAAAAGAGTACATTCATTTGAAACAAATTACCTTTTGTATACCTTGTGGCAACATACTCCTATTGACATTTTAATTGGAATCCGTAATTTTGGAAAATACTTCCAAAGTGCCACCTCTCCCCGTTCACTAAGAATATTTGCCTTGAATTGAGAGAAATTTATAAATTGAAACTTTAATATTTACTCACATTTCGAGTGGCCATTAAGGTATGAGATTTTTAAGATTCACATATTCATAATGAAGTTGTCTGTTAAAGTGTACATCAATTATCACAAGTTTTTGAGATTATTAAAAACCCTTTCACAGTCACACCAGTTATTACTTGGTGCACGAAAAAAGGGTGAATTAAAAGGAATATTCTACATTCAGAAGTTATAAACTTTTAAATATTCAAAGTAATTCAAACATGAGAATACAATTCATTTCATTTAAATCACATTTTGTTTGCAACGGGGCAATTTAACTTCTATATAAACACTTTGAAATGAATCTTTTATCGTGTTTTACTTATATTTCTTTTTTGAACCTGCCTCCTCTCGCCATTGACCATAAAAACCGATCTCCCAAGGAAGTGGGATGTACACACAACTTAAAATATTTTGTCGGCCAAACTGATATTCCGAACATCAAAAACTGCTCATTCTAGTACACTAAATCACAGTTTATAGGTTTCTCATTTATACAGCATTTGCATTTATACCTCATTTTCGGGAAGTCCCGATTCATTCCTATTCATTTTAATACAAAAATGCTTCGTTTAAAAGATGCATTCAATCGTTTCCACGGCGTTTTTCATCTTCTTAAAATTCGAAAATTTCCTGTCTGTCTAAAACCCTATTCGGTAGGCGAGGTTATATTGCTTAGTTATCTGTTCATGTGAAAGGAGATATATTTATATCACAAAATTTCAATGTATGTTCAAATATCGTGTGGCTTTACCTGTACTTTTACTTAGAAATTATTATATTATATTAAGACTGAAGTTCACGAATCTAGTGATCGTTTTTTGTGATCTACATAAATAAAATTTCAATGTATGTTCAAATATCGTGTGGCTTTACCTGTACTTTTACTTAGAAATTATTATATTATATTAAGACTGAAGTTCACGAATCTAGTGATCGTTTTTTGTGATCTACATTTTAATAAAAGTAGGTATAATAAGAAAGAAAATAAAAATAGGTACAGTAGTGTTGCTACTGATAGGATGTCGGATATTCCCTTTAACCACGCACCACTTTTCGTCTAAACTGGTGTAGAATATATAAGGTAAATTAATAGAATTACTGTAGAATAATAATATGTAGAATAATAATAATGTTAATAGAATTACTTCTTCCTTAAAGTAGGTACAATAATGTGTCTAGCGTTAGGGTGCCAGATATCCCTTTAAACCGGTGCACCAGTTTTCAATTAAACTGGTGAATTTTACAAAGGGTAAATTAATAGGATTATTGCGTATACAGATGTTTTGAGCTTCTGAATTTTAAATATAATCCAGACAAAAGAGTACATTCATTTGAAACAAATTACCTTTTGTATACCTTGTGGCAACATACTCCTATTGACATTTTAATTGGAATCCGTAATTTTGGAAAATACTTCCAAAGTGCCACCTCTCCCCGTTCACTAAGAATATTTGCCTTGAATTGAGAGAAATTTATAAATTAAAACTTTAATATATACTCACATTTCGAGTGGCCAATAAGGTATGAGATTTTTAAGATTCACATATTAATAATGAAGTTGTCTATTAAAGTGTACATCAATTATCACAAGTTTTTGAGATTATTAAAAACCCTTTCACAGTCACACCAGTTATTACTTAAACTGGTGCACGAAAAAAGGGTGAATTAAGAGGAATATTCTACATTCAGAAGTTATAAACTTTTAAATATTCAAAGTAATTCAAACATGAGAATACATTCATTTCATTTAAATCACATTTTGTTTGCAACGTGGCAATTTAACTTCTATATAAACACTTTGAAATGAATCTTTTATCGTGTTTTACTTATATTTCTTTTTTGAACCTGCCTCCTCTCGCCATTGACCATAAAAACCGATCTCCCAAGGAAGGGGATGTACATCCAGCTTAAAATATTTTGTCGGCCAAATTGATATTCCGAACTTCAAAAACTGCTCATTGTATTACAGTAAATCACAGTTTATAGGTTTCTCATTTATACTACATTTACACGTCATTTTCGCGAAGTCCCAATTCGTTCCTATTCATTTTAATACAAAAAAGCTTCGTTTAAAAAACGCACACGATCCTTTATACGTCATTTTTTAATTTCTTAATATTCGAAAATTTCCTGTCTTAGTCTTAAACACAGTGTTTGGTGAGCGTGGTGATATCGCTTAGTTATATGTCGCTAATTTACGCAATAGTAAAAATGAATGAAGAAGTTACTCTAAATATCTTTTCAGGCACAATTGACTAAATTGAAAATTATAGATTTTATTTTGTTTCTTAGAACACGAGTGAAAAAAAAATCATTAAAAAATTCAAAATATATTTTATAATTCAAACTCTAATGCTATAATTAATACTCAAATAATATTAGAACATTGGGCAATTTGAAGGATTTTTTTAATTCAGTGTCTGCATGAACAGAAGCTGCAGCATAATTACAGTGATATTTAATATATGGAGCATACAAAATATGGTATTGTAAAATATTTTTATTTTAAGAAAAATATTCCTTTTTAAAATTTAGTTATAGCTTTCAGTCTGTAAACTATTTTATATAGTACATTAAAATTATAGGGTATCTAGAGACCAATTTTTAAGTAACTTAAAACAATTATAATATTTATATAAATTCGCATTAGTCGAATTAAACATGTGATAATCAAAATTTTGGTTTATTGATATTTTACTTGTATGTCTTTTCATTTATACATTGTTTTATACCGATCCCTTGACAGTCCTAAAAACGGTCCTTTACTTTATTTAAAAGAATTTTAATCAATACTTTTTCTAACTTTTGTCACTTTGGGATCCTACTGCCTGCTCATTCAAAACCGAGCCATAGAAATTCCTTCCTTATTCACATCAGTCAAAAGATAAAAGTAGGAATGAATAATAGAACACTCGGCACTCCGTGACCACGACAGTCGGAGAATCCGTCCTCTGCACGACTCCACAAATCCATTTTTTTCAGTTGGTAATTTCCTTATCTTCGATCCTCAAGATTTTCTTCTCAGATCGGCTCTCTCTGGATATGAGTGACATATATATCATGAAATATTCCTTTCCGTTTAAATAGAGATTGGCTTAAGGGGTAACTTTGCATTTAAAATGTCACACACCTTGTGAATATTGAAATTTAAGAATCTAATTTCCATGTCTGTCATCTGCAGTTTATTATGTTATTGAGAATGACAAATCTCCCTTTCAGGATCACATCAGTTTTCGCATCACCTGTTGTATTTAGGAAAAGATAAAACTAGGATGATTTTTGTATATTCAGAAGTTTTGAAGAATTTTAATTACATTTCAGCGAAAGAACACATTCATTTGAAAAAAATCATGTTTTTTACTATGTGATAAAGTACTTCTATAAACATTATTATTTTTAATTTAAATATCGATCTTACGAGGGAACATATTTATATAAAGGTTTGCTGTCTGTGAAAATATGAAGTGGTTTATAATGTACTTTCATTCTGAAATTTCGAACGTTTGTTAATACTGCATTTGAAAACAGTAATAGATATGTATTTGTCATCCACAGTTTTGAGTTTTTTGTGACTGTTATAGATCATCCCTTTCAAAACAGCACCAGTTTCAACCTAATCTAATGTATGGTTAAGGGTACGGATTTGGTGCTTGTTCAAAAGTTTTGAACTTCTGAGTTCCTTATATAATACATAAAAGGGAACAGACTCATTTCAATCAAACATTTTTTTCTACACTATGTGGTAAGTCACTTCTATAAGCCTTATTTCTATTAATTTGAAAGTCAATGTGAAAGGAGATATATTTATATCATAAAATTTTAATTTATGTTCAAATATCGTGTGGCTTTTCCGGGACTTTTATTTAGAAATTAGAATATTTTATAAATAGTGAAGTTCATTAAACTAGTGAACGTATTTGTGATCAACATTTTAATAAAAGTAGGTATAATAGGAAAGAAAATAAAAATGGGTATAGTAATGTTGCTAGTGATAGGATGTCGGATATTCCTTTTAACATCTCCCCAGATTTCGTGTAAAACTGGTGTAGAAAATAAAAGGTAAATTAATAGGATTATTGTATATTCAGATCTTCTGAGATTCTGAATTTTTATTATAATCCAAACATAAGAGCACATTCATTACAATTAAATGAGTTTTATATACCATGTGGGAACTTCCTTCTATTATTATTTCCCTCCTCTGCCTTTCAACATAGAATATATATTTTGAGAGGAGACATGTTTATAACATAAAATTTTAAAATATGTAAAATAGCGAGTGGAATAAGAGATATTTTATTTTTACAATTTCGCACATTTCATTAATATTGAAGTTAACAAATCGGCGAAATACTGACATTCTAAAAAAAATGCGACATTTTATAGCGGTACCCCTCATATTTATATCATAATACTTTACATTCTTAAATAGAGAGCCCCATACAAGATAACTTTGAATATAAAATTTCATGCATTTTTTTTAATATTGAATTTCACAACTCCAATTTATATTTCTGCTGCTGGCAGTTTTTGAAAGTATTGAGAATGACAAATATGCCTTTAAGGATCACATCAATTTATACCTAAACTCATGTATTTAAACAAACAAAAAATTATAAAGAATATTGTGCATACACAAACTTTGAGCTTCTGAGTGTTCAATACAATTCGTCATAAATATACATACTTTTGAAACTTCTTTTATAGTATATGGGAATGTACTTCTTTAAGCATTTTTAATATTACTTTGAATATAAATATATCTGCTCTAGAGACCGATGTAAACGATTTACTATCTCCTTAAATATGAAGTGGCTTTCAGGTACATAGTAATTTCGAATATTTTGTTAATAGTGAAGATTTAAAAAAATACAATGAACATATTTGTCATCTGCACTAAAAATTGAGACAATGTGTCAAGTGGATAAGATGCCAGGGCTACAGTTTTTAACTAAACTGGGGCGTTAAATCAAAATACATTCTTTTCAATCTTTTTTATACTGTGTGGCAATCTATTTCTTTAAAAATTATTACTATATTTAAAAATTATTACTATATATAAATACCTCTACTCTGGAGATCGTTATAACCGATTTACTATCCTTTAAATATGAAGTGGCTGAATGTGAAATTTCTAATTTTTTTTAATACTGAAGTTGAAATATATACTGGACGTATTCGACGTCTGCACTTTTATAAAAATTCAGGCAATGTGTCTTGTGATAGGTTGACATATATCCCTTTAAACCTCGCACCAGTTTTTACCTAACCTGGTGTTGTAAATAAAGGGTAAATAAATAGGATTACTGCACATTCAGACGTTTTGAGATTCTGAATTTCAATATAATCCAGACATAAGATCCTATTCATTTCAATCAAATCAGTTTTTTTCTGCATTGTGGCAGTTTACATATGTTAACACTTAATTGGAATTCTTAATTTTACTTCAAATGTGTGTTCTTTCTCCTACCACTTCTATTCAGCTTGTTAATACTGAAGTTTACAAAATTAATTTACATTTTTTGCCATCGGCACATTTTGAGGTTACAAAAATGACAAATATCCTTTTCAGGATCACAAGAGTTTTACCTTAATTAATGTATTTATAAAAAGGGAAAATTTAAAGAATTATTGTATGTACAGAAGTTTTGAACTTGTGGGTATTCAATACAATTCAAAATAAGAACACCTTCTTTTGTAAGTTTCTTTTTTGTTTACTGTGAATAAAATGTACACTCATGTCCATAAATTAAGGATAATGAAGTTCAGGCAAAGAAAGGGAAAGAAGCAAAACAAATTTGACTTATTTGTAAAGTCTATTTAATTAACAAAAAGTAAAGAGCAAAAAAGATGCTATATGTCTGACATAATTAATAAAAATTGCAAGTTTTACTCCCTTGACCAAATTTCAAAAAAGAACCTATTTACAAAAAACAGTATAACGTGGTTAGTAGGATGGTTAATACGGAGTATGTCTCCCGGACGATGCAATACAGGCCTGACAACGCCTAGGCATGCTGAGTATCAAATGATCAATCTGATCTTGGGAAATATTACACCACTCATCAAGCAATGCACTCCGAAGTTCCGGTAGACAGGTGGGAGGGGGTTGACGGGCTGCAATTCGTCGGCCAAGCATATCCCACACATGCTCTATTGGATTCAAGTCCGGTGAGTATGCTGGCCAATGCATACGGGTGATATCCTCCGATTGAAGGCATTCGTCTACAATGTTTGCACGGTGAGGACGGGCGTTGTCATCCATAAACACAAATTCAGCACCCATGGCGCCCCGAAACAAACGTACATGTTGTTCCAGAATGACATCCCGATAGATGTGGCCTGTCATCGTTCCACTCTGAACATGCAGGTCAGTTCTGGAACCAAGAATAATTCCTCCCCAAACGAGCTATCCTGCACCACCGTAACGGTGTCTTTCAATGGTGTTCTCTTGGTGGTAACGGGTACCTGGCGCTCTCCAGATGAATGTCCGGCGAGAATCAGGCTCCAAATTAAACCTGGACTCGTCGGAAAACATCACACAAGACCACTGTTGCGGTGTCCACAATGCATGCTCTCTACTCCAGGTTAATCGCAGGCGACCGTGAGTTGCGGTAAGTGGAACACATCTGACAGGCCTACGAGCATATAGACCAATGTGCCTTAAGCGTCTGTACACGGTCTGCCTTGAAACTGTCGTACCGGTAGCTGAAGAGAGCTGACGAGACAGGTCTGATGCTGTACTCCGTCTGTTTCTTTTGGCAGTAACTGCCAAATAGCGGTCCTCATTCGGAGTTTTAACTCGGGGGCGACCTGTGCTGTAACGTCTACTCACATTACCATCATCTTGGAATCGTTGCCAAAGCTTGGAGATGACACTCTGGGCGATTCCAAGTTCCTCGGATACTTCCAGCTGGGTACGTCCACATTCCAGTCGTCCGATAATTCTGCCACGTAAAAGATGATCCAAATGCCTCCTTTGTGCCATAACTATGCGGTTTTTGCACTAAAAGTCTTTCACAGCGCTTGTGAACAATTTTACTTCTTTGCCACCATTCCTCATATACCCCTCTCTTACACTCTCGTCATTGTGACGTACCATCCACGCCATCTGGTGGTTTCCTGTAATTTGCATATTCTTCTTCAAGATGTGTGTGATCATTCCACAGGTGAAATTTTTATTTTAGAGATCAATTTCTGTGTGATTCTGAATTATCCTTAATTTATGGACATGAGTGTACTTCTAAAAGCATGAGTTTAAAGGTGAAGTGGCTTTTCTGGTACTTTCAAATTTTTGATATTTTGTTAATACTGAAGTTGACAAATTTATTGAACATATTAGCTGTCTGCATATTAATAGAAACAGGTACAATCATTTGTCTACTGCTAGGATGCAAGATACATAGATACAAACTAATACGGAAAATAGTTAATTTGTAAACAGTATTTTTTGAGTATTTTTTCAAAATAGTAACCAGCCCATGTGCGTGGTGCAAAAATTTTGCTGTATTTTAAGCCGAAAATTATTGCTTAAAAAAAGTGGTTAATTATATTCCGTAGCGGTGGGCAACTATGAAGGTATCCATTTAAACCAGAATATCAGCTTTTGTGTAAAGTGGTGTAAACAAAGGACAAATTAAATGGATTATTGTATATTCAGATGTTTTGAGCGCCTAAATTTGTCAATAGTTTTCTATTAAAGTGTATTAAAGTGAAGTTTTACTGAAGTTGTCTAGTAAAGTGTACATCTTTTATCAGAAGTTTTTGAGATTATGAAAAACCCTTTCACAGTCACACCAGTTTTCACTTAAACTGGTGCACGAAAAAAGGGTAAATTAAAAGGAATATTGTATATTCAGAAGTTATAAACTTTTGAATTTTCAATAAAATCCAGACATAAAAATGCATTTATTTCTGTTATATGAGTTTTTTAATAATGTAGCAATTTAACTTCTATAAACACTTTCAAAGGAATCGTTTATCTTATTATCATATATTTGTTTTTGGAAAATTCCTTCTCTCCTCTTTGACCATAAATAATGATACGGATAGGAGTGATAAATACATAAATCATAAAATTCTCCCGTCCATTTAAATAGCGAATGGCTAAACGGTTAACTTTACACTCAAAATTGCACAAACTCTTTTTAATATTGAATTTGACAACTCTAATTTACATGTCCAACATCTGCAGTTTTTGAGGTAGTTTACAGTGATAAACACCACTTTCAGGATCACACCAGTTTTAACAATCAACTGGTGTACATAGAAAAAGAAAATATTAAAAGGATTATTGTATATTCAGAAATTTTGAAGTGTTTTACGTACAATTTCACATAAGTACGCGTTCATTTGAAAAAAAATTTTTTTTGTTCATTGGGTGAAAAATACATTTATAAACATTATTACTTTCATTTTGAATACAGATCTAGAGAGGGAAGGTTTTTACATTATAAAGCTTTACCGTCTGTCAAAATATAAAATGCCTTATAGTGTAATTTCGGTTTAAAGTTTTGCAGGTTTGTTCATACACGACAAGATACTTATTATTATTTGAATATTATTACTTTGAATATTTATCTTAATTACTTTGAATATTTATCTTAAGATTATAGATATTAGATGCGCCGGAAAGTAATGCCTTCCTTTTATATTAAATTCAAACAAGGAAGTTTTCAACAATATTCGATAACAAACAGAATTTAAACATAGAAATAATATTTGTTACATGTTAAAGAAAGAATCTCATACATAATTTTTTACTCTTCCAATAAAGATGTCTACCTTTCTCTCCTATGAGCGCGAATTTCAAAATATCCTAAAAACTTATTAATAGGCGACCTTTTAAAGCAAGAATTTTATGGATAACTCTTGTGTAGTTTCAGGAAGATATATATGTTAAAAGAACATTTTCGCCCTCTAAACCATAGGTTACAATTTTTAAAATACTGTCCAACACCTACATTAAAAATCTTATATTCTCGCCGAAATCCGTTTTATTAGATTCTGTAGATTTGTCTAGACAAAATACTGATATTCCAAAAAAAAAAAAAAATAAGACACTGTAGTCTGGTAGCCCCAATATTTATGTCGTAAAATTTTAGTTGCTTAAATACTGAATCCCTTAGCAGGTATCATTGCATTTAAAATTTCGTGCCTTTTCTTTAGATGGAAGTTGATAACTCTAAATTATATTTCGGCTATAGGCAGTTTTTGAGGTTATAGAGAATGACAAATATCCCTTTCAGGATCACACAAATCTATAGCTGATGTATTTAGAAAAGAAAAAATTTAGAGGATAATTGTTCATACACAACTTTTGTGTTTTCAATACAATTCGAAATAAAAATACATAAAAATGGTATAATAGGAAAGAAAATAAAAATAGGTACATTGATGTTGCTAGTGATAGGGTGCCGGATATTCCTTTTAACCATCGACCCAGTTTTCGTGTAAAACTGCTGTAGAAAATAAAAGGTAAATTAATAGGATTATTGTATATTCAGATCTTCTGAGATTCTGAATTTTTAATATAATCCAGACATGTGAGGATATTGTTTTAAATTAAATCAGTTTTTAATACCATGTGGTAACTTACCTGTATTAATATATTCCTCCTCTCCCCTTTGAACGTAAAATATATATCTTGAGAGGAGTCCTATTTATAACATGAAATTTTAGTATATGTGAAATACCGATTGGAGATATTTTGTTTTTACTCTTTCGCACATTTCCTCAAAATTGAAGTTAACAATTCCACTGTACATATCTGTACGTGAAGATTTCAAGATTATCATAAATGTCAGATATCCCTTTCACAGTCACACTAGTTTTCACTTAAACTGGTGCACGAAGAAAGGGTAAATTAAACGGATTATTCTACCTTCAGAAGTTATGAACTTCTCAATTTTCAATACAATCCAGACATAAGAATGCATTATTTATGTTATATGAGTTTTTTTATAATGTAGCAATTTAACTTCTATAAACACTTTCAAGGGAGTAGTTTATATTATTGTTATATATTTGTTTTTGGAAAGTTCCTTCTCTCCTCTTTCACCTTAAATAATGATACGGATTGGAGTGATAAATAAATAAATCATAAAATTCTCCCATCCACTTAAATAGCGACTGGCTAAACGGTTAACTTTACACTCAAAATTGCACACACTTTTTTTTAATATTGAATTTGACAATTCTAATTTACATGTCCAACATCTGCAGTTTTTGAGGTAGTTTACAGTGATAAACACCATTTTCAGGATCACACCAGTTTTAAAAATCACTTGGTGTACTCAGAAAATGGAAATATTAAAAGGGCTATTGTATATTCAGAAATGTTGAAGTTATAAAAATAAAATTCCACATAAGTACTCATTCATTTGAAAGGATTTTTTTTTTTGTATATAATGTGAAAAATAAATTTATAAACATTATTAGTTTCATTTTGAATATAGATCTCAAGAGGGAAGGATTTACATTAAAAAGATTTACCGTCTGTCAAAATATAAAGTGCCTTATGGTGTACTTCGATTTAAAGTTTTGCACGTTTGTTAATACACGACTTGATACTTATTATTATTTGAATATTATTGCTTTGAATAGTTGTCTTAACAGGATAGAAAGTAGATGCGCCGGAAAGTAACGCCTTTTTTTACATTAAATTCGAAAAAGTAAGTTTTCAACAACATTCTATAAAAACAGAATTTAAACATAAAAATTTATATTTTCTACATGTTAAAGAAAGAATCACATACTTAATTTTTTACCCTTCTAATAAATATGGCAACCTCTCTCTCCTATGAAGGCGAATTTCAAAATATCCTAAAATTTATTAATAGGCGTCCTTTTGCAGCAAGAATTTTATGGATAACTCTTGTGTAGTTTCAGGTAGAGAGATATGTGAAAAGAACATTTTCACCCTCTAAAGCATAGGTTACAATTTTTAAAATACTGTTTAAGACGAACACCCATATTAAAAATCTTATATACTTGCAAAATTCCGTATTATTAGATTCTGTAGATTTGCCTAGAAGAAATACTGATATTTAAAAAAAAAAAAACACTGTAGTCTGTTAGTCCCAATATTTATGTCTTAAAATTTTAGATGCTTAAATACCGAATCCCTTAGCAGGTAACAATGCATTTAAAATTTCGTGCATTTTCTTCATATGGAAGTTGACAATTCTAAGTTATATTTCTGCTGCTATAGGCAGTTTTTGGTGCTATTGAGAATGACAAATATCCCTTTCAGGATCACACGAATCTATACCTTAACTGATGTATTTAGAAAAAGGAAAAATTTAAGGGATTATTATTCATACACAACTTTTGAACTTTTCTGTTTTTATTACAATTCGACATAAAAATACATTCTTTTGAAACTTTTTCTTGTATAACTTGTAGCAGTACACTTCTATAAACATTATTACAATTACTTTTATCTTGAATATAGATCTCAAGAACAGAGATATTTATAACAAAGTTTTAGTATTTGATTAAATATGAAGCGTGGCCTTCGTTTTTTTAATTTGAAATTTGTAATATTTTGTTAATATTGAATTTGACAAATTTAATGAACGTACTTGTCATCTGCATCTCAAATAAAAAAACGGTGCAATAATGAGTCTCGTGATAGGATGCCAGTTATCCCTTTAAACAGGTGCACCAGTTTTCAATTAAGCTGGTGAAGTATAAAAAGGGTAAATTAATAGAATTATTGTATATTCTGAAGTTGTGAGCTACTGAGATTTCAATGCAATCCATACATAAGAGCGCATTCTTTTCAATGAAATCAATTGTGGGCTACCATGCGGCAACTTTCTTCTATTATCTGACAAACTGAAATTCTTAATTTTGGGAAGTACATGCCACAAATTTTGGATTTTGCAAACGGCAAAAGCCAGTACTGTTCCCTACACTATATTTAATCACAAAAGGCGTGACGTAGATAAGGATCGCAGATATCCTTATTTACATGGGTTTTTCTAATGTTTTTTAATACTGAAGTTAAATATATACTGAACGTATTCGGCGTCTGCACTTTTATAAAAATTCAGGCAATGTGTCTTGTGATAGGTTGACAGATATCCCTTTAAACCTCGCACCAGTTTTTACCTAACCTGGTGTTCTAAATAAAGGGTAAATGAATAGGATTATTGCAAATTCAGATGTTTTGAGATTCTGAATTTCAATATAATCCAGACATAAGATCATATTCATTTCAATCAAATCAGTTTTCTTCTGCCTTGTGGCAGTTCACATATGTTAACACTTAATTGGAATTCTTAATTTTACTTCAAATGTGTGTTCTTTTTCCTACCACTTCTATTCAGCTTGTTAATACTGAAGTTTACAAAATTAATTTACATTTTTTGCCATCGGCAGATTTTGAGGTTACAAAAATGACAAATATCCTTTTCAGGATCACAAGAGTTTTACCTTAATTAATGTATTTAGAAAAAGGGAAAATTTGAAGAATTATTGTATGTACAGAAGTTTTGAACTTCTGGGTTTTCAATAATATTCAACATAAGAACACCTTCTTTTGTAAGTTTCTTTTTTGTTTACTATGCCTTAAATGTACTTCTAACAGCATCAGTTTAAACGTGAAGTGGCTTTTCTGGTACTTTCAAATTTTTGATATTTTGTTAATACTGAAGTTGACAAATTTATTGAACATATTAGCTGTCTGCATTTTAATAGAAACAGGTACAATCATTTGTCTACTGCTAGGATGCAAGATACATAGATACAAACTAATACGGAAAATAGTTAATTTGTAAACAGTATTTTTTGAGTATTTTTTCAAAATAGTAACCAGCCCATGCGCGTGGTGCAAAAATTTTGCTGTATTTTAAGCCGAAAATTATTGCTTAAAAAAAGTGGTTAATTATATTCCGTAGCGGTGGGCAACTATGAAGGTATCCATTTAAAACAGAATATCAGCTTTTGTGTAAAGTGGTGTAAACAAAGGGCAAATTAATAGGATTATTGTATATTCAGATGTTTTGAGCGCCTAAATTTGTCAATAGTTTTCTATTAAAGTGTATTAAAGTGAATGAAGTTGTCTAGTAAAGTGTACATCTTTTATCAGAAGTTTTTGAGATTATTAAAAACCCTTTCACAGTCACACCAGTTTTCACTTAAACTGGTGCACGGAAAAAGGGTAAATTAAAAGGAATATTGTATATTCAGAAGTTATAAACTTTTGAACTTTTAATAAAATCCAGACATAAAAATGCATTTATTTCTGTTATATGAGTTTTTTTAATAATGTAGCAATTTAACTTCTATAAATACTTTCAAAGGAATCGTTTATCTTATTATCATATATTTGTTTTTGGAAAATTCCTTCTCTCCTCTTTGACCATAAATAATGATACGGAAAGGAGTGATAAATACATAAATCATAAAATTCCCCCGTCCATTTAAATAGCGAATGGCTAAACGGTTAACTTTACACTCAAAATTGCACAAACTCTTTTTAATATTGAATTTGACAACTCTAATTTACATGTCCAACATCTGCAGTTTTTAGGTAATTTACAGTGATAAACACCACTTTCAGGATCACACCAGTTTTAACAATCAACTGGTGTACATAGAAAAAGAAAATATTAAAAGGATTATTGTATATTCAGAAATTTTGAAGTGTTTTACGTACAATTTCACATAAGTACGCGTTCATTTGAAAAAAAAAATTTTTTTGTTCATTAGGTTAAAAATACATTTATAAACATTATTACTTTCATTTTGAATATAGATCTAGAGAGGGAAGGTTTTTACATTATAAAGCTTTACCGTCTGTCAAAATATAAAATGCCTTATATTGTACTTTCGTTTTAAAGTTTTCCAGGTTTGTTCATACACGACTTGATACTTATTATTATTTTAATATTATTACTTTGAATATTTATCTTAATTACTTTGAATATTTATCTTCAGATTATAGATATTAGATGCGCCGGAAAGTAATGCCTTCCTTTTATATTAAATTCAATCAAGGAAGTTTTCAACAATATTCGATAACAAACAGAATTTAAACATAGAAATAATATTTGTTACATGTTAAAGAAAGAATCTCATACATAATTTTTTACTCTTCCAATAAAGATGTCTACCTTTCTCTCCTATGAGCGCGAATTTCAAAATATCCTAAAAACTTATTAATAGGCGACCTTTTAAAGCAAGAATTTTAAGGAGAAGTCTTGTGTAGTTTCAGGAAGATATATATGTGAAAAGAACATTTTCGCCCTCTAAATCATAGGTTACAATTTTTAAAATACTGTCCAAGTCCAACACCTACATTAAAAATCTTATATTCTCGCCGAAATCCGTTTTATTAGATTCTGTAGATTTGTCTAGACAAAATACTGATATTCAAAAAAAAAAAAAAAAATAAGACACTGTAGTCTGGTAGCCCCAATATTTATGTCGTAAATTTTTAGTTGCTTAAATACTGAATCCCTTAGCAGGTATCATTGCATTTAAAATTTCGTGCCTTTTCTTTAGATGGAAGTTGATAACTCTAAATTATATTTCGGCTATAGGCAGTTTTTGAGGTTATAGAGAATGACAAATATCCCTTTCAGGATCACACAAATCTATAGCTGATGTATTTAGAAAAGAAAAAATTTAGAGGATTATTGTTCATACACAACTTTTGTGTTTTCAATACAATTCGAAACAAAAATACATAAAAATGGTATGATAGGAAAGAAAATAAAAATAGGTACAGTGATGTTGCTAGTGATAGGGTGCCGGATATTCCTTTTAACCATCGGCCCAGTTTTCGTGTAAAACTGGTGTAGAAAATAAAAGGTAAATTAATAGGATTATTGTATATTCAGATCTTCTGAGATTCTGAATTTTTAATATAATCCAGACATGAGAGGATATTGTTTTAAATTAAATCAGTTTTTAATACCATGTGGTAACTTACCTGTATTAATATATTCCTCCTCTCCCCTTTGAACGTAAAATATATATCTTGAGAGGAGTCCTATTTATAACATGAAATTTTAGTATATGTGAAATACCGATTGGAGATATTTTGTTTTTACTATTTCGCACATTTCCTCAAAATTGAAGTTAACAATTCCACTGTACATATCTCTACGTGAAGATTTTAAGATTATCATAAATGTCAGATATCCCTTTCACAGTCACACTAGTTTTCACTTAAACTGGTGCACGAAGAAAGGGTAAATTAAACGGATTATTCTACCTTCAGAAGTTATGAACTTCTCAATTTTCAATACAATCCAGACATAAGAATGCATTATTTATGTTATATGAGTTTTTTTATAATGTAGCAATTTAACTTCTATAAACACTTTCAAGGGAGTAGTTTATATTATTGTTATATATTTGTTTTTGGAAAGTTCCTTCTCTCCTCTTTCACCTTAAATAATGATACGGATTGGAGTGATAAATACATAAATCATAAAATTCTCCCATCCACTTAAATAGCGACTGGCGAAACGGTTAACTTTACACTCAAAATTGCACACACTTTTTTTTAATATTGAATTTGACAATTCTAATTTACATGTCCAACATCTGCAGTTTTTGAGGTAGTTTACAGTGAAAAACACCACTTTCAGGATCACACCAGTTTTAGCAATCAACTGGTGTACTTGAAAAAAGAAAATATTAAAAGGATTATTGTATATTCAGAAATTTTGAAGTCTTTTAAATACAATTCCACATAAGTACTCATTCATTTGAAAGAATTTGTTTTTGTATATTATGTGAAAAATAAATTTATAAACATTATTATTTTCATTTTGAATATAGATCTCAAGAGGGAAGGATTTACATTATAAAGATTTACCGTCTGTCATAATATAAAGTGCCTTATGGTGTACTTTTGATTTAAAGCTTTGCACGTTTGTTAATACACGACTTGATACTTATTATTATTTGAATATTATTGCTTTGAATAGTTATCTTAACAGGATAGATATTAAATGCGCCGGAAAGTAACGCCTTTTTTTACATTAAATTCGAAAAAGTAAGTTTTCAACAACATTCTATAAGAACAGAATTTAAACATAAAAATTTATATTTCTTACATGTTAAAGAAAGAATCACATACTTAATTTTTTACCCTTCTAATAAATATGGCAACCTCTCTCTCCTATGAAGGCAAATTTCAAAATATCCTAAAATTTATTAATAGGCGTCCTTTTGCAGCAAGAATTTTATGGATAACTCTTGTGTAGTTTCAGGTAGAGAGATATGTGAAAAGAACATTTTCACCCTCTAAAGCATATGTTACAATTTTTAAAATACTGTTTAAGACGAACACCCATATTAAAAATCTTATATACTTGCGAAATTCCGTATTATTAGATTCTGTAGATTTGCCTAGAAGAAATACTGATATTTAAAAAAAAAATAAGACACTGTAGTCTGGTAGTCCCAATATTTATGCCTTAAAATTTTAGATGCTTAAATACCGAATCCCTTAGCAGGTAACAATGCATTTAAAATTTCGTGCATTTTCTTCATATGGAATTTGACAATTCTAAGTTATATTTCTGCTGCTATAGGCAGTTTTTGGGGCTATTGAGAATGACAAATATCCTTTTCAGGATCGCACGAATCTATACCTTAACTGATGTATTTAGAAAAAGGAAAAATTTAAGGGATTATTGTTCATACACAACTTTTGAACTTTTTTGTTTTTATTACAATTCGACATAAAAATACATTCTTTTGAAACATTTTATTGTATAACTTGTAGCAGTACACTTCTATAAACATTATTACAATTACTTTTACCTTGAATATAGATCTCAAGAACAGAGATATTTATAACAAAGTTTTAGTATTTGATTAAATATGAAGTGTGGCCTTCGTTTTTTAATTTGAAATTTGTAATATTTTGTTAATATTGAATTTGACAAATTTAATGAACGTACTTGTCATCTGCATCTCAATTTAAAAAACGGTGCAATAATGAGTCTCGTGATAGGATGCCAGTTATCCCTTTAAACAGGTGCACCAGTTTTCAATTAAGCTGGTGAAGTATAAAAAGGGTAAATTAATAGAATTTTTGTATATTCAGAAGTTGTGAGCTACTGAGTTTTCAATGCAATCCATACATAAGAGCACATTCTTTTCAATGAAATCAATTGTGGGCTACCATGCGGCAACTTTCTTCTATTATCTGACAAACTGAAATTCTTAATTTTAGAAAGTACATGCCACAAATTTTGGATTTTGCAAACGGCAAATGCCAGTACTGTTCCCTACACTATATTTAAGCACAGAAGCTCGTGACGTAGATAAGGATCGCAGATATCCTTATTTGCATGGGTGTCCAAATACTTATAGGTAGATAGTGCATTTATAAGACACAATTTTAGTATATGTTGAAATATCGAGTGGTCTATGAGGTTATTTGTCTTTACAATTACGCACATTTCAATACTTTGTATATTAACAATTCCACTGTACATATCTATACATGAAGTTTTTAGATTATTAAAAGTTATTATTAGATTAGATTCAGTAGTTTTGGGCTATGAGAAATACTTACATTCTAAAAAATACGACGTTCCATTCTGGGTCTTCTAATATTTATATTATAAAATTTTACATGCTTAAATTCATAATCGCTTATCGGATAACTTTGCATTTAAAATATGGCAGCTTGTTAATACTAAAGTTGACAACATTAATTTACATTTCTGTCATTGGCAGATTTTGAGGTTACAAAAATGTCAAATATTCTTTTCAGTATATTTCACCAGTTGTTACCTTAACTGGTGTATTTAGAAAAAGAGAAAATTTAAAGAATTATTGTATATACAAAAGTTTTGAACTTGTGGGTTTTCAATACAATACAATTCAACATAAGAATACTTGAAACTTTTGAAAGTTTCTTTTTTGTATACTGTGCAGAAAAATGTACTTCTAAAAGCATGAGTTTAAATTTGAAGTGGCTTTTCTGGTACTTTGAAATTTCGAATATTTCGTTAATACTGAAGTTGGCAAATTTAATGAACGTATTTGTCGTCTGCATTTTAATAGAAATAGGTACAATAATGTCCCTACTGGTAGAATGCAAGATACATTTATACCAACTAATACGGAATATAATTAATTTGTCAACAGTATGTTTTGAGTATTTTTCCAATATAGTAACCAGCCCACGCGCGTGGTGCAAAAATGTTGCTGTATTTTAAGCCGAAAGTTATTGCTTAAAAAAAACTGGTTAATTATATTCCGTAGTAGTTAGCGACCATGGAGGTATCCAGAGAATGGGCAAATTAATAGGATTATTGTATATTCAGATGTTTTGAGCTTCTGAATTTTTCATATAATCCAGACATGGGAGCATATTGTTTTCAATTAAATCAGTTTTTAATACCATGTGGCAACTTACTTCTATTAAAATCTTCCTCCTCTCCCCTTTAACGTAAAATATATATCTTGAGAGGAGACATATTTATAACATGAAATTTTAGTACATGTGAAATACCGAGTGGAGATTTTTTTTTTTTTTTTTTTTTTACAATTTCGCACATGTCCTTAATATTAAAGTTAACAATTCCAGTGTACAGATCTGTACGTGACGATTTTAATTTTATTATAAATGTCAGATATCCCTTTCAGTCACGCTAGTTTTCACTTAAACTGGAGCACGAATAAACGGTAAATTTATATTATTATTGTGCATCCAGAAGTTATGAACTTTTGGATTTTCAGTACACTCCAGACATGAAAGCACATTCATTTCAATCAAATCAGTTTTCTTTTAACTCATTTTTTTGCTTTCTAGCTTCTCATTTTGTTTATCTGCACTGTCAATTGCAGTTTTGATGTTATTAGGATTTCCTGGTATCCCTTTCAGGGTAGCATCAGTTTTCACGTAAAATTGGTGCACTAAGTAAAGGGTAAATTAAAAGAATTATTGTATATTCAGAAGTTTTGGATTTCTGAGTTTACAATAGAATTCAGACATAAGAAGAGATTTATTTTAATGAAATATGCTTCAGTTTTCTATGTGGCAATGAATTTGTATAAACCCTTTAAAAGGATACAGTTGTAATTCACTTCCTTTTTATTTAATTTTGCATGTTTCTTTTTTTTTCATAGATATCTCACTATGGACTATTGCACAGAAAAGGCTGTTTCGATGCATTGAACGATCATCTGCACTCCTCAAGTTCTGCTATGGCAGGATTCATTGTAATGATGTTTATTTGGCAGGTAATTTTGTGGATTTGCGGTTTCAAGTAGTGTAAAGTTCATTAGAATTCAAAGCTCTTTTTTTATTTATGACATACTATTAATAAATCCGATATTCTCATTCCATTTTTGATAACTTTTTTACCGAGTAATTAAAAATGTTTGTGTAATCATTTTAATAAAGCAAATTTAAATATTTAAATCAACCTAATAACCAAACTCTCGGAAAACCAACTAATGATAGGTAGTCCACAGAAAGGGTCTGCTCTAACCACTAAAAGTTATCTCAAACCTCTAGGTTCCGTTTTAATTAAGCATTACATGTTGTTGTTTTTGTGAAACAACTATCCTAAGCATATACATTGAAAAGGATTAACTTACCTTTTCCATTTAAGTATTAATTAATATTTTTAAAATTTCATTATATATTAGGTTAATTCACAATTTCTTTAGTCTATCCGTCTGATTTTTTTTTAAATCTATTTCAATGACAATAATAAAAAACATGACAGGTTTACAGAGGAATTGGCTTTCTTCTTCAAAATATTTTGAAGAAAGCTAATTAATGTGGTATCATTTAACAAAGTGATCACACTGCATAAAATTTAAGTATGGAATTTCTGAGGGTAGATATCGACAAACTAATTACTGATACCAATGAAATTTGTTGATTAAGGTATTCTTTTCACATTCCCTTATGAAGCAAATGTGTTAAATTAATTTGCATCATTAGCGTACATATACTCTCAATTTTCCTGATCATTATCACTGGAGCGTATATATAGTGGAGTGTACATATACACGCTCAAATTTCCTGGTAGGTCACTTTCACCAGATCCGCATGCATAGACTCACTCAACTTTCTTGGTCCGATACCGGAATGATACCGATTTAATTTGGTGATAAAGCAATTCTTTTCATATCCAAATATCATCTAAATGGGTTAAATTAATTTAATATATGCATATAGTTATAAATTGAAGTATTATTAGTATTGAAAAAATTATAGGGAGGGTTAAGATGTTTTCTATGGGGCTCTTAGGTTTAAAGGTTTCCGTAAACGCTAGTCTCCTCTATCAATCAGAAATTCAAGGGTAGTGAAAAACTGATTTTATTTTCCTAAATGAACTCGGGGTTTTACTTACTTAAGAGAGGAACTATAAAAATATTTTTCTGAAATGTACAATCATAAGTAAAAAAATTAATATGTATCATGAAAAATGCATCACATGCACAAATAAACCAAGTTCCCGAGAAATTTATAGCAGATTAGCCTATAAAAGAATGTCCTTTACTTTCTGATATTTCCTTTTCAGTTCTTCAGCATATGGGTAACAATCGAATTCACTGACATGATAAGGAAAGAAATCAGAGCCGGACTCATCCAAGAGTTTCTCTATGCTGTAAGATACACTGCATCGTTGGCATGAACTACTAATTCAGATGCTTTACTTGAAGAAACTACAAGCTTGGCATTTTGGGCTTGAATCTTGACACATCATGAAAAAGTCAATACTTCTAAATATGTCATTCCACTTATGATATTTACTCATTGTATTACTATCATTTAGGTATTAAGGTGTTAGCCACCATTTGTATGCATTTAAAGTTTGATGTTACTACTCTTGGCATATAAGCATTTGTGTATTTTGCTTCCAATTACAATAACTCCGCATAATGTTTACAAATCTTACTTACATTTATATTATAGTATATAGCGCTATTTGTTCAACATTTCCCGAATCATGTTATTACTCTTTGTAAGCATTTATATTTTGCTTACAAACACAATATTTCCACATAATGCTTACTGTCATTACTTGCATTTATATTACAATATTGAGCTCTATTTGTGCAACATTTCCTGTGTCATGTTATTATTCTTTTGCTTTTGTAAACTCTTATATTGGAAATAAAGTTCATAAACCGTATTTTATGCTTCAATTCTTCTCTAGAAAATTAATTTCTATGTAGAAAATTTTAACTTTTATAAAAGGTAGAAAATAAAAAACAAATCCAATTTATACAAAACGAATGTAAGAAGAAATAAATTTTCGGGCTAAAGATAGTAAGGTTTATGAAAGGTAAATCTGAGCTACATGATACATCTTAACTTTAGTTTCTCAAGTTTTGTTTAAATGCAATTATGCTATAATTATTCTGATGCAACTGTTATAAACTATATACCTGAAATAAAAAAATTATGCTATACTATTTTATAAATTGTTGAAGTTTACGATGTTTCTTTTCGTTTAATATTTCTATGCTGCCTAATATGTGCTGAATAAAGCTCATGAGCTCAATATCTAATTATCAGTTGTAAAATTTACTTCCATTTGTTAGGATGTCAGTTTTCAGTCGCCGATATGATCTTTACCAAAATATTTGTACCTAATAAACGTTATAAATGTTAATTGTTTTCTATTTTTAATTTAATTCAAAACTGGCTAATATAAATCATCGAATACTCTCGGAGTTCTAGAAAATATTTTATCTGAAATAGTTGAAATAAAAACTAGCTTAATAAAATTCCTCCAAAAAACTCATCTTTTTAACTAAATGGAACAAATCCTGTAAAAGATCAATCAACATAAAGAAGCTCAAACGTAAGATATTTCTCTTAATTGTCTTTCTCTTGACCCATATTATTTTTCATTTTCCTACATGAATAAACAAAAATATTGCTATTCAAGTTTTTGTGAGTAGACATTTTAAATAATAATGCTAAATATTCATGATAGTTAGTGACAGGATGGGAACAAACTCAAACAACAAAACAAATGGGATTACGCAGCACAAGAAGCAAAATACAGGGTTAGCACTGTTGGCAAAGTTTACTACCAGAATCAGGAGAACGTTGCATCTATAAAAGAAGTCTGTCATATGAGAAAGATACGAAGCGGTGTAATGTCTACGTTTGCCCTTCAAAAAATGCTAAAGAACGCAGGATGATGCAGAAATTTGAAACTACTGGGAAATAAAGCTTTTTTTTTCAGGCAGAAAACGAAAGAAAATCCAGTCTTCTAGTGTCGAAAATGTGGCTACCGGTTGCTGAAACCAGCAGTCAGTAGCTGTATGGTAGTGTGAGTGTGCCACTTGTTTTCCGTCTAGCAAATTACGGTATTTGTTCGAGTATAACGCCAACTTTTTTTCAAAAATTTAAGGCAATATCTCTGAGTGCGCGTTATACGAGGAATAATACACATTTCTCTACAGAATCTTCACTCGTTACTTTCTTTTTATACAAAATTGCTAATTATTTTTTAATATTAATTAGCAGTTCTCATTGCCACTACTAGTCATCACGGTCCTTGTCATCAATGACACAGTCAATGATCTCTTAAATGATATCGTCTTCAGTTCCATCCATTTAACTGAAAATTTCACTCACTTTCACATTCATTTACATGTCAAATTTATGGTACACGTTATATGCGAGATAGAACAATTCATTTCTTTTCTTGTGAAGTAAGGGTTGCACGTTATATACGCATGTGCGCTATACACAAGTAAATACGGTAATTTTTTATGTGTATTTCAGGGCCACCTATCGTCGGTTTTCACTAATTTTTATTGTTTTAATAAGTGTGAAGTGCACTGCTACAGACAATTCTACAGACAGAATTCTTTGTAGTTCAAATTTTATCTAATTTGGACCAATAGAACGAATTCTAGAGCCCTCTGATGTGGGCAGACAACTTATTTCTTGCTAAAACTGTACATTTCTCTGTATGAATAAAGCTCAAGATCATTATTTTCATACACTAATAATATATCTTAGTATTATCCAAATTCCAGCCATGATTTGCTAAAAATGTATTATTTTTTTTAAATAACTACAAGTCAATTTGGAATGCTGTAATTTTCAGAAAATAAGCCTTATTTATGAAACTAACATTAATTTTTAGGAAGTATTTTTAGTGTATTGCTTTAATTATTTAGTTATTTGTTAAATGTTGTTATTCGAATTAAAAAAATAAGTTTATTATTAAGTTCGTCAGTATACTTCATTAATAATAGTGGTTTCAAAAATGTTGTTCATACGAAAATAAAAAGGGGAAGATTCATAAAATTTCATTAAAATTCTTTATTTATGTAATTCAGGGTGAGAGAAAATAAGCTCAGGGGATGTGTAATATGTGGTTTATCATTTTTTGTAATTCACAAAAATTAACATTTCAAAAAAAAGCTCATGCTAATTACTATTAGTTCAGCTTTATATTGGTTAAACAAAACATGGTCTGTCAACAATCAGCTTAGTTGCATGTATCCTGTAAATAACGAAATGACATCCAATTCCAATGTACAAAAAAAAAAAAAAAAATTCCACCATTTATTTTGTCCTACCACAATTTATTTCCGAGACTTTAATTTTGTTAGATAGTATTTTGTACTTGTCTGTTTCATTTAAGTCTGCTTAATGATTTGAAAAAAAACTGATAAGATAAATTCCATATATTTTATGATAATAGTTACGGTATATAGAGCTTTAAAATTTTGCATCAATCATCAACCACAACATTTTAAAATGTAATGCGAGATTAAATACAATAAAGATAAGGCTTAATTGCCTAAATTCTAACAGACTTAATCCCCCCCCCCAAAGAAACTTTTTCTACGAAGTAAATTATTTATTATGCAGTATATTTTATTCGTTAATCTGAAATAACCATAGAGATGAAATTTGTTGCATCGAGATTTTACAATAAACAATGAAAAGCTGTTACATAAGTAGATTACATTACGTTACTTAAGGACACGTGGAGCACCTCGACGAGTAACAAGAGGTGGTTTTTGCAAAAGATTTAACATTATGTATTTTATTTAAAAATAAAGATAGAAATGAAAATTTTTGTCCTTTGTATATACACATTATATTCCATATATAATTTTTTAAAATTATATTAATAAATTAGTTTTTAAAAACTAATTAACTTTTTACATATCTGTATAAATGTTTTGAACAGTACGTCAGTTTTGTACACTTTTCTAAAAATCTATTGAATTTATCACCTTAAAAATTCGTATGGTATCAAAAAACATGCTATCTAATTATAGTAAGATGTAATTTTTGTTTTGGCTAAAAAGAAATAAAATTGAAAATATTTTATTAAAAAACTTTAAAATTCCTATAATTTAAAGACACAAAAAAATCATAAGTTTCAACAAACTTTTTTCACTGAGATCTCTAATGTTAGGTATTTTTTTAAGAAACAAGTTAGTTAAACAATTTCGGAAATTTTCAACTGTTTAACAGAATTTTAGGAAAGTGTACCAAAGCATCAGAAAAGCCCATTTTGAATAAAAGGCAAAAAACTAAAGCTTTATTGTATTCAAACCTTGTTTGTTTATACTTTTTAAAAGCCAGATTTTGAGTCTATATATGTTCTAAGCCGATATAAATTATATATTTAAGTATTTGTCTCAGTCTGCTCTATTTTTTAGGCTGATAATTGAAAATTCGGAAATTTGAGCCAATTTGTGTTCCATGTGTCCTTAAACTAACACAATGAATGAAGTAGAGTACCGTGCGATACATTTAAGGATTTGTATTATGTCAAAAGTATGCCTGGCAATATCTGGCAAAAGTCGAAAGATTCATCCAAAGACTCATCTGAAAATTACAATCAGAAAAGTGATTAAATGAAAGTGCATATTTAAATATTTTTAAAAATATCCATTTCCCCGTGAAACTCTGAGAAGATGAGTTGCAAATGCCCCCGTCTGTTAAAGGTTTTAGAGGACAAATTGCTGCTTGGATGGAAGAGCAAAGTTTTTACAATAAACTTTAATTATTTTTATGAAATCCCTTAACTCAAAATGCATTTAAAATACCAGAGATAACTTTTAACTTCATATATTTCTATTTTTATTATATTTTCATTACAAAATATTATTTAAAACTGAATTGTATGTTTCACTACCAATTAATGTGATGAATCGGTAATACAAATATGCTTTTGAATAGTGTAGTAGCATTTTCACCAATCAATGGCTTTGTTTCAGTAATACTAACTATTGATATGTTAAGCGCACGATTAAATTTAAAAAAATCACCCATTGTATTTAGATGCTCAGTATCAAGTATTAAAAAACAATTTGATAAAATCCTATTTTTGTACCAATTACACCCCGCTTAACCAAATTTTAAACAGATTTTTAAAAATTCCCATTATTGTTATAGTTTTCTACTTAATATCAGAAAAGAGAAGTTGCTTATCCCTCTAAATTAACTGGTTGCCTTCTAACTTTAACATTTCTATAGAAAAAAAACTATTTTCTGTTTTAATCCACCGCTACATTTTTGAAACTACATTTAAATAAGGGATACTTGTAAACTGTGATTTCGCTCCCACTCCAGATTACAGAAAAAACGTATTGATGAACCCTTGAGATTAAAACACATCGCAATAAATACAAATTTATAACCTCACTTCTTTCTTCATATCAGTGGTGAATAATCAACGAGGGAAAGTTTGAAATAAGTACGAATGTGGCAAATATTAAATTTACATTACATTTTTATTATTACCTGACCGAAAATAATTTAAAGTAACTAAGTATCATAGCTGCCAACTACTACGGAATATAATCGACCACTTTTTCTAAACAAGAATTTTCGGCTTAAAATATCGCAAAATTTTTCACTACGTGTCCGAGCTGGTTACTGCTTTGAAAAAATACTTAAGAAATATACTCTTTACAAAATGTGGTTAGTTGTACTGCGTAGTAGTTCGCAGCTATGAAGTACTGAACCGCAAGAAGATAAACATTTCAGTGGTGAAAAGCAGCGATTTTCTATTAAACAATATAATATACAGTATTAAAGAATGAGTATATTATATAGTATTAAAGAATGCCTAATTTTTTACCTTGGTTCTTTAAAAAAAATTAAATAAAAAAGAAAGAAAATGCATACCAATAAAACTTCAAAAATCAAACTTTCATTTCATAAGCTTAAAATACATTCCTGGAAAGTAAGTTATAGCATTCAAAAGCATGGGATCGGAACGGTTTATCCTCAGTGTTGTCACCTATGTTTTATAGTCCTTCTTGTCCCTCAGTGCTCATCTTAGGGACAAGAAGGACTATAAAACATAGGTGACAACACTGGCGTTAGGCTCATCTCCCATTAGAACACGGAAAGGGAAGCGGCGGCAACCTTAGTCAGCGCTTGGGAGGGTGACAAGCGCACTCGGCTGGACTTCTGTGGGACTGTTTAAGCTAGGGGGATCTGGTGCCCGTAAAATCTGTTCGTGTCTCCAATGTTCTCCCTGTTCAAACGGTAACTCTGGGATGCCGATCCAGGTGCTATGTCTTGCAAATGGAATTGGTTCAAAATTAGGGGACCCCGAGCGAAGTCGCTCTTCCTCCCACTGACGATCAATTGAATGGAAGCTGCACATATTTTTCGCTCATTGCCTTCCTTTATGGAGAATTTGGCGGTGCTACACAGTTAGCCAGAGGGCATTAGACACAAGCAGCAGCATTGGCATTCTTTTCAAAATTTCCATCAGTGGTTAATTTTAGTTATTTACCAATACCTCACCTGCTCCTAATTTCTTTAATATAAAATTACTGCAAAATACGGTACTTTTTTACAGACTACAAATGAATATATTTACGAACCGAGATAAATATAAACATTTAATCCACAAAAGCTCATGGAACTTATTTGTAAAACATTAGATTACTTCATATTTACCGATAATTCTCTCTTAGCAGAGTTATTAACACTTTACTAAATTTATTCATTACTTTTACATAGATAAATGGGATTGTGAATCAAAATTTTTTAAAATTCATCAAAATTTTGTACAAATATTTAAATTAAAATGTATTTTCTTTTATAAAAAAAAATTCCATTCTTTCACAAACAAAAAACATCAGTCATGCCAAACGTATTGATCATCACATTTTTTAACTGCAATATCTTAATTACATGCATACTTTTGATTAAGTTCATAAGTAAAAATAATTAATAGTTTTGCTGTTTATACGTGAAATCTTACAAAATTACTTTTAATAGGAAAAACTAAAACCAGTTGTAGAATCTGAATGTATTTATTTATGACTGTTGAGAATTTTTGACGTTAAGATCCATTCAGAATTTTACCGTTGGTATGCTAATTGTTTTCGTAAAAAATTTAAATGTTTTTCAATAATCCAAGGATAAAATTGTTCAAGAACTGGTTCAGTTCCAGTCAGGGGAGCACACAGGATTTTTGGCTGAGGGGGGGGGGGGTTGTCCAACTTTTAGGGATGTTCCAAATTGTCAAAAATCAGTGATGAAAGAGCACGTTTTCATTAGATGAAATTCATCAAACTCGTCCCATCCAGTTTCCTAAGAATACACTACAGTTTAGTCTTTTCCTAGGGACTGTGTAGTGACTACACAGTCCACATTACAATAGGAAGGAAAGTAATAGTTGTTCAGATTTGAGAACAAGATGGTGTTTTATGTTCGCTTTCAGTTCGTTTTTGAAAGATGAGGAAAACGAGAAAAAAATTTCTTTTTTTATTTATTAGAACTGAAACTACTGCGACCTTTTTTTGGAATTATTTTATTTACTATAGATATAGTATAATAATTAATCGAAAAAAAAATATATCAAAGCCGATATCAAAGTCGAGGGGGTCCGGACCCCCTGGACCCCCCCCTCTTGTGCGCGCCACTGGTTCCAGTGGTTAGATATCAAACTCCAAATTTTCGACTAAAAGCTACGGATAGTCACGGCTCTAATCATATTATGAAAACGCTTTGCGGTAAAAAAAAAATACACGTATGGATATTTTCACTGTAAATATCTATAAATTCAGCAACGCTATGCAGATTCTTTCTTTCTCTGCGATAAAGAGGAGACTCCTATAATAATTGGCATTTAGCCGCTTTTTAGAACAGGCCTGTTACAGATTTTCTGTTGAAAAGAGCTCGTAATTTCATGCTCCATTTCAGTATAAGTTAGTAAGAAAAATTATACTTTAATCAAGATGAAAGAAGTAAACATTGATAATTTGTAGAATCAACAAACATTCTTTCAACAGACTGCAAGTTTTCCATCAAAAGATATCGCTACCACCACGTTAAAAACGCGAATATACATTTTCCAAGATTCGAAAAGAACTCTCTCAAAGCTTCATTGTTGCTTCATTTGCTTGTGTAGACGCACGAAATACAAAGGTCAATTTTCACGTGAACTATTCAGATTTAAGATAGGGGCTTTGGCATAGCATACAACATTGCTTAGATCCCAAAACTCAATCAAGTAAAAATCGCGAAATTTGCCAATTCGCGCTTTTGTCGCGGTGATAACGATATGGTACTGTACACAGAGGTGAAGTGTTTTCATCTCTCAGTTTACAAGCGCAGCTCACCGTTACAATTTAGTGCCACCCTACTCTTTTGTTGTTCCTAACTATACAACTTAACAGATATAACTTCGCTAATCTCGTAAGAAAAGTCATAATGAAAATTAAGAATTTTATAAGCTTTTTAATATTTACCGATAAGACTGTTCAATAACTGGTATTTAGAGAATCCTTAAACAGTTTAGTGGTTACGTAATTTGATTGATATTTGTATGTCTATAAAACTGAGTACTTTGATTACTCTTAAGACTATATTAAGAACTTCAGATAAACATTGTAAGCTACATACCGTTATCAACAGTACAAAAATTATATTACCTATTATTAGAATATCCAAGTAAAACTCATTGCAAATCATTCTAAATTCACGCTAGCAGTTTCACATGGGTTCAGAAGTCATTCACCATCCGATGGTAATCTAATTTCCAGTGGGACACCTACTGCAGGATTAAGAAAGCTGTAGGTCAAGGCACTGCGCAAAAAGTAGTATCATTTCCTCAGGTATATAAAAGATATATTTTATGGGTAAAATAGAGACATTTTCCGAGATTACTAAACTGAAGTATCAAATAAAAAAATGTTGAAACATAGAAGAAAAGGCACGCTCTCTAAGCTACGTCTACGATGACATTCATAGAAATATTTTTGCTAAAAATATATGCATTTTAATACTCGGCACCTTCATTTTGCACAAAAGGAGCCAATTTATGATTAAAATTTACAGTACACTTAAAAGTTCTACATGCACTCTTGTGCATTGTAGCAGCACAGTGGGCCGGTACATATATTAAAAAATTTAAAAATCTTGAACATGAAACTCGCGGGGGGGGGGGGGGGAATAACTAAAAATTCAGACAAAATGTGTTGGTTAATACCACCTATCGGGAAAAATCAGATTTAATCGGGAAGGTAACTTATTGAAAATGGCTAATCATTTTCAACACCCGATACTTCTTGACCCAGGAGCGATTAAACTATAAGCACCTCCCAAAGCACAGCCCTATCCATAGGTAAATACGACATTATGCATAACATAACTTGCATTAAGATTTGATTATTTTTTAATGCGGAATCAGCTGCTCAAGCTTATTACGCCCACAACACAATGCTCTTATATCAAGAGGCGGAGTTTCTCATGTAAACAGGATTCTTTTCTTGTGGGACGTCCGGAAACGTGAAAATGGAATGAAACTGGAATGCATAATATTTTGTTACTGAATAGCTAATGTTGTTTCTAATTCAATTTCGCACACAGGGGTGGACCGACTCGGTAAGGTAAGGAACGCATCGGTGTGCCATCTTCAAAGGGGCGGTTTTTCGAATTCAAAACTGGAAATACTTCATCTAGAGCTTAAATGGGGCGAATTCTTTACGTTTTCAGGGGGCGCCACCTACCCTAGGGCCGCCACTGTTCGAACACAAGCTTGATTAGGCTCTGGAATTCACGCTAGTCAGCAGTGGCAGATCTAGGCGAGGAAAAGATATATTTCTAGGGTAAGTCAAAAATTATATTTTACTTTTTTGTGTACATTTCGTTTAGATCATAAAATTTCTTTTCTTAATTTCTCGCTCCCCACTCCCAAAAAAAAATTAAAATACAATCTGAAAATTCTCAGTGAACTATGGATAATCTTAAACATTTCGGCGCTAAAGAAGGAAAGAGGGTCTTCGGAATTTTTTTTTCAACATACTGGTCAAATGAATAAGATTGCTAGAATGTTTTACAAGAAATAAACTTGGAAATTGGAAAATGAAATTTACTGCTCTGAAATCTACCGTAATTTACGTAATTTAAGGGAAATTATTAAAAGAAAAAAGCAATATGAGCAATTTAAAAAGATCACATTCCGCAAGATACTCAATAGAATGATACTCAAATGTCGCTTCACAAACTTGCAATGCACTTTTGTACACAGTAATATTTATTTCTTTTTCAACGGGCGGGCACTTGTTGATTAGGCATTGTCCACTACAACTGCCCGAAGTTCTCGTGGACATTTTATAATGTTATATAATGTTTTTATAATGAACAAGTCATCCATGCTCATGTCCGGATTTGAACCCGGACTCAAGGCATGATAGAACGGTTCTTAAGCCACTATATCACCAGGGTGGCACTCAGTAAAAATAAAATACGTACAAGGTGCAAATAACCCAGTCATAACTGTTTAGATATTTCCAAGATAGTTTCAAAACTGAGGACATAAAAAATGGACACAAACATAAAAATGAGGAGAAAAAAATTTGCAACTTTTGAATATTCTAAAAAAATGAAAATTAATAAATCACATTAAATACTCAAAAAATTGAAAATGTCTCCTCACAAGCTTTGTTGCGTATAAACTTTGAGTATAAACCTTTTCTCGTTCGGAAAGAGTAAACCTATGAGAGCTATACAGGATGCTTAACAAAAATCTTAATTACACACTGTTTTCTAAAAGGGTCGCATCTCTGAAAACTGTGCAATAAGATTCTGTGACGAAAGCACGTTTAATAAGTCATTATTTTTCATCGTTTTCAAGAATGCAGAAACATTCTAAAATTTTTCAGCCACTGTCGCAATTAGTTATTACTTTTTTTTACTGTCCAAGAACCATAAGACATGCGTGGTTTCTTAAAATAAAGACAGCCATTCGTTTCTCCCAGTTTTTTTTTACTAAACACTATACATTTTATCATACATTGTCAAATGATAAGACATTTATATCCAAATAACTTATATCATTATCGCTTCACGATAAATAGAGGAATGAAAGATATAAATGCATTTGGCATCTTGCAAATGATATCATGGCCCGACTACACAAAAGAGATTTAAGACCAAATCAAATAAATAAATAAATAAAAATTACATTTCGTTAGAATTAGTTTACGTTCATAAAAATCAGTTTAAAAATTGAAAAGTTAATTAATTTTACTATATAACTATACTATACTATACTAAATAATTTTATTAAAATTAATAAATAAAAATTATATTTTGTTAGAATTAGTTTATGTTGGTAAAAGTCAGTTAAATTGATAAGATAAATAATGGATGATTAGGTAAAATTAATTATGTTCACAAAGCTGCATTTTAAGAACAAAACAAGAATAATTTATAAGAATTTTTGACAGTCTATCCAGAGGGTCAGGTGAAGAGTACACTTTAGCCAAGCTTTTTATGCCGAAGCGGATGAGTGATCATGCAAGTGAGCAATATTCATTGGTCAGTACAGATGATCATTACAAGTGGTATAAAACTTTGCAAAATACGAAGATTACGATCTCCCACTCTTTTTTCTTTTCCTGAGGAGCACAAGTCCTTATACTTTAATTCACACTCGATATCCTTAATAGAGAGGTGTTTGTTGATGTTACATATGGCTAATTCGAAATTAATCTATACAAATCTGTCCATTCACCTCCACAAACAGAAAACAGACCCACAACGAAACATCGTAAGGCAAAGATTCTTTCAAGGAGAACTACCAAGAATGCCTCAAAACCAGAAAAACAAAATCAAAGTACTAAAATAAAAATTTTAAATCGGCCAGAACACACTATTTGAATGCTTTGATATAAGAACATAACGTTCTCTGGCCATAAAATTAACGGTGCTTATGAAGCTAGGACTCCAGCCGGCACAACCAGCCGTGGCACCGGCGACTCCGTTTCCGAAGCTTGCAGGGCAACTAGCGGCACAGAGAATCGCTCATTCTTCGGTAGTTCTTCGCCAGCCGAAGAGCTACTTTCTGTTTCCCTCGTGCTGTTTTATTTACGCGAATTGTGAACTTCAGTATGTCTAGTGAATTGTAGACTGCCATTAAAAATACACTATACAGGGTGTCCGAAAAAAGGTAGTAACGGGCTTTAATTCTTTATCATTAGAGATAAGTGGACTGTGTAAATTGAAAAAACATGTTCAAAATAAGGTCGGGAAAGGAGTACGCTACGTAAAAACTCCTTGTTAATTTTCAAAAAGTTACACTTTTTAAATTTGCATACGACCCCCGTACAAAAAAAAATGCTCAGTTAGTAAAATATGCCCCATACACTAATGAGATGACACACAAAATTTGAGAATCATATCCTTAAAATTGTCAGAGATACGAAGATTAATATAACGCTGACTTAAACCTTTTTTCAGTGGCTCTCGAAGGGAAAAAATCACATAGAATGATGGCATTTCAGGGGGTCGTACAGAAATTACGAAAGAAAATCTTTTTTCCACTCTAATAAATATTTACATTCAAAATTATGTATAGCCCTCGATCATCTTTCTTTAAAGATATCTCAGGGATGTTGTATGAATGAAAGTCTGAAATTTAGAACATCACCTCATTAGTGTATAGGGCACATTTCACTAAACATGGGAATTTCGTTGTACGGGGATTGTGTACAAATTTTAAAT
Organism: Cheiracanthium punctorium; assembly: GCA_038373885.1. Lineage (NCBI taxonomy): Eukaryota > Metazoa > Arthropoda > Arachnida > Araneae > Cheiracanthiidae > Cheiracanthium > Cheiracanthium punctorium. The sequence continues at coordinate 757,545 of JAWZYV010019369.1, forward strand.
TAGTATTTTTTTTGTGTGTGTGAATGAATCAGAGGAATTTTTTTTCCTTAACAGAGTCTTATATCCGACCTTATTTTGAACATTTTTTCAATTTACAGTACCCACTTATCTCTAACAGATAATGAATTAAAACCTGTTACCACCTTTCTGGGACATCCTGTAGATTGTATCCATAGTCAAAAGGAGTATAAGTACACTTTCTTATTTTCGTATCTTTCCCAATAAATATCAACCTTTATTAACGATAAGAACTCAAAGACGATTTAGACAAAAGAAAACTAAACAAAGTAATTCAAAAACTTATTGTAATCTAAACATAGTTTTTTCAAAAATTATAGACTCTAGGTCCCCTTAACGATAGCATAGAATGTACAGCTCCGGAGGGAAGAAAAGCCCATTTAACGAACTCTTTGTTGCACGATTTTAAGGGATTATTTTCAAGTATAGAAAAATACCATTTCCAGTATATGGAGGTTTCAAATTTTTCGAGTTATATCAAATTTTCTAGCGAAAATTAAAAGAAATATTATTTACAAGGCAAACAGTATGTCTAGCCTTCATTTTTTTTGTAATTAGAACATAAAAAAACATTTAATAATATTTCATCTAATTTTAAATCGATAATTTAAAACTTCAAAACGATTAAGACAATACATTATAGAGTTTTGCGTAATAAGTAAATTTTTACTATTAACTTTTAAGTCAATTGAATTCTTTGAGAAATATAGTATTTAAAAGAACTATTTTGTGATTATTTACGTTAGCTGTTAATTACATTACAAATAAAAAATATTAATTATAGTTTCAATTAAACTAAAGTAACAGAGCACCTTTCAATTTTTTACTGTAAAAAAAATTATTTATAATTTACATGAATATGTTTTAATCATTTGACTTTAAGCTTGCTTTTATAATATTAGCATTAAAATTGTAAGCACAATATTACAGAATAATCTAATAAACCATTGAATATTGTAGAGTTTTATTAATGTATAGAAAATTTTTCATCCTTACATTAATTATGGCATGAATTAGTTATGGCGTAATATTGATCATTAAATTACTTGACAGTGGTATTTCTCTTATGTCTTATGTAAATGGGCTTACATTTATTGGAAAACTCTCTCAGATACATATGAAAACTTTCTAAATTTATTTTTAAATTGTTATTATTTGAAATTTTTCTTATATAAGTGAAATGCTGCCAGAAACATTGCTAAGAGTGAGAGACTTTGCTCACTTGAATAATACGAATATGAAAACTTCTTGGCAAGTAGCAATAGCCGAAGGTAAAGAATTAATTTTAGTGTAAAATAGAGAATAAGCCTAGATAATATTCATTTAATAAACGAACAAGAAAGTCTTGTGTGTTATTTTTTTAAAAAATGGATATATCATAAAAGAAATTAACATAGCACCATCAAATTTTACAAATTTGTTAATTTATTTGCTTCAAAATTTCCTATTTTTAATACCTCTAACATTTACTATTTTTGTGCAAAAAAAAATTCCATTATCTACATAAATATGCATTTTTAAAATAATTTTCGAAAATTTATCAGTATAAACTGATATACGGCCCCCTTAATTCATAAAAAAAAATTATTTAATATAATATCAACAACTAAACGTAAAAATTTGAAATTTGGCACAACCATATAAAATTATTTTCTACGTCTATTTCCTTCAAAATTTGGCAAGGTCTCTTTTCATGTTTTATTTCGAATATTAATTTAATATTTCATAATTCATTTTAATGTTTTTCAGCCGCCCATGTAGTGTAGTAGCTAAATAACCATTCTATCAAAAATTTGATCCGGATTCGATTCCCGGTATGGGCTTGGATGTTTAGTTGTCCCTCCATTCATAGGGGGTTACGCTGGGTGCCCTCATAATAAAATGGCCAGCAATTCGAGCCTTAGAGTGGCAAAAATGCTTGATGAGAGAGTGCCCGCCCATTGGAGGAAAATATATATATATTAGCCGCGCGACAAGGCGGCCAGCTTCGCCGCCCCATACCTTATTGTTCTTCATACTCAGTGCAGTGGTAACAAAATTTCTGGACTAATTTCAACGAAAATCGTGTTCCTTTGTTTTAACAGTATTAGTCGTTAAATTTATTTAGGTTAGAGATGCTATACACTTTGGATGTCATCATAAAAGGCGATGTTGAAACAGCAAATGGCTTAAAATGGGCTTTAGCCCAATGCATGGTGACATTTTTTAGAGATTTGTAGCTTTGCCGAATGGCCTTTTTTTCCGGAGCTGTACATTAATTTTTCTCTCCCTTCCTCTCCTTTTTATTGAATGTACAAGGAGGAGCGTGCACTTGTTGCCTGGCATGTTCTCTTATTTAAGCTTATGCGTCTCCTCACTTTAAATATCAATGGGGACTCTCAAAATTCTTTTTAATGGATTAAAATTTTCATTTTGTAATTCTTCGTCAGATAAATAGAGGCACTTAAATGGAGCTTATTAGATTAGAGCTTAATGTAATAAGGACCAAAGGTACGCTCATCATCATTCTGCTGCGAGTAAAGAGTCTGGTCCCGAGCAGACAAGTACTCTTAGGTGACCTTTATTCCAGCCTCTTTAGGTGTTGTATGACTAAAATTTTTCTACTCATACCGGATAGCTTGATTTTCCACTGGAATTAGATGATAGTTTACTGATATACGAAGAGATAATTTTGCGTCGCATGACTTTCGTAAAGGAGTCAAAAGGCATAGAGCAATTTCCAAGATATTGTTTCGTTACAAAGATTGTCCGATCATAGAACACAAGTCTAACCTTCTCGCTCTGAAGAGACGCAGGTGAAACGGAGAAGACGCTTTCTGTGATCACTGTACTTTGCAGACTTGTTCTTTGAAAACCCAGAGGGGACAAAGTGGGAAGCAACACTGGTCACACAAAGAAAATCTTCTCCGCTGCGTCTTTTCAATGATGAGAGCTAAAAGTTTAAAAATGCGTTCAAGATTTAAATATAACTAGCTGCGTACCCGTTCTCCGCACGGTGGGAAACGCATATTTTCCTTATACATATATAATTCGAATTAAACCCAGTAATGCGGAATCTCAAAACGTGAAAAAATACTTGAATCGTGACTAAAAGTTGACATCATGAGTGCAAATTTTAGACGATTGCAACATGACACAAAAACTACGTCAATGTGACTGGCAATCAAAAAAGAAAGAACTCTACGGTATGCAGGCAAAACTTTTCTCTTTCGAAAAATGCCCGATTTCTACATCATATAATTATCTTTGTGAGGTTTAATTTATAGCATTAATATATAGTATATACCACATAAATAACATTACATGATGTTGACAACAATTTTATCTTGCATTTCGCAAAACATTGACAATGCATTAGCGCAGTTATTTTGCAGAGGACTTCATTGAATTTCACATAAATTAACAAAAACTACATGAAACAATGGATGCATCATTTACGTTTAAATTCCAAAAATGCACCCTGCTCCGGTGAAAATCATGTCGCTTTTGTAAATGAAAACGTTCGTGATGTATAACTTCTGAGAAAAAGCTTATTACCCTTATTGAACTCTTAATGCAGTATCACACTTGTTACATAAAACTGACGTTGATCTCACTGTCAATTCGCTCTAAATAAATAACTAATTTCATATTTCATTTTTTAGAGATTACAGTTGACCCCTTTATAACATGGGTCTACAACACGAATTCTTAGAACACGGCGAAAACATTACGATCGTTTTCATGTAACACGTTAAAAGAGGCTTGTACAGCACGGTAAAAGGAGACACATGTACAGATATTATGACGCTTTAGCTCCTGTAATTAACATACATTTTGAATGGCAACACCAAACATCATTGTATTTTTACGGAGCGCAATTAAGTTTTGCCGCGATTATACCGCAAAGTCCGCACTCCAGGTGGAGTATAGCGCAGGACCCGCACAACACGGATTTCTATAACACGAAACGTATCTACCGTGTTATAGGGAATCTATTGTAGTTGCATAGTGTCAAATTCAATAGTTAAGAAAATTCTGGGTTGCCGTATTTACTAATATTTCATCTCACCTTGGTGGCCGAAATGTATTAAAACCAAATATCCGAACTGTATCAAAAGTAAACTTTACTAAAAGTAAAATTTTTATTTCTGCATAACCCTATAAACAACTTCGGTGTTTCGTATATTCTTCACTCCCTTATCACCCATACGTATACATATATATGAGTTGCAGTAGTCGTAACATTCCCATGAAAAATTTCTGGCTACTCCTGCTTGCATATAATTGATCTTTTTTTTCCATGTATCAGTGATGAATATACTTCAGGATCAGAATCTCCGAGATAAAAAAAATGGTCTAAAAAATCTGACACCAGAAAATTCTGATTAACACAATGGGGTTACACAAATACTCGCCGGACATACGCTCTAGCTTATGTCCGGAGCAGCAAATACATTACAGCTTATGTACAGCTTCGGAAAATCTGCCAGCAAAACAGCAAAAATGACATCCACACGCGAAGGAAATAAAATTAAAGGTATGTAGAATTGCATAAAAGCTTCGATTATTTTTAAGGTGCAAGTCTGTTACAGTTCTATTTGTTTCACATTTGATACGTTTTCACTCTTTCGAGTCTTAAAAGCTGTAGAAAGGAGTGGTTTTACTTAATTGTAAAATTTAACAACTTAAGTGGCAACAATGGATTCCGTTGCAACGGAAACTATAGCAATGTTAAAAATAGAACACGAAATGAGTTATCTATGTATCCTTTGCTAGAACTGCCATATTGGAGTCATTAACGCCACCAGTCGATGTCAAATAGCTCAAATTACAAATTAAACTTGACACTAAAGGCAATACGCAATACTTTGTTTGGCGGAATTTTAAAAAAAAATATCTATGCATACGCTAGTGACATCGGCTCATCTCAATTGTGGAATGGAATTAATAATATGTACTGAATTGCACTACATTTGAATATTTTCGCCAACTTTGCTAAGAAATGAACTAAAGTAGGAATCAACAAACATTTCAATTCGTAAAACAAAAAATATATTAGACAGTATTAATTACGCCTTTCTAACAGCTTCTAGTAAAAGAAACTTCTGTAGCGCTGCTTTAACAAATAAGAATCAATTATTTATTACACAGTACTTCGTTCGCCAAAATGCCAATATACACCATTTTGAGAGATTTTTTTGTTTTTTGTTTTTTTTTGTGTTCGAAGCATTGATTTAACAGCAATCAAAAAGGGAAATAGTTATCTATCATTTATATGGTTCGATCTCCAAAATTTAATGCTGGCATACATATATAAGCAGGCATGATAAGCAGCAGTTATTTAAATTATTAACTACAGCGGGTTTTAATCACCGTTAAATACCATGTATAAAATGCGGAAATTTCAATTTTCTGAAATTTGGCGGAATTCCTCTAACAGTTTACTTAATTTGGAATCAGTTTACTTAATTTGGTGAAAATTCTATAGATCGTTTAAAATCGCCTTAATAACTGCATTATTTCTGTATGAAAAATCGAAGTATAGCGCCGTAAAATTTATACTTGTTATTAAAAATACTATTTCATTACGCTCTCAGTAATTTGCGCCAAGCCCAAAACTGTACAAATCGGCAGAACCTACTACTTTCTCAAAATCGCCAAATGAGCCATTTTTTTCGGCCAAACTAAAAAATATACATATTAGTCTAGGAAATCTCTCAATCCCTTATTCTTTTACACATAAAACACATTGAATTCCTGCTCTGATTTAACATGAACGCAACATTTTAATTAAAAAATAACTTTGTAAATAATCTAAACAGAAAAAAATCATTATTCTTTTATTTTTACTGCAGGAGTCTAAATAATTTAATAAAGTAGCCAAACATGGCAACCTCGATGCTTATTTCTCCCTTTTTTGACTACAGGGGTTACAATCACGGAATTGCGGAGAGCAAAAATTAGCGTTTTTATGGGGTTTTTTATCAATATCTCCTAAACTAATTCGAATTTCGAAATTTAAATTAGCGGAGGTTCTTTCTCGAAATTTTCCGAATAAGTGGACACCTCGATCGAAACTCAACTCCCAGCCGTTTAGGAGGAGATGATGCTACACACACACACACACACACACAGACAGACGCGCACAGATTTTAATAGTATAGACTAGCTGCTTACCCGTTCTCCGCACGGTAGGAGACGAATATTTTCCTTACACACATATAATTCGAATTAAACCCAGTGATAGGAATCTCTAATAGAGAAAAATTGCTGGAGTTCTGACGAAAAGCTGACTCCATGAGTGGAAATTTGAGACGATTGCAACATGATGACACAAAAACTACGTCATTGTCACTGGCGATCAGAAAAGTAAGAACTTTACGGTATGCAGACGAAACGTTTCTCTTTCGAAAAATGCCTTATTTCTACATCATATAATTCTCTTTTTTTAGGTTTAAATTATAGCATTCATACATACCATATGAATAACATTGCATGATGTTGAATACTATTTTATCTTATCTTGCATTTCGTAAAGCGTTGACAATGCATTAGCACAGTTATGTTGCAGATGACTTTATTAAATTTTACCCAAATTTAAAAAACCTATACGAAACAATCGATGCACATTGTACGTTCAGAAACCAAAAATGCATCCTGTTTCCGTGAAGATCTTGTCGCTTTCGTAAATGAAAAAATTTGTGACGTAACTTAAGCGGAAAAGCTTATTACTCTTACTGAACTCTTAATACAGTAGCACACTTGTTACATAAAACTAACGTTGATCTCACTGCCAATTCACACTAAATAAATAACTAATTTCATATTTTATTTTTAACATAGATTAATTGCATAGTGTCAAATTCAATATTAAACAAATTCTGAAATCGTTTCTAGAGCTCTAGGTCTTGTAACTGGAGTAACTGGAAGATATATGAAAAAATAAATAGAACTTTAACAAAAAGTAATTTATATGAAATATTCTAAGCACATTGGATCCCGTTATTCAGAAAGATTCCACAAACGCCATGGGAAGAAAGAGCAATTAATTTCATATTATATTTTGTATTCCTTGCAAGCGCCTTTGTTATGTACATGATTGCAATATCATTCTCGTACACGATGCTTATCCTATAGTCTCTGGTGATTTATTTTGGATTTTCATTTCATATTCCTGACTTTTCATACTTTTGAAATTTTGTTGCTTTGCGCATGTGAATAATCGATTATCATTTCGCATTACGGCTACCAATTAAATAGTTTTCCATATCGCTTCTTTCACGTTAACGACGTTAATCTGCCTTTTTCTAGTTTAAAAAAAAAAACGCCTACTAAAGTTTCAATGCTTCAATTTAGACACACAGAGGGGTTAGGCAAATACGCACCCGGCAAATTGCTTCCTTATGTCCGCCGAAGCAGCACATACGTTAGCGTGTAATGTGCTTCTCCGGATAATCTGACAGCAAAACAGAAGACAATGACGTGAAAATGACGTCACTCGCGAAGGAAATATGTTAAAATTCTATTTGTTTCATATTTAATGCGTTTTCACTTTTTTGGGTCTTAAGAGATGTAGAAATGAGTGGTTTCACTTAATTATTAAATTGAACAATTTAAGTGGCAACAATGCATTCCGTTGCTACGGAAACTGTAGCAGTGTTAAAAATAGAATATGAAATGATTTATTTATGTTTACTTTGCTAGAACTGCCATTTTGGCGTAATTAACGTCGACAGTAGATGGCAAATAGCCAAAATGAATCACACATTAAACTTCACAATAAATGCAATAATTTAAAGGCATTACCAGCTAGTCTAACTGGGTTTTAAAAATATTCTCATTCATCTCAAACAGCATTCGTATTTATAAAGACTTCCTATTTTATTACACCTTGTTTGGCGGGATTAAAAAATATTATCTATTCATACGCTCGTAACACCAACTCATATCAATCGGGGCATAGAATTAGTAATACAAATGATAAAGTTTAATTTTCTGAAATTTGGCGGGTTTCCCTAACTTAAATCAATTTATTTAACTTGATGAAAATCATTTAAAATCGCCTTAATAACTGCATTATTTCTGAACAGAAAATTAAAATTTCAGGCTAAATTCTAGTAAAACCTGCACTTGTTTTTAAAAATACTATTTCTTTACGCTCTCAGTAAATTGCGCCAAGCCTAAAATTGTGTGCAAACCACTAGAATCCACTTTCCCAAATCGCCATATAAGCCATTTTTTTTCGCCAAATTATAAGGTTATGCACTTTAGTCTCTGAAATTTACAAATCCTTTTTCTTTTGCGTATAAAAAATATTGAATTCCTGCTCTGATTTCCCGCGCAGACGATATTTTAATTAAAAAAATAACCTAGCAAATATTCGAAACAGAATAAAAGTATTATTCCTTTATTTTTAATGCAAGAGTGTAAATCAATTAATAAATTCGCCAAGCATGGCAACCTCAATGCTTATTTCTCACATTTTCACTACAGGGGTTACAATCGTGGAGTTCCGGAGAGCAAAAATTAGTGTTTTTGACGGGGTTTTTTATCAATATCTCCTAAACTAATTCGAATTTCGAAATTTAAATTAGCGGAAGACCTTCCTCGGAATTTTTCAAATAAGTGGACACCTCGATTGAAACTCAACTCCCAGCGGTTTCGGAGGAGATGATGCTACACACAGACAGACAGACGCGCACAGATTTTAATAGTATAGACTAGCTGCGTACCCGTTCTCCGCACGGTGGGAAACGCATATTTTCCTTAAGCATATATAATTCGAATTAAACCCAGTAGTTCGAAATCTCAAAACGTGAAAAAATACTTGAATCGTGACTAAAAGTTTACGTCATGAGTGCAAATTTTAGACGATTGCAACATGACACAAAAACTACGTCAATGTGACTGGCGATCAAAAAAGAAAGAACTTTATGGTATGCAGACAAAACTTTTCTCTTTCGAAAAATGCCCGATTTCTACATCATATAATTCTCTTTGTGAGATTTACTTTATAGCATTTATATATAGTATATACCACATAAATAACATTACATGATGTTGACAATAATTTTATCTTGCATTTTTCAAAGCGTGGACAATGCATTAGGGCAGTTTTGTTACACACGACTTTATTAAATTTTACCTAAATTAAAAAACCTACATGAAACAATGGATTTCAATGGTTTCACTTAATTGTAAAATTTAACAACTTAAGTGGCAACAATGCATTCCGTTGCTACGGAAACTATAGCAATGTTAAAAATAGAACATGAAATGAGTTATTCATGTTTACTTTGCTAGAACTGCCATATTGGCGAAATTAACACCGCCAGTCGATGGCAAATTCAAATTAAACTTGACACTAAAGGCAATACGCAATACTCTGTTTGGCGGAATTTAAAAAAAATATCTATGCATACGCTAGTGACATCGGCATCTCATCTCAATTGTGGAATGGAATTAATAATACGTACAGAGTTGCACTACATTTGAATATTTTTCGCCAACTTTGCTAAGAAATGTACTAAAGTAGGAATCAACAAACATTTCAATTTGTAAAACAAAAAATATATTAGACAGTATTAATTACGCCTTTCTAACAGCTTCTAGTAAAAGAAACTTCCGTAGCGCTGCTTTAACAAATAAGAATCAATTATTTATTACACAGTACTTCGATCGCCAAATGCCAACATACACCATTTTGCGAGATTTTTTAGTTTTCAGAGAATCATTCGAAGCATTGATTTAACAGAAATCAAAATGGGAAATAGTTATCTATCATTTATATGGTTCGATCGCCAAAAATTAATGCAGGGATATTATTGATAAGTAGCAGTTATTTAAATTATTATTAACTATAACGGGTTTTAATCACCGTTAACTACCATGTAAAAAATGCAAGAATTTCAATTTTCTGAAATTTGGCGGAATTCCTCTAACTTAAATCAGTTTACTTAATTTTTGGTGAAAATTCTATAGATCGTTTAAAATCGCCTTAATAACTGCATTATTTCTGTATGAAATATCGAAGTATAGCGCCGTAAAACTTATACTTGTTATTAAAAATACTATTTCGTTACGCTTTCAGTAATTTGCGCCAAGCCCAAAACTGTGCAAATCAGTAGAACCTACTACTTTCCCAAAATCGCCAAATGAGCCATTTTTTTCCGCCAAAATAAAAAATATACATATTAGTCTCGGAAATCTCTCAATCCCTTATTCTTTTACACATAAAAAACATTGAATTCCTGTTCTGATTTCACATGAACGCAATATTTTAATTAAAAAATAACTTTGTAAATAATCTAAACAGAAAAAAAATCATTAATCGTTTATTTTTACTGCAGGAGTCTAAATAATTTAATAAAATAGCCAAACATGTCAACTTCGATGCTTATTTCTCACTTTTTTGACTACAGGGGTTACAATCACGGAATTGCGGAGAGCAAAAATTAGCGTTTTTGGTGGGGTTTTTTATCAATATCTTCTAAACTAATTCGAATTTCGAAATTTCAATTAGCGAAGGTTCTTTCTCGAAATTTTCAGAATTCTTGGATACCTCGTTCGAAACTCAACTCCAGCCGTTTAGGAGATGATGTTACACACAGGCACACAGACACACAGACAGACGCGCACAGATTTTAATAGTATAGATAGCTGCTTGCCCGTTTTCCGCACGGTAGGAAACGAATATTTTCCTAATACATATAAGTCAAATTAAACACAGTAATGCGGAATCTCTAACAGTGAAAAAATGCTGGAATTCTGACAAAAAGCTGACTCCATAAGTGGAAATTTGAGACGATTGCAACATGATGACACAAAAACTACGTCATTGTCACTGGCGATCAGAAAAGTAAGAACTTTACGGTATGCAGACGAAACGTTTCTCTTTCGAAAAATGCCTTATTTCTACATCATATAATTCTCTTTTTTTAGGTTTAAATTATAGCATTCATACATACCATATGAATAACATTGCATGATGTTGAATACTATTTTATCTTATCTTGCATTTCGTAAAGCGTTGACAATGCATTAGCACAGTTATGTTGCAGATGACTTTATTAAATTTTACCCAAATTTAAAAACCCTATACGAAACAATCGATGCACATTGTACGTTCAGAAACCAAAAATGCATCCTGTTTCCGTGAAGATCTTGTCGCTTTCGTAAATGAAAAAATTTGTGACGTAACTTAAGCGGAAAAGCTTATTACTCTTACTGAACTCTTAACCCTCCGAGCGGCCTGGAGTTTGCCTAGTGATAACTTCAAAAAAGTTCCAATGTATGGGATCTGTATCTCTCGAAAATGCACAAGAAAAACCTGCTTCCCCCCATTTCCGCATGGAAGGCGTGGGGAACAAAGTAATTAACAAACTGCCGACGTGACAGCCTACCTACCGCCTGATAAATTACTTTGTATTGTAGGAGCACATGTCCGGTGAATCTGACCAACTGGTCTCCCTCACCTCTTTCCCCCCTAAATACTCAGGAATCTACGCAACGTTGTAGGAAACCAAAGTTCTTTTCTCGGTGGCTTACATGTACACTCACCCAGAGCCAGATTTTTTTCTGATGAAGATTGGAAAAAGAGATATTTTGTTTTTTGCCCTCTCTCATAATGAGCAGGTAGTGAGAGTGACGCTTGTGCTCTAAAAATAGTAAAATTAGAGATTACCTTTTTACTATACTTCTTTATCTGAAAAATCTCTTTATAAAGTTTTAATAGAAATGAACGAAAAATAATAAATCTAATAGGCCCCTTTCAAGATGAGGACCTGGACACAGCCCCGATTTGCTCATGCGATAAGACCCCGTGTACATATTTTCAATAAAGTGTCCAATGTCAGATATATCCCATTCACCTGAACCTTATATAAGACGCTGTCCTTCATAAAATGTGCAAAGTGTTCCATATAATTATTATTATTTCTTATAATTTTTTCGAACTGTGCATTTTTTCATAAAAGTTTATACAATTAGTTAGGAAAGAGAAATAGGAAATTTGGCTTTCACTCGATCATTTTTGAAGTTGTAATGCAAAAAAATATGACAGTTAAAAAAAAAGAGAGAGAGAGTATAATGTACTCGAGTGTAGGGTAATAAAGCTTTCATTTAAATTATCTCAAGCGTACGAGAAAAATAAAAATTAAAAATTCTTCGATGTTCCATTTAAAGGACTTGTTTAGTAAATTTGTTAAATGAAATATCTATATTAATCTTTGTTAGATAATAAACGTTTTCAAAGACCTTTATTTATGTTCTGCATATGCGAAAAAATTCCAAGAAAAATTAAGAGCACGAATCTGAGAAAGTAACACACCTAGGATTCATGCCATCTGAGATTTTTACCAAAAAATTCCCAGTTGTTATTAATCTTATTAATGTAGCAAATCCAGAATATTTTGTCTCAAAGTGAAGTTGTTCATCTTTTATGGCCCACTAAAAAAGCAGACCCGTAGCCAGATTTTCTATTCAGGGGGGCACCCTCTTTTTTTCAGGGGGGGGCACCCTAACGTAAGTGGGGTGGCATCCTATATTTTTTTTAATGATAACATTTTTATCTATATTTCTCTTCATTAAATAATAGCATAAGTTTATAATTAAATAAATTCTGAAAAGTCCAAACGGCTTCCAAGCAGTAAAAGTTCCTTGGCTTAAACAGAATGGATTTAAAGTTGTCATCTTTGGATCATATTTGGAAGATGAAAACACAAAACAAAAATGACAGAGTATTACAAACAAAAACTTTGTATATATAAAACTTTGATATATAAAACTTTGATATAAAACTTTGATAACTTTACCTTATATACAAAAATTTTTCAAAGCAACTGCATTAAACTTTTTTTATGTGAAATTTTCTAGGGGGAGTGGGGCTCAGCCCCACCTGGCACCCCTTTGACTACGGGCCTGTAAAAAAGTCTGTGCAGCACACAAAAGTGGGCGTTTTTCTCAGACATAGAAAATGCTGTGGTCAAAAACTCTTTGGGGGGCAACATGCCATGATATTTATTTCACATCTATAATGTTAGACGATAGAACTTCATGAAATATATGAGAAATCTGTGGCAGGTTATCGACGCAAAGTCACTGAAGGTCACAAAAACACACTTTTTTTTTTCTTTTTTTTTGGTCATTTTTAAGGCTTAACCATAGCTTGCACCTTCAAGTTTCTAAGGCAAAAGAGGTGTCCTTTGAAAGATATGTATTAGAACTTATAAAAAAATGCATGTATAGTTGACGCAAGTTGAATTCGCTTTTAGATTTATAAGACCAAAATCTGAAAATTTTCGATTTTGACTGAAATTTGAAGTTTCATAAATTCTTGCGGCAGAAGTTTATTGAAAGTAATTCTTTTGGATCGTTTTTATGTGAATATATTGTATTATTTGAATGCTCAGCGCTTATACCAAGTTTTGCGCGCAAGATTAGGACCCACTGGCGCATTGACTTAAATTGAATTAAATGAATTAAATTCAATTTAAATTATCTATATTTAATAATTTTAGCGACTTAAATTGCTAAATTTAAGCAGGGCTGATTATGATCAACAGGGGCCCCGGACATTGATGAATTTTGGGGGCCCCATCCATGAATTTCTTTTTTTTTTTCAAAAAATTTTGATATAAAAGAAGACTATTTCAGACCATTTGAAATTGGGGGCCCTTTACAAAGTCCCGATTTTCCCATGCGATAATAAGGCTCTGAATTTTAGTATTTTTGGGGAAACGGGTGGATTTTCAAAATTTTAAGGTCGCCTACGTCTTCTCTCTATCATTTTGCGCATCTTTATGCAGTTAGAGGGAGTAATCAAAAGCGAAGCGCTGTTAATTTGTCAACGGTAATGGTTAAAAAAACATGAGTACAAATTTTTGTCAATTTTAAATGTATGACGTACAACTGGCGCCATTCCCACATGTAATCCAAAAAAAAAAAAAAAAATCCTTCGGAATTGGACCACTGAAATGCTTAATATATATTAATCCTTATATCAATGCTTTATTTAGGCGAAAACAATTTATTAGTTTTAATATTCTTAAAAGAAGTAGAAGTTTAATAATTTCGAGAAGCTATTTCATACGATTTAAAATCGCAAAAATTTGCAAACCTATTTAGATTATGACATATAATTTGTTAGAGTTAACCTTTTAACTCGTTTGGAACGCTTTCATTCTTAGAAAAAGTATGCATTTTAAATTAAGCCTTTCTGCTTAATAATTTGATTTTTTTTTTTTAATAGCCGAATACTGACAGCTTAGCAGTACGGGACTGATTTATAGCTATTATGCCAGACTTGGGGATCGTCGAGAATCTTTTTTCCCTACAATTTACACTCTTAAAAAAAAAAAAAAATCAGTTGATTACCAAGAAATCTCTAGGAAACAATGATTCCATTACTTGGAAAGTATTGTAATCATGAAAAAATTCGACTTCGAGACTTTGATGTATTTACACGTTTTGAGGTCTTCTGAATTCATTTATGCTGTTTTTACGAGATGTATGTGTGTGTGTGTGTGTGTGTGTGTATGTGAGTGAACACGATAGCTCCTAAACGGATCATTCGATTGAGCTCAAATTGGACATAAATGTTATAAACCACCGTCGCAAGACCGGTATTGATTTTGGTGTATATAGGACTTATAGTTTTTCTACAGGGCTACGATAAAGATTTCTTTGACATTATAGTATATGGGGAGAAAGTCTTGAAAGTATGCTAGCGTTTAAATGGTGCATTCGATTGAGTTTCAATTTGGTATATATGTTTGAATTATTCATCGATTAAAATTTATTTAAATGCTTGGTAATGATCTAATCGTAAGTCTTCGGAAAGTCGAGTGGAGGCACTCCAGATTTTTTTAGTATGATGCCATAACTTTTCTTAGTATTACTACTAAATAAAGCCATGTTTGCCAATTGATTTACATTACTTTATTTAGCAGCAATACTAAGAAAAGTTATAGGATCTTTGTTTCAAAGAGATTTCTTAGTAATCCACAAAATTTTTTTTTAGTGTAGGGCATCACCCAAAAGGATGTTATTTTCGGATCCGCAACATTCGTCCGTATACAAGCCTATATACAGCTAGAGGAGCTGCGGACCCACAGATTTATCGTTCACGTTTGCGTCACGTACATATAGCGGTTTTTGATCAGCGGTTTTTGATCAGTGAAAACGAATCCTTTCACTTTCTGCACACCAGGTTATTACAACTCTTTAAAAATTTATTTCAGGATGAACAGGAAAAATTAAATTACTTAATTAACTAAAACATTTTTCTAATTTATGTGTATTGAAAGAAGAAAGGGTTGTAACCCGATCGTTAACACTGCCAATATAGCTTTTGGGTCATCGTATGACAATTGAGCTAGCTATGGCAGCATATTTTAATATCCATAACGCTAGGTTCGAGTAAAAGTTTTTTGCATTTTTTCAGTTTCCGTATAGCTGGAATAATTTAAAATGCATGTGTAAAAAAAATCATTACTTTCTTCGTCGTGAAGAACTGATACGCAGCTAGTTATAACATGTTATGTATATGTAAAAATAAATTACTTGAAATTCAAATTAAACATTTAATAATTTTGCGATTACTCAAAATAATCAAACGAAAATCCCCACCTCTCTCTCCATGTATTTATATATCATGGCTTTGATTTGCAACAGCCCTTCGATTTGAACTTCATATTTTAAACAATTACACTAAAATTAATCTTTATTTTTAAATTTAGCTAATTGGAAATTTTATTTATTTACTTTTTCGTCTATTTGGCAGCTTAGTTTAACCAATTGTTAAAGTAATCTCTATTCCCGTGAGATGAGCGGGTACATCAGCTAATACAGAATAAAAATAGAAATTAAAATTCGTATTGTTCAATTAAAAGCAGCAATAATAAAATAATAAATCGATGACAAACTGACGCTTTCGATGTGATTCGGTATAAATTTAAATGCCTCGAAATCTAAGATGAAAATTTTGGCTTTATACAAATTGTTCTATTTCTGTGTATTTCTTTACGTAACAATTTCTTTAATTCTTTACAGGTTGAAAAGTTTTTCTAGCATGTATACATATTTACATAAATGAACTGACACACACACACACCACATAACACCAAAACAACAACAAAAAATCTTGCAGTTCAATGTGGGAAGTTAGTTTTTCTGGAAAGATGTTGTAGTTAGGGTAAAACTAAGACAGTGGAGGATCCTGAAAAGTTTCAACGGCAGGAGGCAATATACGAGAAATTTTGTAAGAAACATGGATCTTCTTAAATTTAAAATTTTGATTAAATAATTCTTATCGTCTGAAACCAGGTTTAGGATGGTTGCTCTCATCATTCATTATTGAAAAGACGTTTTTGAGAAGATTCCTCTTCTATTACATGTGTAATTTCTTAGCGTGGATCTTTGAACACTCCGCTAAACCGGCAGATTATTCAAAGACCCATGCTAGGTGAGCAGGGAAACCACACAGATGATAGAGTGTAATGTAGTGCATTTATTGCAAGCCTGCACTCAGGGTATTTGCCAAGTCGGAATGCCTTGGTCGGAGGATTTTTTCAGGTGTTCTTCCGCGTCTTCACGAGACATCTAACGAAACCGCCCGAAACCCTAGACCGTTAGATCGACTGCCCCGCGATAGTCCAGAACCCTCGACTTTTACTCTTCAACCATCTACTATTTTCAGTCCCTTGTGCAATGGGCGATGGTGGGACCGAGACCCACAGATCACAGAAAGGGAATCATCACCTCTGAATCCAACTGGGATTTAATTTTATTTTATCTTAGACTACTGTTCTTTGCAACTAGTTATTTTAATTTTGTTTTAATCTTTAGGACGGAATACAGCTTTACTGATAAATTTGATCGCGCATTTAATCGTGTTACTTTTCTAGTAAAATCAAACTGAAACATCAATAACTGAGGACTAGTTTACAGCAATACAGTCTGGACACATACTCAACTTTCCTCACTATTTTTAGGAGGGCCCAGTGTCACTTTGCTTAAATATTTACCTTACATTTCAATGTTTACATGAAAAATACTATAAGGACGTTTTGGCTTTTAACTATGTTTCAAGAATATTATTTTCTTCATTCCAATTTTAATGAACTAACGCATTATGTAGAAGTTGTCTTTACTTTATTTTATAACACCAGGCAGCTTCTACATAATGCGTTAGTTCATTAAAATTGGAATGGGAAAAATAATAGTCCGGAAACATAGTTGGTTGCCAAAACGTCCTTATAGTAAGTATTATTGATGTAAACAATGAAATGTAAGATAAACATTTAACCTAAGTGACATTGGACTCTCCTAAAAATAGTGAGGGAAGTTGAGTACCTGTCCCGACTGTCTTGTAATTTAGTCCTCTGTTATTGACGTTTGATTTTCATTTTACTGGAAACTTAACGCGATTAAATGCGCAATTAAATGAAGCTGAAAATAGCAAAAAATCGCTTAAAATTGAGAGAACAGGTGGATTTTCAGATTTTTAAAATAGCGCAGATCGTTTTTATATATTTTTTACATAATCATGAAAATTTTCAAGCCGATCGCACGAACTGTGTGAATTTCATTAAATTTTTACACAGTAACTTTTTAATCTGTTTGGATTAATGATGGTAAAAGCTTTGTTTGGAAGTGGCCGGACCGGATTTGTTAGCGAGTGAGTCACGGATCAGCGTAACTATATAATAGGATAGTTACATAGTTAATATTTATACAGTAGTGTTTTATGACATGTAAATTTTTATTAATTTAAATAATAATATGCACTACATTTCTTTAAAGCCCCTCTTCATCCGTAAGCATGTGTGCCCAAGACCCCATATATGTTAAATCGGTCTCTTCTAATAAAATATTTTTTTTTTTTTTTTATGCCAACTGTTTTGTTGTATTCGAGGCAACACCTTTTCCTTTTCAGGTAACATTTGAAAGAATTAAAATATTTACTCAAAATTTGTTATTTTAATTAAACATTTAAAATTATTATAAATGAAAAAGTATCCTGGAGGTCTTTGAAAAATACGAAATATTCAAACTTATTTCCCATGCCCAACCATGCTTAGAAGGGACACCGGCTCAAAAGATTACTTATCTTAAAAAATACCGAAAGAATTCGGCCTCTCTCTTCTTTAGTTAGAAAAGG
Source organism: Cheiracanthium punctorium (assembly GCA_038373885.1). Taxonomy (NCBI): domain Eukaryota; kingdom Metazoa; phylum Arthropoda; class Arachnida; order Araneae; family Cheiracanthiidae; genus Cheiracanthium; species Cheiracanthium punctorium. The sequence continues at coordinate 775,705 of JAWZYV010019369.1, forward strand.
TATGGTCACCACATCTGTAAATAATTTTGTGGGGTGTTGAAAGCTACAATTAAAGTATCGTAGGCGTGTTTTGGCCATTGTGCGCTCTCCCCTCCTTTGCAATCCATTAATCTAAGTGTCACAGGTGTTTTGGCGAGTGGGGGTAAGCAGTAACGGGATTTTATGTCACAGCCGCTTTCGAAGCAGAAAAAAAGGAGCAGAAAATTATGTCTCAGCCGCTTTGAACAACTCTTACAGATAACGGGATTTTACGTCTCAGCCGCTTGGAGGGTTAATACAGTAGCACACTTGTTACATAAAACTAACGTTGATCTCACTGCCAATTCACACTAAATAAATAACTAATTTCATATTTTATTTTTAACATGGATGAATTGCATAGTGTCAAATTCAATATTAAACAAAATCTGAAATCGTTTCTAGAGCTCTAGGTCTTGTAACTGGAGTAACTGGAAGATATATGAAAAAATAAATAGAACTTTAACAAAAAGTAATTTATATGAAATATTCTAAGCACATTGGATCCCGCTATTCGGAAAGATTCCACAAACGCCATGGGAAGAAAGAGCAATTAATTTCATATTATATTTTTTATTCCTCGCAACCGCCTTTGTTATGTACATGATTGCAATATCATTCTCGTACACGATGCTGATTCTATAGTCTCTGGAGATTTATTTTGGATTTTCATTTCATATTCCTGTCTTTTCATACTTTTGAAATTTTGTTGCTTTGCGCATGTGAATAATCGATTATCATTTCGCATTACGGCTACCAATTAAACAGTTTTCCATATCGCTTCTTCCACGTTAACGACGTTAATCTGCCTTTTTCAAGTTTTAAAAAAAAACGCCTACAAAGTTTCATTGCTTCAATTTAGACACACAGAGGGGTTATGCAAATACGCACCCGACAAATTGCTTCCTTAAGTACGCCGAAGCAGCACATACGTTAGCGTGTAATGTGCTTCTGCGGATAATCTGACAGCAAAACAGAAGACAATGACGTGAAATGACGTCACACGCGAAGGAAATAAAATGAAAAATATGCAGAATTGCCTGAAAAAACTTCGATTATTTTTAATTCGCAAATATTTTAAAATTCTGTTTGTTTCATGTTTAATGCGTTTTCACTTTTTTTGGGTCTTACGAGATGTAGAAATGAGTGGTTTCACTTAATTATTAAATTGAACAACTTGGCAACAACGGAATCCAATTGGCAACAATGGATTCCGTTGCTACGGAAACTGTAGCAGTCTTAAAAATAGAATATGAAATGATTTATTTATGTTTACTTTTCTAGAACTGCAATTTTGGCGTAATTAACGTCGGCAGTCGATGGCAAATAGCCAAAATGAATCACACATTAAACTTGACAATAAATCCAATAATTTAAGGCATTACCAGCTAGTCTAACTGGGTTTAAAAAATATTCTCATTCATCTCTAACAGCATTCGTATTTATAAAGACTTCCTATTTTATTACACCTTGTTCGGCGGGATTAGAAAATATTATCTATTCATACGCTCGTAACACTAACTCATATCAATCGGGGCATAGAATTAGCAATACAAATGAAAAAGTTTAATTTTCTGAAATTTGGCGGGGTTTCCCTAACTTAAATCAATTTATTTAACTTGATGAAAATCATTTAAAATCGCCTTAATAACTGCATTATTTCTGAACAGAAAATTAAAATTTCAGGCTAAATTCTAGTAAAACCGACACTTGTTTTTAAAAATACTATTTCTTTACGCTCTCAGTAAATTGCGCCAAGCCTAAAATTGTGCAAACCACTAGAATCCACTTTTCAAAATCACCATATAAGCCATTTTTTTCGCCAAATTATAAGGTTATACACTTTAGTCTCTGAAATTTACAAATCCTTTTTCTTTTGCGTATAAAAAATATTGAATTCCTGCTCTGATTTCCCACGCAGACGATATTTTAATTAAAAAATAACCTAGCAAATATAAGAAACAGAAAAAAAGTATTATTCCTTTATTTTTAATGCAAGAGTATAAATCATTTAATAAATTCGCCAAACATGGCAACCTCGATGCTTATTTCTCACATTTTCACTACAGGGGTTACAATCGCGGAGATGCGGAGAGCAAAAATTAGTGTTTTTGACGGGGTTTTTTATCAATCTCCTAAACTAATTCGAATTTCGAAATTTAAATTAGCGGAAGACCTTCCTCGGAATTTTTCGAATAAGTGGACATCTCGATCGAAACTCAACTCCCAGCGGTTTCGGAGGAGATGATGCTACACACAGACAGACAGACGCGCACAGATTTTAATAGTATAGAAGAAGATTACGAAAAGAAACAACAAAGAGTAGCCCATCCGAGTTGAAATGTTCGCCCTCCACCACCTCTTCAAAATTTTCTTAATCAACCACTATTTCAGCGTGAAAATCTGGCTAACATGAGAAATTAGTACATGTGGATTTGCGGAGTTGGCAAAGATTCCCGTGGATATTCCAAAAAATCCAGAGCACTTGGCAGTAATGGTTCTACTCTATATCGCATCAAAGTCATATATTTTTAAAAGATCACGTCTCATAATAGACCCTAATATAATTATCCCTCTCGTTAACATAGGGCTTGAACATGCATGCCAAAATGTAATAATCTGAAGAATTTATTTTTTGATTTATTTATTTATTTATTTATTTTTGAAATTTCCGATTTTCTTCGAGATGCCCATTTGTTATAAAAAAATTATTTTTATGTTCTAGTATATAAACCACATATGGGCAGCCTCTGACCCGCGTGTGGGCCGAATGTGGCCCGCCACGACTTTTGATCCGCCCGCGGAACATATGAAAATCCCGTATAAAGCCCTATAAACCATTCAAAATCCCATATAAATCCTAATTATACGGCCTAACATCCCGAAGTTTGGCCCTCAACTTTTCAAATGTTGCCCATACCCGATATTAACCATTAAATGTAGACACCAGAGTGCGGATAACTACCGCAGATCTGCGGTAAGTTCCTCAATAGCTCTAAAAATGGTTCTCGTATTTAATTTTACAGCAAAGAATTATTTAATTATTTATATTGTTACGGCTCTGCATGTAAATTCATATATTATAATATCACCTTAAGATTTATAAAACAAGCAACTTAAAATTTAGAGGTTTACTAGTAGATCAATATAGCTTTACAGCGGTTTCTTTTTATGCTTTGTTAAGCATTTTACTAAACCGTTTGAAATTACTCTGAAAATTCTTAGTTTTTATATTTAATGAGAAGAAATTAATTGAATTGGTTTCATCTGGATTCAACATAGAGTACAGGAGATATTTCTTATAAACACTTACTCGTATACAACACTCATAAAACTGAGTTTTCAATACTAAAACTATAAGCAAACGTTTAATAGCTTTACAATTTTTAATTTATTTACGGATTTACGTATAGAAGGCGACAAAATCCGTTAAATTTTCTTACAAAATATAAAATCGAACTTTAAGAAGACTATTCAAAATTTTAGGATGCAATGCTGAATTTTTTCTTAAGAACGAAATTGCTGTTAAGAAACAAATAAATACAAGATTTACTAAAAAATGGAACCTGCTGCAGTTGAAAGTAATGACATTTCGTAAATGCAAATACAGTACATTCAGCAGAAGTTACTCAAAAATTGTAAAAGTAAAAGAGAACTTAAACAATTAGTTTTTAAATTAGTAAATTTGTGCTTGAAGGTACTTTAAAAAACTGAGTCACAAAACTGAAAATACTAGTTAGCTAGCTAATGACATCATGCGGTATAAGCACTAGATTAATATTTATTTACATGGTACTTTCAAGATATATAAATATTTAAGGAACATATTTTCAATATTAAAAGCCATTTAATTAGTACTTTTATTAAAATATCTGGGTGAAAATGTGCTTTAACCCACCGCTTGGCGATTGTCAACAAACTGGCGAGTTGGCGCTTTTCTGTAGAGCGTCTCGGGGATTGCAACCTCTTCTGCTCTGTTCGGTTTATAATCTCTGGGTTCCGTTATTTTGGTTTTTCTCGTTCGGCAACCCACGTGTGACGCAAAAGGCTATGAGATGCAGCGATTGAGCAAGCGCGCTTGATTTTTACGATTATTTTCCCAAGATGCACCGCAGATGCATCTTGGGAACAAAATGGCGATTTAGGAAAACCAAATATTTTAAAAAATGGAACTATTTAAAGTAAAAATAACAAACTATTAAAAAACAAAAGAGGAAGGGCCCCTCGAAAATATGCTAACGCTGGCCGTTTGTGAGACCCAAAAAAACATCAGTGGATCCGACCATCGCTTTAGGAGGCCCCCTGGAAAATATGTTAACGCTGGCCCTTTACGAGACCTCAAAAAAACATCATTGGGTCCGGCCATCGCTTTAGGGAGCCCCCTTGAAAATATGCTAACGATCGCCCTTTGAGAGAACCAAAAAAACATCAATGGATTCGGCCATCGCTGTAGGGAGCCCCACGAAAATATGCACCCGCTGGCCCTTTGCTAAACTAAAAACATCAGACTATCATGTACACCCTCAAAAAAAAAGTATTCGAGAACACACAACTCAACAGAAACATGAAAATTTATAATTATATGTAACATGTAACCTAATTCATATTTTATAATAAATAATTTTTAATGCATGGAACAAACGTAAGAAGTTTCACTTCTACTTGAGTACTTTTTTGATAGGGTGTAGCAATCGTTAACTGCACAAGTTGAAGCAAATTAGAATAGCTAATTACGAAATAACGAAAAATAATAACGCATGCGCACAAACGTAAATTAACAGCTTAATGACGTCAAATTGAGCAAGCGAATTCGTTACATTCATCTGTGTACGTCACACAGTATCTGGAATAAAAACTAACAACTACGCATGCGGAAAAATGCAAGATATTTCGGATCTTTCCACGGTTCTAAAATATCCAATTTGCAATATTTGGCACATTATCGTCCGTCCAAAGAAACATCGCCAAGCGGTGGGCTAAAGCACATTTTAGCCAATATCGGTGGACATTTTCAATTTATACATTCAAAAAAATTATATGAAGAAAAGCAGTTTGAAGATAGAAAAATACAAGAATATAAGAATAAAATAACTCATCATGCACATCAAATTACAATAAATCAGCGGTTCTCAACCTTTTAACGTCCCCCGAAGAAAGGCTAACTTACGATGGCACAACACCCCTCTCACATTTTTCAGCATATATTCAGTTTTTTAATCTTTAACAATGAACATTTAGTCGAATTTTCTAGAAAATAATGTTATCAGTAAAGTAAGAATGAACATTTTAAGCGAAAATGGACATTTTTGAGTAAAAAGGAGAATAAATAAGATTATTTTTTTAAAAACATGCATCACTACTTGCTCTTTGGTTTTTCTCGCGCCCCCGTGCAAACGCTGTGCGCCCCCCTTGGGGGTCGCGCCCCACAGGTTGAGAAACGCTGATTTAAATAATGAGTGGGATAGGCATTATTATTGTGCAATAATCAAAAATTAATAAACATGATTCCTCATCAAATTCAAATTTGTAAAAAAATATTCATTTTTTTATCAAACTAAATCAAATGAAAATTGTATATAAAATACAGACATGGTAATATGATTATGTATAATGTTGATAATAAGTGTTTATCTACGAACTTAAAAATTAGTTCATAGAACTTCTATGCCAGCAAAAATTTTGATTGAAATTGTTCTGGACTTACTCAACATTTTATAAAATATTACATATAGTCAATTGAGTTATAAAACATGCAGGCCAGAGCCGAAACCTTTTTGAAAAAATAACTATTCTACATTTATATATAGAATGCCTAGAAATCCAACAGGACCTTCAGAATTGATTTATTTAAAATTCATAGAGTGTAAAATTATCTTTATATATATTTATTGCTGTTCTTATTTTTAACTGAAAAGGAGCGTATTTTATTTCGCGATTTCGCATAAAATATATTCAAGGCTGAAATTTTATGAAATACTGCAACTTTAAACAACTTTTTACGATATTCTCTACAGATACTCGAAAAAGATTTAGATTACCACTTCATAAGCTGTACCCTGCACTTTCACAAAGGGTTAGCCTGTAAGAGTCTGTAAAAAAATCAAGCAAGATGCAATTTAATCAACAGGTTCAACTGTTGGTAAGTTTGTATTTTACAGTTTATGAAGAAGCTTTAGTAACTTTTATTCCAGTCTTTAACTTCACTCGTCGATTTTTAAAGCTATTCAAAAGTCATGTGAAGTCTATAATGAAGTCTATAGTTCTGAAAAAAGCAGCCTTAAACCTCAACTGCAACAAATGGCAAACTAGAATCTATAGGCTTGTTTCTACAAATCCATGCTTCACATCGCTAATTAATGTAACCAAATACTTTGTTTGTGCCTTGAAACAAGCAGGTGGCATAAGGCAATAAAAATGACGTTTAACTAACAACATTATACATCATTACAAAAATAATTGTAATTAAATCAAATAACTTACATTTCAGCATTCAATGTGTATATCCATTGTGTAATCCATAGTGTAATCCATAGCTGTCTTGTACACAAAAATATTGGGGTTGAATTCATTCAACTGTGTCGCACATGCAACATCCTGGCACACAAACTAAACTACAACTTTTACCTCCCCACGTACCGACCTTACTGACTTGGTTGTTACTCGACTATAACACACACTTAAAAAGTGGAAAGGAAAAAAAAGTGTAACTATGTAGTACACACAGTATATCACCATTACAAGTTGAGTTTGGTAGGGCAGATTCCTTCCCCTGAAGTGGCTCTGAAATATATAAACTGTTAGAGAACGTGCTACGGTCGGTTTGCAGTCAGCATTGCACAAATTTACGACTATACTTGACCTGCCCCTTTCCAGGGACTTGAACCCCTTACTTCAATAGGGCCGATGAGAAGGATCAGTTCGACTATAAATTCTCCCTACTGTTTATTCCATTGAGGATCGCCCTAAGACAGAACCCTACTTCAGTAATTCACGAGGTGTAATAAATCTGTTTTAACTATGATTCTGCCATACTCCACTTACACATGTTCTTCACCAACGATAGATCCTTCTAAAGAAACCCAGATGGAAAAATATTTAATGGCTCTCATAAGTCAAACCTCATAATTACACATTACTCATTAGTAAGTGGAAGTTTGAGTGGTAATTGGAAGTTGTTTAATTTTCTACTTTTTTTTTCAGTGAAAATCTGGCGAAGATATTTTCAAGTACAATCTTTATAAGAATGGCAATGTAAAAACTCATCACGGTTGTATTTTCAAGCGGAAAATTAAGAAAACTGATATACACATTAGATTTATTATTAAAAACTACGAAATGCAAATTAGCACATTTTAAGTTTATTAATTTCTGTCAGGGTTATTATATAAAAATATTATGAAATAATTGAACATATATATTTTTCTTTCTTGGTAAAAACAAAACTTTAAATTCAAATTTAAAGTCTTAATGTTCATAATAGAAAGTATAATTAATGCCTACCTCATCTGCATACCTTAAGCATTCTTCATTTCATTAATCCCTCGAGATATATCGAAAGTTGTTTGAAGGCAAGTTTCAATGTCGCTGAAAAGAAAGAAATTATTAAATGAGTATGATTATCTTCATATTAGGAATTATATCTATCGTCTGAGTAGCAGTGTTTAGGGCAGTTTACGATGTAATATATGAAGGATGTAGATGCAAAACTGTACATTCTTCACTTTTGTAAAACTCATTTTCCATGTTTATATTCTAGCTTTACCAGATTTGTTACAGTTTTTATAATTATGTGAAAGTGGTTATTATGTTATGGCAAGAAATGTACACATAAAAAAATTGGGCAAATGTGTTATGTTTGTTAATAAGTTTTTTTGCATTTTTCTAAGCACTAACTTTCTAGGTGGAGAATGTGCGTTTTGCATCTACACCCTTCATACATATTATTCTTTTATTTCTGAATTTTATTGGTTCTTAAAAAACCCAAAATATAAAACTTCATGTATAAGTATACTAATAGAAGAAGTTTCTAAACAAATATAAAATGTTTAAATTAAAAATTGAACCATTTGAAAAAATTGAAAAGTTTAGTATTACATATTTCTAATAGCATGGGATTCTTTGTAAATTTAAACAATGTGAAAGCAAACCCACTGAAATAACACGTGTATTATTTACTTGCGTTGTTTTTCCAAGTCCAACATGACACATCAAATATAATATCGTTAATATAAACATTCACTTTACATAGCATTTACATCCAGCTGAACAAGAGAACAGTTTCATAATGTCACACCACAACGGAAATGCGTTAAGTGCTGTCGTGACAGATTAGATGTAAAGAATAAAACGAGAAAAAAAATCCAACAAAATACTCTAAAACATGACACTTGTTACAAATATCCATGGACAAGATAAAATTCATCCGCTACAACTCCACATGTAGATTTATTTATACATTGGTGACTTCATCCAGATTTTATAGGGGGGAAAAAAAAGGTCGGCGTTTAAGAAGTTATGATGAAAAGTTTTTACCATTCAATAATCTCAATGCTCATTAATCTGTTGCTATAATTCTTTCGTCACCATGCGATAATTTTTTACAGTAGTCTGCTTGCTTCCAGAGCAATAAACAAAGTATTTTACATATCTTTACCGGATGTTCCAAAAATCATTCAAAAAAAGCATATCTCTAAAATCTCTTCTCCAAGTCGCTCTTTTCTAATCTGAGCTCCAGGATTAGATTTTTTAAACATGCATTTGATGAAAAGTCGGAGAAGGCAGCTAACGTTTTCAGTGATTGGGAAATTGGTCTATCGAAACTGAAGTAAGTTCTCAATATCAGATAAACTTCGGATTTCCTTTCTTTTAGCAGGTCTTACTTAACTTAAAAAGGCAGAATTTTTCTTCTTCCCTATAATCTTTGCATGAAATGTCAACATTATTTCTTCGAGGACAGTCAATTGCCTTACCTCCTGCATTCAACTGTTAACATATAAATATTTCGTTAAGTAAAAAATTGAATACATTTTCAGAAACTTTAAACGGATACGGGAACATTGGCAACAGATTTTTAAGACAATAAGTAAGCTGAAGTACAATAAACATGAAATATATATAATTCATGTTTGTTTTATTGAAAAAAAGCTTTTAAAGTAATTCCAAATTATTAAATATTAAAGAATATTTACGGAATAATACTTTTTTTAAATCCCAACTAAGCATAAGAAGTTACATTTTTTAAATGGCGTGCACACATAAAAAAAAGAAATTTTGAGAATTAAATTCAATTTTTATGTGACCAAATTTGTGAAAATTTGGTAAAAACCGTAAGTATGAAAAACATCATTATCAGAAAAATATATTTAATGCTTAAGGAATTATAATACACTGACATGAAATATTCTGTAAAATGTTGTAAGTTACTTATAGAAAAAAAAACTTCTTTAAAATAGGATGAGGGGGGATCTACGTTATATAGCAAAATTTAAGTATTAAATTGTCTAAAATATTTTCTTTTCACTTAGTTGAGCACATAAATTACTCTTTATATTGTCGGAATTTAAAGTATCATCCCCTTATTTATTTATTTTATTTTTTGAATTTTGAATTAAAATAGTTAATCCAGTTTCATTTCTTAAAATAATGTGAAGCGAATGCGTATTCTTAACATTAATTCTCCATGCAAGCAGAATCTTGATTTCTGGAATTTAAGATATATTCTTTCGTAAGCCTTAAAACTGGTATCTATTCATTAAAGACCTTTTTTAATTATCTAGCATAAAGAATGAAGTCATAATTTGGTACTGTTTCTGGTCAATTAGATTTAGATTAGATTTGATGTTAAGGCAAAGCTACACGAGGGCTATCTGCCGAAAGAGGGATGAATTGGGTGGAGGACTTTCAAAGGGGTTCTAACGTGTATTCACGGTACATCTAGAGAAAACCTCCCAAAACTTCATCCCTTTAGATCGACATCCGCGTGATAGACCAGAACCCTGGAACTTCAAACTTCGGCTATCTACCATGTTCGGTGCCTTATCTAAGCCATGATCAACCTTTTCCGCTCAAATTAGATTTTTTATAAAATATTTTGAGTTTTGCATAATTAGTTAAAACTTCAATAAACAGTTTAAAATTTTGAAAAATAACAGGAATTTATTTCTGATTTTCAGTGTTAATTACTAAAGTTTCCTAAATATAAATTTGAAACTCGGAATGCACTCTATTGCTAAAAACAAATGCAACTTGTTAAAACATATAAAAAAGAAATCGGGGCATATATAGAGATCTAGCACTATAAAATATTTCAGAGGATTCTTTATTTATTTATTTCCACGATTTTTTATGAGGCGTTTGTTAAAATTTCTAAACTGTCAAAAATTTAGTTAATCAGTTAAAAAGAAATTCACTAATGTTTCGCTCCCTGAAAGCTAAATTATTAAGTTAGGTGCCCCAGTAATTTTGACACTTTAAGAGCAATATAAAAATTCACTAGCAATTGCTAATTACCGAAACTATCCTGAGACAAGCTTTTTGCTCTCAAAACTTAAATGAACTTTGAAAATTTGTGTAGGGGTAATTTACTACAGTATATTGGAATTTTCTATTTTTTCTATAATTTATAGATTGCCATGGTGACGACACCATTAATTGGCACCTCAGAAATGAGTAGAACCTCGTTTATTCTTTAATGAAAACCTTTAAGAACCGCAAAAATATTTTATTAAAAGATTATATTTCACTCACATTACATTATTTTTTAACCAAAAAAAATACGCGTTCATTGAAAATTAATAATATTAATAATAGGGTAGGTGCACCAGTAATTCACACTTTGCCAGACAATTTATTATAATAAGCTTTTATTTCAGAGCAGTCAACAAATTATGCTATCTCGTTCCAATTTAGAAATTAGTCCTTAATTTTATGAAATATTTTTTTCCCTCCAGGGTGCTCTTGTTAAGAAAAATTAAGATTTCAAATTCAGTTCAAAAATAGGCTAATTCTCAGAAGCTTACTTAATGCTGAAATTAAGAGTTCAGTTTAAACCCGTTTCTATTTGAAGCATATTTCTTTTTAGAAATCAATTTAAATTGAATTGCATTAAATAAAAGAGCACGAAATAAGACAGAGATTTTTTTAATAAACAAATCAACTTATTAAAGGTGGGGTAAAGACATGGATTTCACCACTAAGTGCGATTTATGTTAGTTATTGATGTTTTAGTCGAGTTCGTGATAATTTAATAAAATTTTAAGGAAATGCGGTACATAGCTATTGAGAAAGTTGTTTGCAGACAGTTTTTTAATATACAGGGTGTCCAAAAAAGGTGGTAACACGCTTTACTCCTTCATGTATTAGAATTAAGGGGCAATGTATATTTTAAAAAAGTTCAAAATAGAGAAAAAGATTAGGGCAAGTGCACCAGTAATTGAGACTTTAACATAGAATTTATTAGGATAAGCTTTTTTTTTAGTACTTTTATAAAATGCTGCTATTTAATACCAGTTTAGGCATTTTATCTTCAATTTTGTGCATTTTTTTTTTATCTCCAGGTTTCTGGGTATCAAAAATTGATATTTTAAACTCAACGCTAAAGAAATTTAATTCTCAGTACCTGGCTCAATTCTGAAATTAAGATAAGTTCATTTTCAACCTGTTTTTATTTGAAGCATGGGTACTTTTTTTAGAAATTAATTTACATTCAGTTGTATTAGATTATAGTATTTAAATGTTCTTACTCGTTACATTTTTAATTACATTAACTTTTTCTCTTTCTGATAATTCTCATTAAATTGAAAATTTTTCGCTTTTCCATAATATTTGATACAATTGAATTTAAATAAATTTCTAGAAAGAAATATGCTTCAAATAGAAAGAGGTTCAAAATGAAATTACCTTAATTTCTAATTAAAGCAGCTACTGAAAACCAGAATATTTTAGCACTCAAATTCAGATATCTAAAGCCCCTGGAGATTAAAAAAATTCTGTTGCTCCAACCCTATCTTTTTTCCTACCTTGTTTTGAACATTATTTTTTTCTGTTAACATTGCTACTGAACTCTAATAGATAAAGAAATAAATCGTTTTACCAACTTTTTGGGACAACGTGTGTATTAAAAAATTGTCTGCAGATAACTTTCTGAATAGCTATTTACAAAATTCACTAAAATGTTTGTATAGTAGACGCCACTTATATAATAAAAGTATATAGTAGACACCACTTATATAATAACAGTTAATAATAACCAAGATATTTCTCATACATCAGGGTTATAAATTATTTGAAATTTTTGTAGAACAACCCTTAAGAAAGTTAGTGTTTTTTTATCCCAAATCACCGTATTAGTTACCTTCTACCAATTACATTTCTCCGGGAAATTCCAAACAGCTTTGACGTCAAAATAAGCGGAACATAAAAAGAGATAGGCAAAAAAAGTATACGTGGGAAAAAACGTACCAAACAATTTTGTTGTGTCTTGTTAAAGTATTTTGGGCCGGATTTCCAACGAAAACGACGGTGGCTGTATTTATTTTCTTTGGGGTGTTCAAAGCGAAAGAATTATTGCTGTCAAATGAAAGAACCACCCCCCTGTTTAACAGGGTTGCCGAAAATTGCTTAATTCCCCAGAGTATAAGTTTAAAAGCTTCCCTAGGTGTCTTATTCCTTGTTCGAACGTCCGAGAGTCAAGTCAGGAAATTCGACTTGGGCAACTTTTGCTGGTTAGTTGATTTTACATATCATGCATGAATAGCTCTTTGATCTATGTGTATCCGTTTAAACTTTACTGTTACTCAAACTTGTATAACCTTATTTAAATAAATCAAACGTTGTCTTAATTTATAAAAAGGTAGCTGAATCTAAATGTTGGATTTAGAAAATTTTAATGTAATATTTCTGCAAGTGTTTCGCGAAACGCGACATTTCTCACTAAGAATTCAATGGTGTTTTATCCAATATCGCAAAATATTGTTTAAAAGTATTAAAAGGGAAAAATAACTCGAATAAGAAATTCTTTAGTCTGTTAGTGCATCAATAATTTTTAGTACTATAATTTTATTACTTATTCCATATTTACCCTCTCATAAACAGAAATTTATATGTTGCGGGGTTTTATTATTTATTATTATTATTATTATTTAAACGATATGATAATTTTGTGAAAAACAATTTCCTTAAAATGTACTTCAATAGTTTGAAAAAGATAAATTAATGCATTAATTCACGAAGATCTAGTTTGAAATTCTCGTGCAAAATAAATCATTTTAAGAAATTAAGTTTTGCATTAGACTGGTTTTATTTAACGGACTATTATATTAACTCACCATCTTTAACTTGAATTTAATTTTATAAATTCTTTAAATTAACTAAAAACTTCCGTGATTCTTAGGTAAAGATTTTTAAGAATGTCTCTTTCAGCATGAATTTTCTAGAAAATACTTTTAGTCGATCCGATAAAATCCGATCCATTTAATAAAATCCGATTTTTATTAAATGCTATCGATTTTATTAAAATAAATAACCATGTCTGTACCATACCTCCATAGTTTCCTGAATTGTAGCCAATGTAATTATTTAGCTTTTCAAAAATTAAAATCATTTAAACAATTTTTTGCATTTGTCTTGTAATTTGTACATTTTTTTAGAATTTGAATTTCAGATTGTTGTTTGCGCATGAAGATAGCGTAATAAAAATGAAAAATGAAAAATACATCTTTTAATTTTTTAATGTATCAGTGCTCTTTTTATTAAGTTTCTTCTTTTGTATGTGCTTCGAAATTTCAAAATACAAAGAGTGTAAAAAAATTGTACTTGCGCCCATGTTTATAGATTCATTTAAATAAATTTATATTAGGAGAGATTAAGGGGGGAGATCACCTTGAAGATTCGAAAAACTGCACTTGATACACTCATATAAAAGCCTCAGTATTTTGAGAAATAATAAGTGGAATACAATAATTTTTATACCTGTATTCTTATACATTTTTATACTTCAGAAAAATATTCAAAAAAATATATACTTGAATATTAATTATTTAAATAATAATTTAAAAGTAGACTTTTTAAAAATAGTAATACTCATATATACACATTGCGCGCAGGATTCTGAAAAATGTATTGCTCATACAAACTTGATATTTTATATATTTTTACTTAGTTACCTATTCTTTAAACTGAACCTCAATTTAAAAGCATATTTTATATTTTTAACCTAATTAATGTCATTTATAAATTTATGCACATAAAATTTCAAAATTGTTTGTGTTTTTTTTAATATATAATTTTTTGAATAAAAAGCTCTATAAATTGAGGTTCAGCCTGAAGCTATATATCAATATTGTAATTTTGTAAAATTTCACGTATCTATTATAAATAGTTTTTAAGTTAGAGTGCGCGCAATATGAAAAAACATGCTTTAGAGAAAAAGAGCTTTAAAGTTATTTTTTTGTTCAGATTTTCGCTCTTGATATTATACTCTTTTCGCGATAACTTCTGTTCTAATTGAAGTTTTTAAAAATTCTTTTTGCCTTAGATTTGTAATACTTCAGAGTACCTATACTGAAATTTTTGAAAAATCGATTTTTTGGACCACTCAAGGCGATCTCCCCCCTTAAAAAATAACATATACGAAATATCATCAAAAACTAGTTCATTCTCAGTATTGCTGAACATTTTTGGCCATTTTATAAAACCAAATCCACGCGGTGTGTTTATACCAAGTATATTTCAGAGTTTTAATAGCTTTAGTAGTTAAACTTCTCACAAAAAAAAATTAAGTATAAATTTCTTTCTGCTGAACACAGACGGCTTTTTTTTTCTTTTTTTTTTTTTTTTTTTTTGACAAAACCTATAGGTGGATTTAAACATTTAAAAAGCTAAAGGAATCAGTAAAAACATGATGGAAACATCGAAAATAATTGTTTTCAGTCATGTGTTAAATCATCCTCAACACCCAAAAAAATTTTTACTTTGCGACAAGATTTTCAAATTTTTATCATTATCTTTTGAGTTACAGTCTCTATAATATTTAGTTACTTGCCGACGACATAAGACGGCATTCTCAGAAGACGAACGTAAAAAAAAAATTGTTTTTAATTTAAAAAAGATACTTTCATAGTTAATTATCTTATATTAAGGAGAGTTGCAAATATTAGCAGCTACAATTAATAGACATTAATTCACGATGAGGAACTTTATTATAATCGTTATATCGTAGCCTGATTCTAATGAATTTATAACTTTATAGCTCAATACAGTCAATCATTACATGAAATTTAACTCAAAGATTTGTTTTATTTTGGTTTTTGGAAAAAGAACTAAAGAAAATTTCAAAATATATTTTAAATACGCAAATATATACCCCCAGGCTCCCAATCCATTGTAAAAGTTACGCCAAACACTTATAAAATACGAGAACTTTTCTTTTTTTAAAAACTTCAAATTTAAACAATAATCAGTTTTTATTTAAGAGACGACAAACTTTTCAACAGTGGTTGACCGTTAAAACATTCGATTCAAATATTATGCAGACTGTCATTGGATTCAAGAAACCAATAAAAATCGAAAAAATAAGTAACGTGACTGTCATGGCTAACTTCGTATATTAGAGTTTTGACCGCGAATATTGGAAAATGCGCCTGTGTGTGCTCTCTGGAAATTTATATACCTTACTTGATACATTTCAGTAAGGTAAAAAATGCTGAACTGTTTATTTGTATGCATATCCGAAATATAAAAAAGTAATTTCTCATAAAATACTTTTATCCCTGTTAATGAATAGGAGCTTTTAAACCTTTATGTCCCAATTAACATAATCTGAACATTTGTTTAGGGATTAAGATTATTTTTCTAAATGCAAAAAATTATTAGGCATGAAAAAAATAAATTTCAGGAAGATATTTTTAAAATTCACTCTGCACTAATTCATAAAGATGGAGTTCAATATTTTAATGAAGATTTTCTTAAAGTATAACAACATATTGAACTTTTTACTAAGTTATATCTATTCTATCAACCATTACCAAATAAAAATTTATGTAGAAATTCAAGGATAAAGTCTACTTAAGGAAAAGTTTTACCATAACTTCACTTACGTTAAGATGTTTGCAGCTGTCTTGTATTCTACACGATTACGTTTTTTCTTTAAAATAAAGTTTCTACAGATGCTAAAATTCTCAGTTTTGTTCTATTTGTGAGAAATGTTTAAAAAAAAGTGATTATTCAATATAATGAATTTTATAACAAACCACACACAAAGAAAATAGAAACTGATTCTTTGTCAATGTTTTTGAATTTTTATTCAATAGTTAACTTCATATGATAAACGTATAGAATTTTTTAAGAGTTTTATTTTTGAACATAAAAGAACTAAAAAATAAAATAAACCATAATTACTTTATTTTTGGACAAACATTTGGTATAAACTGCGCAAAAACTTTTTATAAGTGCAAAACCATTGCCGTTCATGAATTAATGTTTATAAATTTGCACAGTTTTATTTATACCTGAAGATCAAATTTACATAAACGTTTCTAAACCATTCCTGAAATTTAATTTTAAAAACGGCATACTGCAGTAAAATTTTATTCTCTGAACTTTATAAATCCTATTCTCTGTGATGTTTTTTATAGAAATGCAATTCTTATAGAAATTTAAAAAGACTGAAAGTTGTATTGCCTTTTGATTTTTATGTCTTTTAAATGTTGTAAGAGTTTCTATAAATTATTTAAGATGATTTTATACTTAATCTTACTTTAATTCGTTTATCAACTAGTTTTGCTGTAAGTAAAAGAAAATACTCGCTAATATTACAAATAACATTAATAAATAGAAGCTCAGGTGTACTCGTATAAATAAATATAGGCGTACTCGTATCATAATAATAACCGAAAATTTTTGATTATTTAATCACATCATTGTTTTCAGTTAAATTTCTTTTCAAAACAAAGCGTACATTTTCTTAAATAAACTTCAGCTTTTTCTTTTCTTTTCTTTTTTTTAAGCTTTGTTTTGTTTAGAGTTAATCAATTCCGTTCAGATGTCACTTTTTAACGCGTATTGTATTTCTAAGTTTAATATTTTAAAAATACATTTACTTGTTCAAGGCAAACTTCCTTGAAATTTTCAAAAGTTTAGTTTAATAAAACCGTAAATAACTGTCCTTTACCTAAAAATACATTACTTAAATAACATATACAAGGTCCCTTCCCCCCAAAAAAAGCTTTACTTATTTATACATTACAGATAAGTGGGTAGTATAAACTGAAAGATTTTTCCAAATAAGATTGGAAAAACTTTAGTGTCCCTCGTTAACATTCAAAAAGTTACACTTTTGAATGTTAATAGCAAGAATACTATGCAATATTTTTACATTACAAGAATGTTAATAGCGATAGAATACTTAGCAATTTTTTTACATTTTAAATACGAACAATATTATTTTAAAATACTTTTGAATGTTTATACACGTGGTACCACTTCAAAAAAAGATAATAATAATCAAAGCTCTCAGCTTGTAAAAGTGTTTAATAGACTAATAAGGTGATGTAGAAAATTCGCGAATTATATCCTTAAAACTACCTGACATTTTCAGATTATTATATGCTGAATTAAACCTCTCTTCAATGGCTCTCGAAGGGAAAAGAAACACGTTGGATGATCGCATTTCAGAGGTCGTGTAGAAATAACGAAAGAAAATAATTTTTTTTCTATATATGTATACATCTGAAATCATTTATAGTCCCTGACGATCTTTGTTAAAACATATCTCTGAAAGGTTTTATGATAAAGGCTGAAATTTTGTACATCACTTCATTGGTGTAAGGGACAAATTTTGCTATTTGGGAATTTTTAGTACCGGGGTCGTACACAATTAAAAAACTATCACTTATTCAAAATTTTCTCAATGTAGTCCTATTTTTCCTACCATATTTTGAGCATTTTTTTTAGCACTAGTGTGCTATTTTGCTCAATACTAGAATTTTGTCTACACATTTTTGTGTAAGCATTTTGGTCTATGCGATCTTGTCGACAAGTTTTGAAGATATGAATTGTCACGGTGAAGATCCTTTCAAATGTGTTTGCCAGATAACGTGGGGGGGAGGGGCTTTAGGCGATTTAGGGGATAGTTTTAGTAGGCGACTTTAAGATAGATTTCGACTCCAAAGATTATTATGAAACAAGGAAGAAAAATACCGCACACTCATGAATGGTGATACACTTTCCAACTTAATGGAATAAGGAAGAAAAATAGGGACGACGCATACATTATGATACGCTTTTAATATATAGCACTTTAGCGCATATTTAAAATCTGAAAGTGTGTCAGATTTTCTTCCTTTTTTTTACATCTTTTTTTTTCTTTTTTTTCTTTTTTCGTATTTACATTGCCCACTTATGTGTAATGCAGAAAGAATTAAAACTGATTACTACCTTTCGGGACACCTTGTATACTGGAAGCTTTATTTTACCTCATTTTACTACTTTTAGTAATATGCAAGCAGCAAAGTTCAATTATCAGTATATTTGAATTTCGATGGAATGCGGCAAAAGTCGCCTCTCTGAAATAAAGTAAACGAACACTTCGTGTAATTTACTTTAACTCTCATAACATATATTTTATATACAACACTGGACTCGTATTCATAAAACTGTATATTTCGAATTATTATTTGTTGGTATATTATCCGTACACAATATATTTGCTCTAAATAAAACTAATACTGGGAAAATTTTTAAGTAATGATTATCAATGTTTCACAAAACGTAAAAATTGGTCCAGAACTTTTTATTTCAAAATATAAAATGTATGCTGTTGTATTAAACTTGCATTTCAAGTTTTTTTAATCATAACTAATTTCATTATACTAGCTCCTATCTGTACACTGCTTCTCTACATTACCATATACAGTTTTGCATACTAAGACGCTTAATTCAAAATTTCTACGTTATGGTTTCTCTGCTTTAATTTTTTGATTTCGGAGATTAACCACACACTGTTTTGTTATTTCCTTTGAACAGTGTGAACTACACATTTTTTTCTCGGGTTCACAAGTACGATTTGGTAGAAGCCACTTATTGGAAAACATCATTACATTAATAATCTAAAACCTATTTTATTATTTTTGAAAGAAATATTCTAGTAATTGATACCTAATGAGAGTATTCCCATCTTTTAAAATCTCTTTTTAACTTCTTTTCTTTAATTCTCTTTCTTTCTTTTTATTAAACAACATCTTAAATTAATGTTCTCTTATTTGCATCCTTTTAGTCTGTTGCACTTATAAACAAACAAATGCAGAGGAAATTTTTTGTGTATATTATGCTATTATATGTAAAGTTCAGCATTATAATTTACTCTCATCCGTTGTAAAAGAAAATATTTTCTATTGTTCATCAATATTTTTGCAGTAAAAAAAATAACCACTATAAGAAATAATTTACCATATAATAAATCACTAGTTTTTCAAAATCTTCTTTATTCAAGCATAATATCCTGAATTACTTTTGCTGTGTTTTATTGCATAACCCATAAGTTTCATTAATCACTAATAGTTTTTAGAACTTTTACCATAGGTTGTTGTACTTAAAATAGTATAATAAGTAATTCATTATTAAAAATATTTTTGTTATGGATAATCATTTAATAAAAAGTAACTATAAATCCATATCATTAGCTTTTTGATGAATAGCAATTGCATGAGTTTAAAGATTTAATTAATATCATTCTATTAACTAATTTAAACAATGTTACACTTTTTCTTTTTATACAGGAGCTAATTTATTACATAACATCCTAGCACCATATATTAACTATTTTAATACATTTTCTGCATATCCTGTAAGAGTATATGATGTTTTTAGTTATCTATCAAAACAACCTGATATGAGTAGCAGATAAAGTGTTAAGAGAATGGGTAAACTAATAATCAGTACTAACTAATTATTAAACAACAATAATATTTATATGAAAATATATACCGACAAAGGGACTTCAAGAACTACTAAGCATATATTCATCTGTCTCGGAGAGACATTAGTCTAATAACAGCACTAACAGTGTATCAGTGCCATGATCCTTCTAAATCTTACGATATAGTATCATACATATTACTATTATCATTGTTGCTATTATTACTGCTTCATTTTTACTCTCCATTCCACGATTGCTCTGTAATATATACATTGCGTTTTTGTATTTTGCAAAATATTATTTTCTATTCTTGTAGTGGCATAAAGGCATAACTTGCAATCAATGCTTTTATTATAAATTTTAAACCTTGCGGCCTAAACTAATCCATCTCGGTTTTCAAATAGCAGGATGTATATGCACGATATCCAATCGTGAAGATTTTAGTTCTTCTGCTAAGCAACACAACTGAAATTTTGTTATTTTTAATATTTTATTTGTAATTTGCTACAGGTTGCCATAAATGATCCATTTTCTTTACTTGGATCATGATGATTGCTGTTTTATACTGCTAGTAAAAGGTGAGAGGTTACTTCAGTAAGTAATTCAGTACACAAGCTGTTTGAATAACACATTTTTCTATTTTAATTATATATTATACAAATGCATATTTGGTGATAATCATAAAAAGTTTAAGTAATCTTCAACAAAATGGTAAGTAAAAGTTCAGTATTTTAAACTCTAGCAATACAGACTGGATGATAAAATACAGTAAGTACCATGTTAACAACGTTATCAATCTTTCTCAGTAGTAAGTAGCAATATTTTAATAACTTAATTATCTGAGGAGGTTATAAAAATATCACATTTCTGAGGCTGTCTAGAAAATTTTATGTCACTATTATTTTGAATAATAAATTTTCAAAGTCCTTTCATTAGCATACCACGCAATTTATTAAATATTTATAATAATACGACAATTATTATCAAAGTTACAAAGCAATTAAACAGTAGTCTCATTGAACCACAATTTCAGATTAAGTAAAATGAGTTACATAACAAAATTAAAAGTCAGACTTTTTTAGAAAGTGATTAAGACTTGCTGCCTACCTTTGGAGATGCAAAAACAGCATTTATTGTGGTAATTTATCATTTATTAATTTTACTTGTTACATTTATATTGTTGTCACTGCACCATAGGCAAACATTTTATTGGTAGATAAGCGGCCATTTCCTTCGTCGTAAGTTGAACATGAAACAAATTTGTCCTCGCAAATTCTTTTTCCTTTTATAAAAGCACTGAACTTCTTATAGATTTCTATAGGTAGTTTTGTGTAAAATGTAGTCGATTGAATAATGTTGTGTTTTGCGTTTATCTCTTCACCATTCAGATGATAAACTGCGAATTCTTAGGATAATCGAGTTATAATAGCTCCATTGTACTATAAATGTTTTATTGTTTAATTATTAAGATGTAACTAAACATCCATACCCAAATTCCACAAGATAGAAAGACAAATAAATGTATTAGTTTTCAATTAATACTTTAAAGCACACTATAACGATGATTTTGGAAAATTTAAAACAATAATAGCATATCTTATAAATACCCTTTAAACACGTTTCCGTTCTTTTAGACATTATGCCTTCATTCATTTAGTTTAATCAACTCTTAGCAAAAGCAACTTCTGTTTTACAATGTAGTAACTACAGCAGTGGCGTAGCCAGAAATTTTTCATGGGGAGGGGGGGGGGTATGATTACTGCAACTCACATATATGTATACGTGTGTTTGATAAGGGAGTGAAGAATATACATTTTCTATGGCAAAATTTCCTCATGAGGGGGGGTGGGTATGACGCCCTATCCCCCCCCCCTAGGCTACGCCCCTGAACTACAGTAATAGTAAATTACAACGTTAATTCATTTTCCACATGAAAGTTTACTCGAAATAGCATTTAGAGTTAGATAATGAAGGTTTGTTTTAACCACATTCGATTTGTTTTAACCACATTCGAAGTTAACCACATTCGATTATTTTATAGAGAAATTCTTAATTCACAAAAACCGAGATGCTAGGCAATAAAAGCACTAGCTAGAACAATGCAATGGATGGATTTTGAAAATAATTCTTATGAAATAATTTATAAATGGCTACCTTCTGTAATAATTTCATAAAAATTGTCTCTGGAATTGAGCTTTATTTTATCTGTTTTCTTTTTTTCCAAATAACCATGCTACGAAAACCCAGTCCAAGTGTTAAGATTTTGCACCATGATAGCGGTAACAACTAAAGTTTCAGATCTTTTCAGATTAAAATATTTATTAAGCCATCATGTCTGTCCTGCCTCTTCAAGAACCTCTTCAACCTGTTCGACATCATCACCGCCACCAGCATCGTCATCATCATTATCACCAAACAGTCGAAGAGAGCGAAATCGGAGTGCTTCCTCCACTGATATATGCTTTGATGTTTATGGCAGCTGTCTGTGCCGTTGTAAGTAGAGATTCATAGATTTATCATGCCCCAGCGAAGCCTTAAAATACGTGGACGTATTCTTATATTCTTAAGCCACACACAACGTCCTTCACCTCATTTACTTTCTAAAATATGGCAGCTAATTAAAATTACATTTGAGTTAACAAAATTTGGGCCTTAAAAGCTGCGTAAGGCGAAATACCATGGTAGTTCTTGAGACCTTTAAAAGCACACCCTCTCAAAATGCTATTCGAGTATGAGTCAAATTTCCTACATTGGTTTCATATATCAAACACTATTTTTCATAAAATGTAAGTTATGATGTACATAATTATAATTTTTCATATTTCTTTTGACTTGTGCATTGTTCTGAAAGCTAATTAATTATTCGCAAAACTAAAATAGGAAATTTTGCTATACTGGAACGATTTTTTGAGACAGTAAACCTCTAAACATTCTTCAAACTGTCCGTTTATATAAAGTCAGAATAAAATGCAAATTTCAATTTAGAGATTGCCTGTGTTTGTATAAAAAGATTTTTTAAATAAGTAAAGCACTAGATATAATCTTGGAAAATCTGCTTCTTTTGCATTATTATAAAACTTCAACAGCGTAAAATGAACAGTTCATTTGAATCACATGTAATAGAAAACAATATATTTTTTACCGTGAGAAAACTGAGGACGATTATTATAGTATAATCCCTTTATCCAAAATGAACCGAAATAGGAACCTTAAACATTTATCTGGTGTTCTAATTTCTATGCAGACAGGATTTGCTCGGATATAAGTTTTATTTTTTCTCTGTAAAGCACTAGAATTTCTCTAGGTTTTCAGATCGAAGTCTTAATTTAATTGTGTTTAAAGATTTAGAGAGACTAAAAAATAATTTTTGAAGCATAATACATTGTGAGAGAAAAATATCAGATTTCAGATTAGTTTTATACAACTTAGGTGTAACCAGAAATTGTGTCTGAAACAAGATTTTTCGAATTAAAATCGAAATAGATTTATAATTTTTTTACAAGAAAGCATTTTATTTCTTATGGAATAAAATCAGCATGCTTCATTAGATAAGCATACAAGCAATCAAAATTGAAAACCTGTAGCTTAAAAAATTCCATTCGTGTAAGTTTTAATCTCACATTTAATGAAGTGTTAGATATATGAAATAAGTTGTTCAGGATTGTTTATGCAGATTAGTCTAACATACGCATCACTGCCTGTACGTGAAAGACAATAAAGGTGAGTGTTTTATTATTAATATTATTACGTTGATTTAATCAATATATGGCTCTTGATGCAGGTAATGTAATTGTACCATCTGTTAATCCTGTATATATAATACAACAATCAGAAGAGGTAAATATATCACGTGTATAAACTTAATTTAAAACCGCACATAAATGCCTTTTATAATGAAACATTAAACGGTTTTGTGTAATTCTATACAAGATAAATTGATTTATAGAAATGTGATTATTCATGCACGCATTTTATGATGCTTTTAATTTTCCTTACTTAATCTCATACTTCTAGGTACTTGGAATTGCTGCTGCAGCCTATGGATTTTATTCTTTGTTTAAACATTTTTCTCCTACAATGCTTCTTTCAACTTTCTTGGTATTGCCCACCTTGATGCTCATCCTTAAAGGCGTTCTTTTGCCGTTTTTTACCTTCTTCGGATTTGTAGGAGTCTTCAAAGAAGATTTTAAGCAAATTAAATCGGTAGATATAGATTTTTTTTAATGAGACTAAATTTGCTTTATTTCATTTCAATTCCGTAATCACCAAATTATGGGAAGAACTTAAACCCAATAGTAACGAAAAAACATCCGTGATTTTCTTCTCTATACCTCTATAATTGATTTTTATTGTTAGTTATAGATAATACACGGAGATTCATTACCAAGAAATAGGGAAAATATGAGTATTTTTATTTTAACTAGCCACTTGTAATAGCTCTTTTTTTAACACATTCAATAAAGTACCTCCATCTCTGGAAAATAAATTATATAAGCAAGTAATAATTTCTTTTCATTATGATGCTATAGAAACCGTCTTCAAATTGGCATATGTATTGATAAAAAATAATTAAATAATTTATATTTTAATATGTAATTCATATTTTAAATTATTTAAAATTTAGTTTCTTAAATTTACAAGAAAAATTATTTAAATGACAAGGTCAAGTTATTTCATAGAAAACCTCAAAACAATAAACAAAATTACATAAATTTAATCTCTTTATGTCAAATATGTCTTGATTTACAGCCTCTTAAATGTTACTATAGCATGCAAAACTCCGACTCTTCAATTTTCAAAAATTTATGTCTGTGAAATAAATTGTGCATAAAATCTGAAAATTTTCAATTTTCTTCTAATGTTGTAGTACTACATGTAAACGGAAAAAATCAATGTCTGAAGACGGGGTTTCTTGACTTTTGGTTGGTTTATTATTGTTTGGTTAGATTGTATGGTTACGCATCTTCTGTTTTTTCAGCTTTTTTTGCGCATAGAAAAAATACTACAGAAAGTTTTTATCAGAAATAAAAGAGAATTTTAGAAACTATGCTTAAAGTGTGGCGGTTTTATATTTAGAATCCATTAAAATTTTAACGTTTATTTAACTAAACTTTATTAATTAATTAAAGTTTCTTTAATTGAATTTCTTTTTCCCTTTTCTGAAAAAAGTGATTTTTTTTTTTTTACAGTGCTACAATGCAATGAAATTATTTCTAGTATCAGCTATAATCCTTGGCGTTTACATTTCTGTATCTACATATACTCATACAGGAAAACACATATCTGTTCCTTTACAGCAAGCAATCATGAAATATCATAAGGATAGAGTTTCAGCAAATTTCATAAACATGGTTCAGACGGAGGTATGTAGGAAAGAAACTTTAAATTTTCATATCGCTAGTTTTTTAAAGCATCATTATGTACAACGACCCAAGTTCAGATTTTAAAAAGATATTAAAATATATGCAAGGTATGCAGAAAAACCTATTCCCAGCCTTTCTTTTTGGAGAGCTGTGGTTTGAAATATACACTTCCAATTACAAGAATGTTTTAATTCCAGCAAAAATTCACGTTGCAGCAATTTCACGTGTTAGCATTACAAAATCAAACTCTTCATATGGAGTGTGTACATTGGTGTGATTATAGATTTAGAAAAAAATTCTCTCTAATCATGACACAAGAAAAGTTTCATTTCTGTTCTACAGAATTCACCGAATTGTTTAATTTAATTTTTTTTTTCGTTCAGTTTCGGAGGTTAATTGAAAAACAAGTAGTATAAAAAAACTTTAAAGTCAATTCCTACTTAGGTCAACGAAGAAAAGATTTATTTTAGTTACTTTTTATTAAATTTAATAAATAAATAAATTAATTATTGATTATTTAATTAACGCAGGGCCGTTTGTGAAGCAAGAGTCGATGCCATTAATACAGTTTGTTTGTTTAGTTTGTTTTCATTCATTTTTAATCCCACGCAACAACATTTAAATTAAATAATGAAATTTAATCAATGAATTAATATTTGAAAAAACTGTATTACCATCAAGTGCCATCCACTACAAATTTTAAAAAAAATGTATTTAAACTTGAGTGGATGAATAAAAAGTATTTTATTAACGATTGAAAATTTGAACAAGATGAGAGATTGTGAACTAATAGTAGGAATTGAATAAACGGGAATACAGCTTAAGATTATTTTCTTTATTGTGACTTAGTAAAACCATTTGGATAATGACTGACACATGTCTCGAACTAATAACATACAGAATTCTGCTTGAAATTCATGTTTAATTTTAGTTAAATACAATTTAAGTCATCTGCTGTTAAATATCTAGTATATGAAATTAAAATATTATTTTCCTGTCCTCCAAATAATAGCTAAAATTTACCCCCGCTGCATTTCTTAACTCTTCTGCATCATTTTATAAAGCATTAGAATAAAATTTGATCAAAATTTCAAAAGAAAAGTAATTCCGAGTCGGTTGTAATGTTTCTAGAGAACAATGTAAAGAGACCAAACAAACCAAAACCTTTGGCCATAAACTTTAAGAAAAACATTATCTTTAAGAAAATAAAAACAACTTTCATAACAACATCATAAACTTTAAGAAAATAAAAACAACTTTCAAATATTGATGTTCAACATTATTTCTTCTTCTTCAGTTTGAATGTTGTGGGGTCACAAATATGTATGACTGGAACATGAATCAGGAATTTAATTGTGACTACAGGAACCTCGGCGTACAAAGCTGCAATGTTCCCTACTCCTGCTGTGTCGCTGACAAAGTAATGTTATTTATTTTGCAAAACTAATACATTTTTATCATTTCAGTGAATTATTTATTATTTTGGTGTGCATTTAAAATAATGTTAAATTTTAAGTAATCAGCTACACTCAGTGAAAGAGCAGGCTTTAAAAGGTGCAAAGATCGTGATGTAACTATTGTGACAAAAGGGGCAAAATTGTGTACTTTTCATTCCTATAATAGAAATAAATAAGCTCAAACAGGGAAGTGAAGATATAAAAAATAACATTTCACTTCAATAAAAAAAATAATAATTCACTGCAGTTTTTCTTTTTTATCTGTACCTTTTTTCAGTATGTAAATTTTTAAATTTATATGTTCGTTTAAAATGACTAAAAGTTTATTCTTTGCAAAGCTGTATTCTGGTCGTATACCATCATAAATCACGAACATTTAAGAATAAACTAAATTAACTTGCAAAAATTATCTTGCAATTAAAGGGCGCATTATCTTTAATATTCAATATTATAAGAATAAAGTCTATAGTTAGAACCATTTCCGGCAGACTGTATCAAACATTATCCATCAGAATTTCACAAATTGTTAAAACATAGAATTAAAATCATACCAAAAACTTCAAGACATTCCTTCATTCAGCAGCAATAATGAATTATGTGGATAAACAAAGCATTGAAATGTGTGTATTGAGAAAAGATAATATGTAACTTACCCTGTGCTTTTCAATGTATACTTAAACTCGGGTATTTTTGCTCAACGCATAAATATAAATGATATATTAAGAAAAACCACAATGTTGTTCAATTAGTACTTTTTCTTACAACATTTATTTCTTAAATCCAATATAAAAAAAATACGTTTATTACGCACTACGTTAAATTTGTTAAAAACTTCATGTTTAAAGCGGTATGGATGTTATTCATTTTCATAAAAACTTAATTTACATTGAAAACAAAATTATAAGCTTCTAACAATCTGAATTAACTGTAGTCTTCAATATTTATGTGGCATCAGAATGCAACGTTTTTCCCCCTGGATATTATTCATTTTCATAAAAACTTAATTTACATTGAAAACAAAATTATAAGCTTCTAACAATCTGAATTAACTTTAGTCTTCAATATTTATGTGGCATCAGAATGCAACGTTTTTCCCCCTTAAAGATAAATCTTTTTTTTTTTTTTCAGAAGAATACTACTGGATTTCTCACATGCAGAGTTGACGTTTTAAACGGATCACTTATGTCAGTAAGTATTTCTTCACTTATTATCCTTTTAAAAAAACGTGACTTAAAATACCAAATTGTACAGCCAAAATAACTAAATTAGATATTCAAATTGGAGGTGCAAACAAGCTTATTTTTAAAAGCCCGTTGACCTTTAATTTGGATTAAATTTTCGGGGACGTAGCCAAGGAATTTTTTTTCGTGGCAGGAGACTGATTTGAAAGGTACACGTCCATGAATGAACAAAATTTTTGCTTGACTTTAAAATCTAAAAGCTCATACTAACTAATTCGCAAATTTCGTAAGTTGAGAAAATATCCTTATATGTAAGCTCCCACTATTTGAGTTCATTCTTGAAATTTAATCCATGGTTCAGCAATAATTTCTACAAAAATTTTTTGATATATCGTCTCAAAATATTCAAATTATTATTTTAAAGATTTACTGCAGTTATGTCACTTTATACTTCGAGCTCCCTCTGCAATACAGATTCTCTTAAGGAAGGTACGAACTCTTCTGATAACATCATTTGACCATCCCACGCAGGTAACTTTGGGCCCCATGAATAGCTATAGAGTACATGTCGACTTCAGTGGCTAGACATATCATTCATACGTATTAATACCCCCCCCCAAAAAAAAAATCAAAACAAATACAGTTTTGGGAAGAGCGCAATAAGTTGCAAAGACACGTTCTGGGAGTTAGCTGCTCTCTCCCCACGCATTCAAGTAACGAAATGATATTTAGATTCTTATAATTAAATTTTTCAAAACGATTCATGAAAACAATCTGAATAACAACCACCGCCGCATGTGTATTTTTTAAACTGAATGTCTTGTGTCAACTCAGACAAATATCTCGAAGTTAGTCGTCATTATTCAATACTTGGAATGAATCTCACAAAAGGTACTTTTATAATGTATGTCACGTAAAAATTTACTTTTGTTACTAACTTTATGTACTTTGTTTCAGGAGAAACGCGAAAAGTTGGTTTACGAGGACGGTTGTCAGAAGAAGGTCGATTTATATCTGATTTCTATAGCTTTGGATATGGGACTCCTCTTGACTTTCTTGATAATAACAGCGGTAAAGTCAATTTTTCAATAAATTATTATCTAAAGCAACCTAAGAATTGTACCGATATGAGGAATGATTTTCAGATGTTCTGTTACTTACAATAGAAGCGTTTTATTGTATTTCTTTAGCATTGGAGAGTAGCAGTGACGAGACTGTAATATATTTAAATCAAGAACATTTAAATATTCTACTACGTTAAACATAGCTGTGCTTCTTTATCCCATATTTTAACATCTAGACGGTCGTATTATTTTCATGAAAACTGTCATAAAAGTACCTATTTTTTATTTAAAAATATTGTATAAAAATAAGTGCATGTACAATATATGGATTTATTTTGAGCTTTGGGGCATTTTTTATTTAAAAAAATCCGTGCATAAGAATTGAAATGCTCTAACATTCTGGCGCATAACTTGTGAATTCTTCCCTCTGGAAGTATCACGGGAGCGAGACAGAAGGGGTTAAGGCTCTTCTGTAGTGTAAAAGTTTCTCTTAGTAATATTTTCCTTGTTAAGTATATAACTGTTTTGTTTTTTTCTCGATAAATAAAACTAGCAGGCTGGAAGCTAAGATAAAAAGATTTTCATAGCGATTCTGAAAGGCAATACATCAGGACATAGTTTTAGTCTATATAGCAATAGTAAATACTAATCACTTGAATTTTTAGCATAAGTATTCCATTTAAAGTCTGATCATTAGCATAAAGCCAGTTATATTTTATCAAATTTTCATTTAATTTCTTAAATAATACGGACTAATTAAAACAGTGGCTGAAAAAACATTTCAATCACTTAAGCGTTTGGCCAACTAAATGATTACAGGTACAGTTAGAAAACTTACCCTCGTATCCCCTTAACATCTGAAGTAGTACGTATTTTGCCTATCCTTGCGCTTACTGTACTTCTTGCTCCTGAAATGCTGTTTGATTCCTTAAAAAATTACTTTTGTTATTTATTTTCAATTTGTACCATTACCCTTAATAAAAGGTTTGTTTCAGAAAAGTTCTATTGTGTCAGTACATATTCCTAGGAACGATAGGAAAATGTAAAATTTTGTAAACGATTTACTCTAGTTAAATTTTCAATTAATAATAAATATAAGTATTCTTTTATGATTTTTTCCAGATATTTGTTATGAGGATAACTGAATGCGCTTTGTTGGAGTACCACAGATATCGCTTCGAAAGTCTCTGCGTTCAATACACCAGAAATCTACCAGACCTACCTCCAAAATATGAAGA
This sequence comes from Cheiracanthium punctorium, assembly GCA_038373885.1. Lineage (NCBI taxonomy): Eukaryota > Metazoa > Arthropoda > Arachnida > Araneae > Cheiracanthiidae > Cheiracanthium > Cheiracanthium punctorium. Next base: position 805,938 of record JAWZYV010019369.1, read on the forward strand.
ATCATCCGTTTAAGGAAGAAATTGAATACTTAGATTAAACAAGGGAATGTTTTTAATGTATGAAATGTTCACGGTGCAACACTTAAAGATTTTCTCTTGTCGATAATTATTAACCATTTGTATCAGAGCAATTTGAAGATTTAAAATTGTTTTACTGTAATGTGCAAAAAATATTTTATAAACATGCAAAAAATTAATTTATTACAGTTTATTTTTAACTCGTGTGAAAGTTTATTGACTAAAACACGTTTGTTTTAGAGTTTAATAAAACGGTTATTTTTATTTTTGTTATCACTCGAAAATATATCTGTAGCATACTAAAGTGTTATTGAAGTGTTAGTGAACACTTTAAGCTGAGAGATCTTTTAACAATTATTAGTATTATTGTAGTGTTGCCCTATGAAAAAAAATCACTATTAAGTGCTGAAATAACTAATAGTGCGATTTCTTAAGAACAAAATACAGTTCCATGTTAAAATATTAATTAAGTAGCACAAACTCTTGAGGACCTATTTAAAATAATTTTATGATCACGTTACTCTAGGGAGGAAAATAGTCATTCAAATATATATTTTTTAGTACACTATGATTAATTAATATAACTTTATTTGATATGCTTCAAATATGCAACACGGTGACAAGGGTTAATGAATTAGCGTTTGGTTTCGTTAATTGTGAAAAGATGCTATGTTATGTGTTTTCATTGTAATTGGAAAATTATTATTACTTGCATGTCTTCATATTAATTGGTGACACTTATCAGTTATGTGTCTCTATTGTAATTGTTGGAATAATTATTAGCTAAGTGTTTTATTGTAAGTGGTGGAATTATTATTAGTTACGTGTCTTTATTGTAATTGGTGGAATTATTATTAGTTATGTTTCTTTATTGTAATGAATGGAGTTATTATTAGTAATGCTTAGTGTAATTAATGGAGTTATTATTAGTTACGTTTCTTTAATGTAATTAATGGAATCATTGTATTAATAATTTTCATTGTAATTGCTAAATACTAAGCAAACAAGAAAATAAATTTAATTGAATAAGTAAGAATAAATGAATTAATGCATATTAATGAGACTTAATTTTTGAGTGATTTTATTATTGTATTTCAATTAACATTTTTATTATTAATGTGATATAAAAAATGAAGAATAAGGTTCAATCATGGGTATTAATCGGAACCTGAAACGTGGTGATTGTACTGAAAAAATTAATTTAGAGTGAGGTGGGTAAACAAAGATTCATATTTTTCTCATGTAAATTAAGTTCATTCTTATGAATTTCCAAACTTTTAATTTTCGTAACTTAACTGAAAATCTATTGTTAGGGCACCTTGAAATGTTCATAATTATTTTCTGTTATTCTAAGATGGGCTTTGTAAATTCAAGAATAACATTAAGGTCAAACACGAAGGTGAGGACGAACTTTCGAAATCTTAAAATAAAAATACAGTTTAAAAAACCAAAAAACACGCTTTAGTGATAAATTGAACAAACTAAAAAGCGAAAAATAATTCCTAATATAGAAATAAATTAATGAACGAAAAATAGTATTATTGTGAAAAAAGCGTGGGGCGCTTTGTGCTATATTTTTTGTATCATTTTTGTACTAATCGTACCGATTGAATATTCTCAAGAACTGATATATGGAGCACCCCACGCTTTTTTCACAATAATACTATTTTTCGTTCATTAATTTATTTCTATATTAAGAATTATATTTTGCTTTTTAGTTTGTTCAATTTATCACAAAAGCGTGTTTTTTTTGTTTTTTAAACTATATTTTTATTTTTCACTTTTTAGTTCGATTTGCTATAAAAGCGTGTTTTTAGTTCTTGTTAAACTGTATGTATTTAAAATTTATTTATTTTTTCGATATCTCTCATAAGACACTAAGGAACACTAAGTTGGAAAGTACAAACTGAGAGATAATTTATTTTCACTGTGCACCAGTGGCGTAGCCAGGATTTTATTTCGGGTGGGCTGGGTATTAAATTTAAAGCTAAAGTTCAATTGTAAGCTAAATATCAAATTGTAAGCTAAGTAAAGGGCCCCATTTCGGGGGGGAGCAGCCCCCTGATCCCCCCTCTTGCTACGCCTCTGCTGTGCGCCAAAGTATTAATCAACCTGCAGTTAAATGCTACCTTTCTCACTAAAAAGGAAAAATAGGTCTCTAATCAACAAATAAAAGCGTGTTAAAAAGAATGGCCTTAACACGTTCTTGTACTCAACTCTTCCATAATGTGATGGATCACGATATTTTGTAAAAAAAAAAAAAAAAATATTGCCGTGCCCCGGATTCGAACCTGGATTATTGCGGCCACAACGCAATGTACTATCCACTATACGATCACGGTCACAGTAAGAAAGGTTTTCTTAAGATTGTAATCTTTGGAAGTGTTCTACTTTCAATCAGGATAAGAAATGAGGTAATTATTTAATCCAGGCGATCCTGATCAGGATAATGAGATAAACTTATAAAATTATTGTATTGTCACCGGTTCTTCATAAATGTACAAAGTTTAAATTAAATCTGGCCGCTTAAAGTGTGCCAAATTTGAGTTCAAAGGAGTCGGTTACAAACATACATACAGGTGAAGCTAATAAATAAAAGCGTGTTAATGGGATAATGGGATAATGGACCACAGGATAATGGGATAAACTTATCAAATTATTGTATTGTCATCGATCCTTGATATATCTGCAAAGTTTAAATTAAATCTCACCGTTTAAAGTGGGTCAAAATAGAGTTCAAAGGAGTCGGTTACAAACATACAAGCATACAAACATACAAACAGGTGAATCTAATAAAAACATGTTAATTAGTAACCCAATAGTGCCCGGCCAATATCCTGGTTTGAGGACGCTCATTTTCATTGTCGGTTGCAAAAATACATCAGCAATAATTCATTTCTCTATTAATTTCGGGAAAAATAAATTTGATTTCGACAAAATGCTTAGCGATAGCAAAGTAACCTGCGCATTTTTTACTATTTTATTCATATTACTTAGAAAAATAAATTTATTTTCCATGCCTGCTGCTGTCGGAAATTTATCTTTACAGGCACCAGTATAAATTGGAAAATGTATAAAAAATTTCTCGGCGCTAATGGGCTAATGCAACACCTAACATGCGAGCCACACTTATCCATTATTAATCACATTTACAAGGTGTATACGGCCTGACCAGTGGCCGAGCGCTCTGAACTGGGAGAGGGAAGGTTCCTGGTTCAAAACTAAGTCGCGTCCGCCGATATAAACGGTCGGAGTTTTCCGTGGTTTCCCCCAAAACTTAGCGTAAATATGGGTTAGGATTAGGATTATTTCTCTGGGTTAGGGATGGAAGCGAGACGAGACAAGCATTTTTAACATTACGATATAGGGATTTTGCGAGACGAGACAAAGCTTTTAGGCTGTTTTGCGAGACGCGAGACGCCTATTTTCCGTCTCGCGTCCATCCCTACTCCGGGTTAGGACCCCTTAGAAAGAGTCCCACGGAGGGCATCCCACCCATAGGCCTAGATCCCACGTGTAGATGATAAATAGCCATAAACCAACAACAACGACATCAACAAGGTGTATATTTCATTTCATACAACACAGTTATAATCTTCTTCAATCATTCCATTTGCATTCATAATACCCCTGCAATAAGTAGTACACTCGCTGAATAATAAAGTTAATTAATTGTGAAAGTACGTGTTAACAGTTATTGCTTTATCAATATTAAAATCTGCAGCATAATTGGAGTAGTTTTCCCCCCAAAGTATAGTACCACACAAATTAAGAAATAAAAAAAAAAACTGATATTAAAGTAATCTTGTCAGCCATGAACAAAACTAAGGTAATAAAACATTTGTCAATAAATTTTTCGATCTAGATTTTGGATACAGGCTTGGCTATATCAACTTATGTATATGTATGCTTGAGAGTAAATTTCGTACTATTACGAGTTAAATGAAATAATTATTTCGAAATAAGTTAAATACAAAAAAAAATTGAAGAAATGTATACAAGCACACAAATTGGAATTTTCTGAAATGCTGCCTGTTAATATATACTGCTAGCATTTTACCTTTTACGCATTCAGCGATTAGTGTTTACCTCAGCTTTCAGGCGTGAAAGACTCTAAAGGCATAAAATCTCATTACAATAAAAATATATTATTTTTTTTTAATTTCAATTACTGATTTGCTAAATCTTTTTGAGATATTTAGAAGAAATAAAATGTTTCTGATTTCGATAGTAAATCCCTAAGAACCTGAAGCTTGTATCCTGAAAACCTACGCGAAGGGTATCTGCCTAGAGAGGGTGGTCTCTTGGGTAGAGGACTTTTAAAAATGCGCTATTTTGTGTTCGCGTTATATTTGGAGAAAAAACCCCGAAATCCGAGACCTTTAGAAGGGCAGCAGCGTGGTAAGCCAGAACCCGGAACTTTCACACTTCAGCTAACAACCATGTGCAGTGTCTTATCTGTTCGGCCATCGTGGAGCCCAAAAATCTCAAGCATAATGCTTTTAACATAAGAGATCCAAAAGCAAGGAAAGAAATAAATGTAAATGGCATCGCTTCTTAGGAGTTGTATTGCCTTTGGTATACAGCCGTACAGTATTACGATACTGCAGAAAAATCAGCTTTTTCTTTTTAATTTAAGCATAGAAATGTGTTTCTAGCTTAAGGTATTCAAAATTTAAATTTCATTGCAATTAAATTGCTTCAGTAAATCATGGTTTACTGAACACTGAATTGAAACTGAATAAAATTAAGGAAATGTAGTTTTCCAATATGTCGAGCAACATATTTCCAAAATCTGCAAACCGGGCAATCATTTGTCACACTCAAAATTTACACTATTTCTTTTTTTCAAAACCTAGAAATAGTGTAAATTTTGACATTGAACAATCAACAAAACTTTAGGAACATTAAACGCTTATTCTTTAAAATGAGTTAGAACTTATCATGCTACTTAACCCATTTGCATCATTAGCTTATATATTGACTCAATTGTCCTGGTCACTATTTGAGGAACCGTATGCATACTCTCAACTTTGTCTGTCCGATACGGGATAAATTTGGTGATAAAGGCCTTCTTTTCATATTCCCTTAGAGTCCGGGAGCCAGCTGGCATATTCGATGATAAAAAACAAAAAATCTGATATCTCGTCCTATAGTTCATTTAGTTATACACACAACAGAAGTGAAGGTCAGCTGGCGCATTTGCGGTGGGTGCAGCCGCCCTGGTCGCCCAAACATGTAAAATAATTAAAAAATAATTATAATAAAAAATTTGATACTTTGTACATGTGCTTATCACGTTGTATACAAATGAAAAAAAAAAAATACTCAGCTAGCTTTATACCGGAGGATTATACGTCAGTTGCCGACGATCATCTGCACTCCGCTGCATAGCGGTGGATTATACGTCAACATGTAAAGAACATCCGTTAAGTAAAATAATAATAAAAAGCTGAAATTTGGTGAAGTGATAGTTAACTTTACGAGTTTTAGGGAAAAAATATTCAGCTGAGTTTTCCGTGGAAGGTTACAGCGTATTGCTACACGCACAGGCACCCGGTATTTCACTGCATCAGTTGATCATTTTTACACCGCGGAAAACTCAGCGGAGAACTTCTTTCGGGTAATTTTTATAAAGAACTACTTTACAAAGATTCAGCTTTCTTGGTTTCTGATATCTAGCAACTTTTAATGAGAGCGTCTATGAATCGGCTGAAGATACCTAAATCTTTTTTTTTTTTTTCTCTCTCTCTTATATATTTAAAATACAATGAGAAAAATATAGGGGAAGGTGGCCCAAAATAATCCCAACGGGCAAAACGATCCACGTATGTTTTCTTATACAGGTCGCGCTACCTATCGGATAACACATAAACTAGTTGTGCCTAGTCAAGAAGAAGCAATCGCGATATTTAAGCGATCGGTGTATTACGTGTCTGAGTATAATTCTTCAAAAACTGGGTTTTATCATATCTATTACGAGGTAAGCACTTTCTTATTTACTTGGAAATACAATCTTTACAGAAATATGACTTGGTTGACTGAACAATGTTCTTAGATGTGAATTGCACTTATTTAGTTTATGTTTTTCGGCGAGTTCCAGTATTATGAACTAAAGTGGGCAGCCATACTGCCGGGTAAAATGATCCATCGACTGAAGAAACTCCAGTACCGGTCATCATGGCAGCCCTTCAAACGTTCTCAAAATGTATGACTCCCCATTAAATTATTTAATTCACTTCTGCGTTTATTGTAGGCCACAATTTTTTAATTATAATTTTGAAATATTCCATTTATTGTTTGTGACACTTTTCTTTTTTTTATTTTCATAAAATAAATTATGCATACTTGTGATTGTAAAACTTATTTTATTTCATTATGTATAGTCATAATTACTTTTACATCTTTTATTCTGCTGATAAAAAACAATTTGCAATTATTTTCAAATGAAGGGTCGTTTTGCCGGTGGGTGAAGCTAAAATGATCCTTTGTACTCTTAATTCTATTTTTAATATTTTTTTTTTCGTTACTCAATTTGAGCTTAAAATATTATTAAAATATGTTTATGATGCAAAATATAGTGTAAAATATTGTGGCAAAGGGTTAAAGTTTTATTTAACATTATTGTTTTATTTAACACTAGCTGCGTGCCCGTTCTTCGCACGGTAGGAAACGAAAAATTTCCTCACATGTGTAATTAATTCCAGTGATGTGGAATCTAGAAAAAGCAAAATTATTTCACTCTTGACTTAAAATTTGCGTCATATATGTAATAACCTGAGATCATTTCAATATAATGACACACACAAAAAAAAAAAACTATGTCAGCATCATTCGGTATCAAAAAAGTGAAAATGGAGCGTTTGCAGTGAACTCACTTTCAAAATGTCTTATTTCCTCAGACATGCTGTCTTTTAGGTTCACGTTTTAGCGTTAAATACCTCAGACACTACATGAAATGGACATTTTTTTAATTTTAAAAATACGTCACCCTCTCTTGCAACCCTTTACAAAAAGAAAAGAGATAAGACTGCGCTATTTATAAAGGCTTTAAAATTGTTTTTCTAGATTATGCAGTTTAATTTTTCTCCTCACAAATAAATCCAGTATTTATAAATGGAAATTGAGCCAAGCAAAGAAATCGTCTGCTCGCGGGACCCGTTTTTATTTATTTTTTTCAACTGGCAATTTTAATCATTGTTACTGTATCCATGACAACCAAACCGCAAGATATCAAACCGAAATTGATAAGCAGGTGCTACGGAAATGAAAATCCTTCTTTACTTAAAAATTCGTAAAAATTCTCCTAATTTATATTTTTCCTCCGTTCTTCTTTTAAAAGTGGGTTAATTGTGTGCTCCGTCTTTTGCCGAAATATAAAAAAGTTATGACAGATAGAATTCAAGATGCAGCAGTTTTAAAAATATTTTACGAAAGTCAGCGTCAAATTTAATTTTATTTGAAAAATTCCCAAAAATCTGCAAATTATGTTACACAGTCCGAACAAACAGTTTTTAAAAGAAAATTTTCTCCTCTATACGATGATGTAACTACCGTTTTCTTGCGAGTGCAATTACCAGCGTTATTATGTATTACGCAAGAAAAATCGCTAAAAATCGGACAAAACATAAAATAAAACATTTTCTAATTCGAATTTCGAAAAAATCGCTTCGAGGTGTGTCGAGACCCGTCTTGGAGAATTTCCGTACAAAATTTGGTAGGTCTACGATCACGCGTTTCGGAGCTATGCGAGACACAGACAGACAGACAGACAGACAAACGGACAGTTTACACTCTGTTTTATTTATATAGATAATCATTTTGGGCCACCTTCCCCTAAATGTAAACATCGTAGAAAATTTCTTACCTCAAGTTATGTGTATCTTATTTTTTTTTTTTTGCTCAGCTGTTGAACACGAGTTACCTGAAAGACATTGTCCGTTGAATTTTTCGCGGTGTAAAAGTGATCAGCTGATGCAAGTGAAATACATCAGGCGCCCTGTACGTGCAGCAAGACGCTGTAACTTTCAATCGCCAGCTGAGGACTTATCCACCACGAAAAACTCAGCGGACTATTTTTTTTTCATAAAACTGATAAAGTTAACTGTCACCTCACCAAATTTCAGCTTTTTTATTATTGTTTTACTTAACGGGTATTCTTTGCATGTTAATGTTCGATCCACCGCTATACAGCCGAATGCAAATCATCATCGGCAGCTGACGTATAACCCACCGCTATAAAGTCAGCTGACTATTTTTTTCATTTGTATATAACGTGATAAACACATATACAAAGTATCAAATTTTTTATATTATAATTATTATTTTTTAATTATTTTACATGTTTGGGTGGACGGGGCAGCTACACCCACCGCTACTCTGTCAGCTGACGTTCATTTTCTTTACTTACAATATAAAATGAACAAAAGTAAAAAATCTCAGATTTTTTGCGATGATGACCCCAAAATGGCAGCTGACTCCCGGACGATTATGTTGCAAATTGGTTAGTTTCGTTTTATACACTGCAGCTGTATTAACTTAAAGCATAAACAAAAATGTTCTAAATTTGGCTCTATCTCATTATCTGGTAACAGTTCAAATCCTGTAATATAAGTTGAGTGACCAACTAACGTACATAAACAATTTTCGTTTTGTTTATTTGAAATGTTTCCGTATAATTTTTATTCAAAAACTTACTCAATTTTTACAATCCTCAAAAATTTGTATCAAAAAAACTGTCTGTTATACTATGGTTTTAGAGAACATAGCACATACACTGAATGCTTGAAATTTCAGGATATTTCATAACTCTTACAGGTTTACTATTTGTGTATGAGTGTGTATAGAACAGCATATGAAGGGACATTCCGAATTTTCTGCCGAGTCGAGCGTAATTTTATTATTTTTAAAACTATTCAACTTTGCATGATTTTTAAAAAGGAACAGCCTTACAATCTGTTCATCAGTCCGTTGTCTGTACAAAAAAAAACCAGTTCCCCAAAGATCAGTGCGAATTATAGCCTAACTGCGGCAGAGGCCATCTTATGGCAAGAAGGCATGCAGCAATCCCCCTTTAAATGAATCTTCTCCTACATAAAAAAGAACAGTAGAGAGTAGAAGGTCTACAAGTTGCGAACAGGCTATCGGAGGAAATCAAAAGGACTTCGTCTTTCAGCACTTCCGCTTGCCTGATATCGGGGGATTCATGAAAAATAGACTTTGAAGGAGGAAAGTTGAAAAGCAAAAATGAGCGCTTTGATTGAAATGTATTTATTGCCATCATGCAGAAACCTATTTTCTTTGAAATGGTTCGAGTCCCTTCCTGTACTTACAGTTACACATATTCCCATTTTACAGATTTCAGTTAGAAAGGACAATTTCATTTTTTCAATTAACATGAATATCTTAATTTCCTACAAAAAATTATATCTATACTTGAATTCCAATTATTTCTGTGATAGAGGAGAGGGGGGGAGGGGGGGGCACAGTGGGACGATAGATATTTTTCTAGGGTTCAAAGGTTCTAAAATTAGAAAAAAATTCCGTAAGTTAGTTAACCACTATTGCAACGCTATGGAAATTAGTCACTATCACAATTCATCTTGTAGGGAAATTGCAGCCATTTTTGTTTCTACTATCTCAGTTGGAAAAATCAGACAAGTTTTATTTTTATGGATTTGAGCAGTAAATTTCATCCCATATTCAATATATCTTATATATCTTTAATTTAAAGCTCAGACTTTCTTAATTGCATGCATCTAATGACCTTTATTCTATTAATAAATTTTATAGAACTTTGGTTGTACAAAACAATTTTGTACAATTTTTGTATTTCAACAAGAATAATTTTGTAGAGTATGGATTTAAAAAGACATCTTGGGGGGTATAGTGGGACAGTGCCCCACTGTATGTAAACCTACGGCTTGTGAAGGTACAAAAGAGAACAATGACACAATTATAATTTCCAGTAGACTTCGGATCTTATTCCATGATTAAATGAACTTTTGAAAATATTTTGCTATCGTTTACAGTTTAATTTGCTGTTACTTCATTATTTTTAATTCATCAAACATCAACTCTTAAATGTGTTTCATTATGATAACTTTATTTTATGTCTTGTCATTTGAAAACTGCTTTTAAATATTTTGTGTTCAATGTCTTAACCTGAATTTAACTATAATAATAATGTTTTGCCATAACATAGCTGATTTTTTTATACTCCTTACTCATTGTCCCACTGTACACCAATTTCTGACCCATTGTTCTCCGCAAAGGTTCGCATTTGGAAAACTTGAGTACCTTTTGAAACTTAACTTTTTTCACAGATATACTCTGGGTACTCAGGATAAGCTCTGAAAATGTTTTTATGAAAGATAAAAGTTGTCAAAATATTATTCTGTGTTTAGTTTTCATTTTTAAAGAAAAGGGAAAACATTATTACAAAACAAGTGAAAATTGTCTCACTGTGCCGCCCCTCCTCTCAACTACTGTTTCGTAAACTCAGAGACAACAAAAAAAATTACTTTACTTCCTTTTATAAATTCAATGAAGGTTTTCACCACAAGCTAAATCGCACCCCCCCCAAAAAAACGGTAAATTTAATTTTAGATGTTCACTCTTCTAGCAGTGTTTTAATAGTGGCCGATTTACTGGTTTATTTCTTTTTGAAATCTAATTTCTATACTTCAGGGCCCATTCAATTTGGCAACAAATTTTGTTCACAAACAAAAATACTATGTTGAAAAACAGCAAATAAAACGCGTTACTGCACTAACCACGTGTGCAGCCACATATTTAAGAATATTATACCACATATTTAAGAATGCTTCACAATGTACGATTTTGTAAAATGCATCAAAATTATGAGCGAAATTAGAGTCTTTAAAACAGGGTGGAGTGATTTTATTGGGATGGGAGTGAACATTATTTTCAAATTGAACTCTTGGAGTAGTTTAAATAGATACGGGTGCACATTTTAAGTCAGAAATGGAAAGAATTAAATCCCGTGAGACCAGGTTTGTGGAAAAAGAGATTATACATGGGACATTTGGTTTTACGTCATTGTAGCCAACCACTCTGTTTTAGAGGAATTCCGCAGAATACAGAGTTTTAAAACCTATTTCTCAGGTGGAGCACTTTGAGATTCTTTACGCAGCACTTTGTGTAAATTTAAAACTACTGAATTGAAATTTTTAAAAATGTAGAATTTTTTTTTCCTAGAACACCTTCACGGGGAGCACTTTGAGAAATTCTGCTCTAGAAACTATCAAGCCATTAGAGAGAAGTCAACGAGAATCTGAAAATTGACTTTTTTTTTGTTTTACATCGTTTGAAAAATAGCTCAGAGTATAAAAGTTCTAGCAAATTGATTCAATTTTTTTAATCCATAGAATTTTAAATACATTATTGCATTTTGAACACTCACTGCACAATAGCCATAGAGTAAGAGGCATCAATAACTTACTTGTATCCGAACAGTCAAAAAGTTTCCTCAGACATGCTAATGGTGTTCAAGACAGTTTTTCTCGAAAACTTGAAAAGTATTAAGACCAGTGCTGGATCTATGGCTGGAAGCTATTTTTTTAAACTAAGGTAGGTATCCATTACTATAAGGTCTTTAAATGAAAGGTTGAGAACCTACAAGCTGTTAACTTTAACAATAGTTTAAGTAACAGCTATTGTAACAATATAAATTTATGCAAATTTATATTATTTAGGGTAATCATAGAAAAAGAGAAAAAGTCAATAACATTTCATAATTAACCCTACAATGCCTACTGCAGCCAATTGGGTACACTCTCATTTTTCAGTAATAAAAACAAATTCGCTGAAGAAATTTTTGGCTGAATAGTTGATTGTTAATTTTTTTTTTGCTAAATGAATAAAAAACTACTAAAAAATAGTAGTATTGGGACTAAATAAATAGAATTAGGCTATATTACTTTCTTGCGTTTTATGAGAGCTATAGGTTGGACATTATAATTTTTTTAATTTGAACTTCTTCCATATTTTTATTTTTATTTTTTATTTTTATTTATTTATTTTTTGGGGGGGAGGGGGCTTACATGCTGAATTGTTTTTTCATATTTTTCCTTACATGAGTAAGTCTAAATGAAGTAAAATTCTATTTTCAGCCTATTTTTTAAATATCATGAATTTTATGTTTGAAAGCCAGGCGATTTAGTTTAATCGCTTGAAGAAGATTTATCTTTCTCGGGTAGTATAATTTTGCGAAAACTTAATCTCCACGCAAACTCACATATAAGAGACTACATTCATTAAACAAAAAGCACTTTAAAATACTTTCCAACCAATAAATATTTATAATTACAACACGGAAATAATGCTTATGTTAATTTACTTTGAAACAGTTTTGAAATAGCTACAATACGAATCTCTTTTATCTCCGAATTTGCTTCTTCATCTCCTACCTTCATCTGAAAAAACAACATGGAAACTATTCGCTAACGTAGATACCCCTTCTTTTTCCGTAATTGGTGGTGGTGTGGGATTACGGCCAATTATCTGAACGTAGGATCTAGGCCGGGGGGGAGGGGGATGCCCTCCTCGGGGGACCGGCGAAATGACTTACTCGGAAGCCGAAGAAGGAAGATAATTGATATTTAAAACTCTTCAACAAGTGTAAACAGTTTTGAACCTGCTACTACCTATGTTAAAATGAGCAAATGGGAAACTAAATTTTCGGACTAAAGTGGAAAAATGATTGCTCATGTATCTTCATCTATTCGCGCTTAAACTGCCGCATTTTTGCTTAGCTTACCACGAAATTTATATACGTTTGTGATATTATACAATAACTTTTTTCTTGTTTTGAAAGTTGGGTGCTGCAATTTGGTTTTTTCATAGGAGTACTAAAAGCAATTCTAAAATATTATAGTCTATAAGTAGTACTTATTTTTAAGGATTTTTAATAATACTCTTCTTAAAATACACTGTGTGCTTTCTACTCGAGCTGTAGCACAAAAACAGGGGGGGGGGGGGGTGAGGAAAGAAAAAAATAGTTGGCGGAGGATAGCTGAACCTCCTCTCACCATTATTATAGTTTAGTCCGAAGTTTGTATTCTCCTTTAAAGTAGTAGCTTTAAATGCTATAAACAGAAATTCTCATTCGAAGTACGTTGACATGATTGGACAATCCATATATTGCTACAAGAACTTCGATTCAACGAGACAGAAAGACAAACTGATGTCATAAACCTTTCAGCCGTTTCTTACGAAAGTGATGTAAGCGCATTTTAAATTAAATTATATGGAAATATTAGGGCTTGCATTCACAAGGTTAGTAACTTCATTAACTATGTAAATTTATAGTGACAAAATAGGGAAAATTTTGAAGGATTTTTAAAAATTGTTTATAGATTTAAAGTTTAAAGCTAATTGCATTCGACAGCGTTCATTACTTCTTTGTGAAAAATGGACTTAACCCGCTTTCAGAGAAAAAGACTTTTTCTTATTTTTTAGAAAGTATTAAAAAGTGCACATGAAACATACAACGCCAGTGTAACTTCTCATAAGATGTTCTTTTTCTTCATAAAAGTCACGAATGGCACATCAAACATTTTTATGGAAATCATGCTTCTGTAATTTTCTGCAACATAATTTCGTTTTGTTTTTTAAACAAATAAACCAATTAAAATGCACTTTAAACTATTGCTGTCCATATCTTATGCAGAGTGTCCCAAAAATGTGGTAACAGGCTTTAATTCTTTATCTATTACAGATAAGTGGGCATTGTAAATTGAAAAAAAAAATGTTCAAAATAAGGGCGGAAATAAGTTTCCGTTAAGAAATTTCTCTCGTTAATTTTCAAAAAAAGAAGTTAGGCTTTTTAATTTGTATACGACTCCCGTACAGGACAATTCCCAGTTACTAAAATGTATCCAATACACTAATGAAGTGACATACAAAATTTGAGAACCATACTTTAAAAAGAATCAGAAGTATAAAGATAAATTTAACGCTGACTTAAACCACTTTTCAATAACTCTCGAAGGGAAAAAAATCACGTCGCGTTTGCGTTTCAGAGGTTGTACAGAAATTACGAAAGAAAATCTTTTTTTCCACTCTAGAAATAAGCGTTTACATTCGAAATCTTGTATAGTCCCCGATCATCTTTCTTCAAAGATATCTCTGCGACTTTGCAATATGAAAGGCTCTAATTTTGTATATCACCTCATTAGTGTATGGGGCACATTTTACTAACTGGGAATGTTTTTGTACAGGAGCCGTATACAACTTGAAAATGTGTAACTTTTTGAAGATAAACTAGAGGAATTTTTTCTTAGCGGAGTTTTATTTACGATCTTATTTTGAACATTTTTTCAATTTATACTGCCCACTTATCTCTAATAGATAAAGAATTAAAACCCATAACCACCTTTTTGGGACATCTTGTATATTGCTATTTTGCTGCGTGCTCCCGTAAGGGAACCATGTCAAATACCTAAACTAGTTTAATATGTAACATGCAACGGTACTTGTCAATATTATGTACAAACTTTTGCACATCAAATCAATCGTATTTACAGCAGTAGAAAAATTGACAGACGTAAAGTCAGTGAAACTGAAGTCTTAAAAACTTTGGACTTTTAAAGAAAATATTAGAAAAATGTAAACCATAGTTCAATTGTCTAAATCAGGTTGCTGTTGTTGTGTTATAGTAAAACTATACTAGGGCTATTTGCCTGTGAGGGGCCTTGGGCTGACGACATTTTAATGGGTTCTAACGCTTACTCATGTTACATCCTGAGAAAACCGCCCAAAACCTCAGTCTACTAGATCGACAGCCACGCGGTAGGCCAGAAACCTGGACTTTCACTTCAGGCATTTACCATGTTCAGTGTGTTATCCATGGCCACCATGGATCGGCCATGAGCAGTCCGTCTAAGTCAGGGAGTGGCCAAATCGTGGCGCATTAGATGGTTTTAAGTGGCGCATTGGATCCTTGTTACTACTTATCGTTTGGCGATATGCTGAAGACTTACAAAGTATTTTCGTACCTAGAAAATGTTTTATTTCTTATAATTTATGATGCCATAACGAGAGAAGCATTCCATAGAATACACTGACATCAAAAATCAAACCATCTACACAATATTTGAAAAATTATTTTTAAAATCTTCAATCTTAAAGTCAAAATTTCTGTCTCATTTCAAGTTATTAATTTTCATCCCTTACCCGCATTCATATTTTTCAAGTATTACCATAAAGGTAAGAAACAAAACAACGTGCTTGAATTGTATGGCGCGTCTGAACTTGACTGCTCCTCACCCCCTTTAGCCTTAATGCATAAGACACGGAACATGGTAGATGGCTGAAGTGTGAAGGAAGGTCCCACGTTCAGGCCTACAGCTCTCCTGTTGATCTATCAGTCCTTAGTTTATGGCGTTTTTCTTCAAATGAAACGTAAATATGCGTTAGAAGCCCTCAAAAAGTGCTTCGCCCAAGGCACCCCCTCCGATGACCCTGGTGCTGGCTTGCCGTAATACAAAAACACAAAGCCCAATCTCGACTGTGAAACGAAATTGGCGCATTGTGTGCAAAATTTTAGCCACCCCTGGTCTAAATCTATGCAAATAATACTCTTGGCGAAAAATACTTTCTTGTAGGATTCTTGACTGATTCTGGAAACCCTTCCCTTGCAATATTAGAAAAAAATCGACGCTATGAATAGTTCAGTCCTTTCTAGATCATATGGAGATCACGTCCATACAAGGTTTGGAATGATTCCCTAAAAGCTGTCAAAAGTGATGCTTAAAATGTAAATCAGCTTTCAACACTTGTTTTATAAGCATAAGGGGTTCGAAAAAGAGTAAAAATACTCTTCCCCAGTTTACGATAGCTTCAAACTTTCTAATTTCAGCTTTTAACTTCAAATTTTTAAATCAAAAGAACGCATATTTCAAAAAGCTCAGTTCTTTGAGGCGAAGAAACTTATTTATGTGATCGTAAGGGTGCATTTTTCAATACATCATTAAAACTCCTACTGACTGTTTGAAAGCGTCTGACAGGGTGATAAAGTAATCCTTGAAAAAAAAGGGAATTGATGGAGGTCAAGAGCGTCCTAACAGCTGCAGCGTGCTTTCTCAAAGGAATACTTGAAAATATGAATTAAAAATAAGCTCACAGTTATTGACGGATTTATAAGTTTCGTAGTGCTGATAAATGATTCGTTACTTGCTGATTTTTTTTAATGAGAAGTACTGAAATGAAAGAAACCTTAGTGAGATGCTGCTCGTTTACGTTTTGTATATATTCGAGGACTTTTTTTTCTTTTTTGAGCGCGTGCGTGTGGGTGTGTGTGCGTTAAAGATAAGGGACGACCTCGGGGTGCATAATTCACGATCGAGTTCGGACTTGGGTGGGCTCAAACTTGCGAGAAATTTCTCATTTACTGAGCATACTTCTTCTAAAGGAATTTTAAAATTTATTTATAGTTTGACAAAGAATAAACGTATTTTTTTAAAGATGTTTTAAAACATTCCTTTGAGTTAATCATATTTTATACAGGGCTACTGGTAACTCGACGTATTCCTGGTAAGACGTGAAAGGAGATTCAAAATGCTACGATTATGACCCCCATGTGTATGGTCGAAAATCGATAGTTTTTGCGAAAACTAAATGTTGAACTGTGTTCTTAAATAACCCAAAATTTGACATTCAAAGGCAAATTTAAAAGAAAAAGCTTCTAATTAAATGGGTTTCACTTTAACTTATTTTCATAGCTGAAACTCTAATTAAGCTAAAATAATCATAAAAAGTACAAAACTATAAAATTTAAATTCACGAGCCATTACATTTACTTTAATTTTTAATTTACATGTTTTCTTTCAAAAGATGCAATTTATTTCAAAAAAGACGATGGCAGTAAGCGTACAAATTAAAATAAAATTTCTCCCATCATTCAGCCATCCAAAAAGGTATTAATGCCCATCTAAAGGCACGTAATTTGTAAAGAAGGGCGAGTTTTACTTAGCCCACATAAAAGCGCCAATGGATGCTCGCTCCCCTGTTCATTGTTTAGAATCGTTCGCCGACCGATCAAGTTATCACTGTTTTTTAATTTCATTTCATATCTGACACTATCCCAGCTAATGCTTGGAAGCTAATGCTATCATTAAAACGTTCAAAAATATTTGAAAAAGTGCAAAAATATTTCGAAAGTTTCATTCATACACGCTTTTCATGTATTTTTTTTCATTTATTTACATTTTCAAAAAAAAAATTTACATTTTCAAAAAATGTTGGTTATCTCAAAAAAATACTATTCCAGGAAATGTAGGAATTACAAATAAAATTTCTCCCATTAATCAGTTATCCAAAAATGTATTAATGTGTATCTAAAGACAGGCAATTCATTTAAAAATTGCTTTTTACTTAGCGCAGGAAAAAACGTCAAAGGATGCTCCTCCGATCATTCTTTAGAATTGTTTGTCAACTGATCGAGTTATCACTGTTTTTACGTACTTAAAATCTTATCCTCATCAGATTGTGAATCTCAAACGCCTATGCGCTCTGCCGTCGTGTTATTTTCGACTCTGCGTCGCCTAAGCGCGTTTTGTTGTTATTTGACTAATCACCAAAGCATGCTTAATGCAGAGTGGAAACTAACTAACATGATGAAACAGCACTCCAGCTTGAAGCTCATAATCTGATGTGTTCAAATAAGATTTTCAGCCCTTAACCCGTAAGCAGGCGAGTTGGGGTAAATCAGACCCCAGCGACTTTTTTTCTTCGTAAAATGGGAGACATTTTTTGAGAACAAGTTTGCCCCGTCTTCTACCTTTCAAAGTCAAGGTCTAGTTGTGGTGGGTGAAGGAATTTCGTTTCTTTGTTATCCGAAAGGGAAGAAAATTCCACTTTGTAATTAAATACTCCCGTGCGACTAACAACGTTCCATTACGTTGTTAACGTAAACTAAGTATAAACTAAATGTAAATTAGCTATAAATTGACGTTACACTACTGGTATGTATTGACAAAAGGCTATTAAATGAAATTAATATCATATTAATAAAGTAATTAGTGTTTTTAGGTTGAAGTGGCAGATGATAACTTTTTGCCCTTCTCATTGTACATGTGTGTATTCACGATTGAACACAACTTTTCCCAACATAACACTTTATTAAAACGAAAACATAAAACAGATAAAACACAAACTGGCACCTTGTGCCGAATACAAAAAGGGGACTATACCCCAGGCGTAGTAACTCGCTACATACGTTAGTAACTAGCTACAGACCTTATATAGTGTCGCTGTTCACATAGCAACAAGGTTCACATTAGCATATCTCTGCTTTTGTGGAAAAAACTGGCCTGGTTGCGAAAACCCTCTCGTGCATTCAAGTCGATTCTCTTGGAGACTCGTGTCCAGGAGGTGGAGAGGGACATAACGCAAAGTGCTGCCGCCGCAGTACCCCCCTCCTAGTGGAAACGAACTTGCAGACGTTCCGGGGGTTTGCTGGTACGTCCTGCGCGTGTGACCGTAGTGTTTCTGGTCAGATCAGCACTTTTTACCTGTTGCTCGTTCAAAGTGAAAGCAGGCTTCAATCGATCAACGGTGACTATATTTTCCTGGCCTTTCATTAAAACTTTATAAAATTTATTGGTTCTCATTAGCACAGGAAATGGTCCGTCGTACGGTGGACACAGCGGTGGTTTCACAGAGTCCTTACGGACATATACATCTTTGGAAGTAGCTAGTGATTTGGGAATGAATATTTGTTCACGGCCGTGAGAAGACGTTGGTCGAGGTACTAGGTGCTCCATCTGCTGCTTTAGTTGTCGAATGAAGTCTGGAACATTAATATCTGTTGCAGAGGGCTGGAAAAATTCTCCAGGGAGTGGAAGCGAAATGCCGTATACCAGCTCAGCCGTGGTTGCTCTCAACTCTTCTTTATAGACGGAACGAAGTCCTAATAGAACAGTAAGCAATTTTTCCAACCATTGGTCGGTCAGACAGGCTTTCAACGCAGTTTTCAACCCTCTATGCCAGTTCTCTATAAGGCCATTGGCCTGTGGATGATAAGCTGCACTACGATTTCTTTTTATTCCAAATAAATGTAAAAGAGAATTAAACAAGCAAGATTCAAATTGCCGACCCTGGTCGGTTGTAATAGTTGTGGGCACGCCAAACCTTGCTACCCAGTTTTCGTAAAACGCTCTAGCAACAGTGTCGCTGGCTATGTTAGTGACGGGTACTGCTTCAACCCAACGTGTAAATCTGTCGATCATTGTAACTAAATATTTAAAATTTTTGTTTACGGGTAAAGGACCGACTAGATCTATGTGTACGTGGTCAAATCTATCTCTTGGAACAGTATAATTCTGTATTGGGGTTTTTGTATGTCTTTGCGTCTTAGTCAACTGACAAGGAATGCAACATTTCGTCCAAGTCCGCGAATCCTTTTGAATGCCAGGCCAAATAAAACGAGAACTTAGCATAGCTGTGGCCTTCATACCTGGGTGAGACAAGTTATGTAAATTGTCAAATACTTTCTTTCGAAAGGATTCTGGAATATACGGACGAATTTTGTCTGTAGATACCTCACAATACAAGGGAGTTTGAGTTTCTGGAATTGTCATTCGTTTAAATACTAATTTAGTGTGTGTACTGATTAGTTTTTCAAGTTCTTTGTCACCCTCTTGTGCCTTTGCGATTGCTGAGTAATCTAATGTACTCGGGAAGGTAATGGATTCGACTCTAGAAAAGAAATCGGCAGGGATATTGTCGCGTCCCGGGTTGTAGCGAATATCCGTACTAAACTGACCGATGTAGTCGTGGTGTCTCAGTTGCCTAGGAGACCATTTATCTCCCTTCTGATTAAAGGCGAAGGTGATGGGTTTATGATCCGTGAAAACCGTAAAAACAGGGCCCTCGAGAAAGTGCTTAAAATACTTGATAGATGCGTAGATAGCGTACAATTCTCTGTCATAAGTAGACCATTTCTGCTGTGCAGGTGTGAGCTTAGCAGAATAAAATGCTAAGGGCTCGATTACTTGTGTATCCTGCTTTAAGCTGATCTGGTGGAGAGAACTGCCTTTGGATGTACTACTTGCATCGTTGCATAAGCAAAGCTCTGCGTCTGGGTTGGGATGTACCAATAATGCCGCGTTAGCTAGCGATTCCTTACACTTTGTGAAGGCTTCTAGTGTTTCGGTTGTCCACGAAATAACCTTTTTGCTATTATTTTTAGAGCCTTTTAAAAGCTCATTTAGAGGCGCTTGTAATTTAGCAGCCTGCGGGACATTCCGTCTGTAAAAGTTCAAGAGTCCTAAGAAGCGTTTTAAACCTTTACATGTTTGGGGTTGTTCGAAGTCTAAAATTGGTTTAACTTTGCTAGGCAGCGGTTTTATGCCGTGTTCGTTAACCAAGTAACCTAAGAATGGTGGTTCAGTGACCCCAAAAATGCTTCTAGACAAATTGATTCTAATGCCGTATTTGTTTAGTCTTTTAAACAGAGTTTCGAGATGAGTCATGTGCTCTTTCTCATTTGAACTGGCTATTAAAATGTCGTCTAAGTAAGCAAATGTAAAGTTTAAGTCTTGTAGGACTTCAGATATGAACCTTTGGAAAGTTTGAGCTGCATTACACAACCCAAAGGGAAGGAATTTGAATTCCCATAAGCCGAAAGGTGTGGTAATAGCGGTTTTTTGAATGTCGTCTTTGTGCACTGGGATTTGATGGTATGCACGGATGAGGTCGATTTTGGAAAATATTTTTTTCCCGTAAAGTTCATTAGCAAAATCATGTATATGGGGAAAGGGATATCTGTCAGGAATAGTAATTTTATTTAAAGCTCTGTAATCGCCAGTCGGACAAAAATCAGTACTATTGGGTTTTGGGACCATGTGTAAAGGGCTGGCCCAACACGAGTTACTAGGTCTACAGATTCCCTTTTCTTGCATGTATTGAAATTCCTGTTTAGCTATTTTTAATTTCAATGGATTTAAACGCCGTGGCCGTGCGAATACAGGTTGTCCTGCTGTTTCAATTTTATGCACTGCATTGTGCTTTACTTTCATATTAGAAGGATACGGTTTAAGTATGTCCGGAAATTTTCGTAAAATATTTTTAATTTTTAAATCCTTAGCAAGTAGACTAACGTTAGACGAACTCTCGTTGCAAGCGGAACCTAGAGCTGCCTTGGACGAACTTGGATCGCGTAAACAAAGTCTTTTCAGATCAATTAATAAGCCAAAGTGTTTTATAAAATCAGCACCAATTATTGGTCTGCTAACGTCTGCGACCACAAACGGCCACTGAAAAGACCGGTTTAACGCAAGATCGAGTTTTACTAATTTAGTTCCGTAGACTTTGATACGATATCCATCAGCAGAATACAATATAATATTTTTAGGTCCATTATACCGAGTATTTTTTGCTCTGGGTAAAACGCAGATATCACTGCCACTATCAATTAGATATTCAACCCCAGATATTTTATCTCTAATAAAAAGACGGAGACTTATAACGTCCTTGTACGTATAGTCACATTGCGCCGTATAATGCGACCGGCCCTCAAGTTTTTTTAAAGAGTTATAGTTGCACGGCTCTAGACATTTGCGAGCACAATCTTTAAATTTTTTATGGTACCAGCACACCGTTTCAGAGGAGTGGGAGGGTGTTGAACGAGTAGAGGGCGACACACGGTGTGGGGGATTACGCTGAAATTTATTATTAACTAGCTGCTACCCGCGACTTCGTCCGCGTCGGCTTTAGAGTTAGGTCCCAAAAGAAATGAAGCATGTGTGAATAACACATATGTTTGCGACAAAAGAAACTGCATTTAAATATTATTTGCTTTTACTTATTTTATATGAAGTATAATGCGTGGTAGTATGCTTCATTTAAAATAAGAGCGTAAGCAGAGTTAATAAATTTAGATTTTTTTCAGGCATTTGGCGAATACATTTACGACAGTATTTGCTAACTGTTTTTGTTGTTCTTGTGAAAGAAATATTTATGCTATAGCATGAATTTTAGCCTACGCTAATCAGGAATAGTGCAGCTTTTTCTTAGCGAAAAAGTTTTAGAATCGGTTCTATAGTTACAGAGATACCCAGAGAGCGTAATGTATTAGAATTATTTTGAGTGTTCCTGTAAAGGAACTATCTGCACTACATGTATGAATTTTAGCCTATAATACTCAAGAATAGTGTAGCTTACTAAAAGTGAAAGAAGTTTTGGAATCGGTTCAGTACTTACAGAGATACACATAGAGTGTAATGTAATTCTTATGAGTATCCCTGTAAAAGAACTATTTGTGATATATGCATAAAAGGTAGCCTATAACACTCAGGGTCCCACCAGTGTCTAAGAAGTTCTACTCTCAAAACTGGATGGCTGGAAGTGCCAGGTTCAACCCCTGGTCGAGCCTGTCGACCTAGCCGCTCGCAGATTTTCGCAGTTTTCTCCAAAACCTCGCGTAAATACGGGCTAGGATCCCTTAGAAAGTTCCCCACAGATTAATAACCCATATAGGCCTAGGACCCTAGTGCAGTCAATCGGTCTTAGTCCACAAACAAACAAACAATAATACTCAGGAATAGTGTAACTAAGTTTTAAATTCGGTTTAGTAGCTATAATTCCATAGAGCGCAACACATTAGAATTATTTTGAATGTTTTTGTAAAAGAATTATTTATGCTGTATGCTTGAAAGGTTGCCTGTATGTTAATCCAGGGCATAAGCTATCTTCTTTACGAATTTTTCCGAATCCGTTCAGCAATTTGTGTGTGATTCAGTCAAAAACATCTAAACACACAAACGTACACATTTTTTAATGACTATGTCATTTTATCTCTCAATACCCTTATTGAAAAATGTGTCCCAAAAATGCGACATAATAAAGCGACATAAAAAAGAGACATAATTTTATATGTATTTAAATACTATTAGTTCACAACAGCTTTAATATCGAGATTAAAGCAATCGTTAGTCTCGATATTGTTACACTATTTCGTAAGCTGTAGAATATGCTCCACATGTATTTTTTACATAAATTCAAATATTATTAGTTCACAACAGCTTTGATCTATTGTTACAATATTTCGTAAGCTGTAGAATAAGCATCACATGTATTTTTCTATAAATAGGTTACACTCATAAAAATTTCAACATAGGGTTACCAGGCGAAATACGCGAAAGATGAGCGATAAAATGCCAAGTTAATTAATATAGTTTTAATATGGCAATAATAAAACTAAAAAATTAGGGGGGTTCAGGGGGATCTCCCCCTGACGAGGCTCGAACAGCCGAGTTTTTATATTATTGGTAGGATTTGGAAATTTATGAAGAAACACATTTGGACTTTTCTTTCTAATGCTTTTTAATTTGGCGTAAAATCAACATAATTTCCATACCATTTCATGTTTTTCAAATGCATGTTTATCTGAAAATAGAATTTCAGCTTTATTTCAAAAGGACAAATCATTTTGTGCGGGCAATAAAACGGTTTTTAATTAATAATTAGAAAAGTATTTAAAATTTTAACATTCTGAGCCTCAGGTGCACAGTCATTCGGCTTCTATGCTCAAATTTTCAAAGCTCTGCTTTCTGTAGATTTGTCTGGTGAACATTCATTTTTATTATTATTGATAGATTGATTTGGAATAAAACTGGCATAATTTCCGTGGAATTTAATGTTTTTCACGCACGCGCTTCTTTATTGAAGCAATAGCATTCTTGTTAGCTCAAAACATGAATCATTTGATTGATACGGGCGAAACTCGCCAAGCATGGCAACGTAAGAACAGTTTTTAATTAATAATTAAAAAAGTAATTAAAAATCTAAAATTCTAATTAGCCTATAACCAACTCCAGGATCCCCTCTATATCTAAACCAAAATGCATCCTAACCGATTCAGCGGTTTAGGCGTGAAAGCGTCATAAACAAACAAACAAACAAACTCACTTTCGCATTTATAATATTAGTTAGGATTTTTACGTATCTTAAAGCATTTGACGTCATAGATCCTCACTTGCGAATTGAAATTCTGATATCCCATTTAAAAACTCGATTGGTTGAAAAAATCCTTTTTTCTAATCCTTTCTGTGGCAACAACCGAACATAAATTCTCGCACCGTGATCGCAATGTAATGAATGGCGTAAGATCGCATTGATGCTATTAAATTCTAAACATTAGGCTGCATTAAAATTCGTAAAAAATCATCTAATTTACATAATTTTTTCGTTTTTATTTTAAAAGAGGGAGAAAAGAATGTTTCACGATTTGCCAAAATATCTAAAAGTTATGACGGATAGAATTCAAGATGCGATAGTTTTAAAATTATTTTACGAAAAACAATCGCGAAACAGATGCTTAGTAAAAAAATTCCTAAAAATCGGTAAGTCATGTTACGTATTCAGAACAAACTGTTTTTAAAAGAAAATTTCCTCCTCTATCCGGTGATACAAATGCCGTTTTGCTGCGAGCGTAATTTCCGCCGTTATTACGAATTAGGTGAGAAAAAATGCCAAAAATCGCATAAAACATAAAATTAAAAAAATTCTCGGTCGAATTTTGAAAAAATCGCTTCGAGGTGCACAACTACATATTTACATCTTCCCGAGTACCGAATTTGGTGTTTCTAGGTGTAGCCGTTTGTCCGTAACGCTGCCGACAGACACACAGACACACAGGCACCTTCTTTTATAATAAGTAGAGATGAGTCTCGTACGACTATGAGTGCGTGGTCTAAATTTATGTTTATCTTGCAAGACCTTGTCAATTTTTCGAGTTAGTTCTGTCAATTGCTTTTTTAATTCCTGCACCTCATTTTCCGAGTTAGTAGTATGAGTGTCTAGACTTTGTATTTCTGAACTAGAATTACCCGTGACTTCTACGATTTTATCTGCCATGAGAGCTAATGTATCTAAAGTACCCTCATATACAGACAAGATAGCTTGAGTGTCCTTAGGCAATCTTTGTAGAAATAGAGTTTTTAAAAACTCGGTGTCTGTTTTATCGGGTGCTAAGTGCTTCATTTTCCTTAGTAAGTGGGAAGGTTTTTCATTTCCTAACACTAATTCCGAAAGTAATTGCTTTATCTTTGTTTGTTCGGAATCCGTGAATTCGGCTAAAAGCCGTTTTTTTAAGGTATCATACTTTAGAGTGGGGGGAGGTGTTAAAACTACATCACTTACATAACTTAAGATATCAGCATTTAGACTAGACACTATGTAATAAAATTTTGTAGAATCTTCACTAATGTTCGCGATGTGAAATTGTGATTCTATATTAGCGAACCATAAATCTGGAAATTTTTTCCAAAAGGGTGGTAACTTGAGAGCTACGCGACTAATGTCGCCGGTTTTCACCGCCTCTACAGACGTTTCACCATTCATTTTTAGAAAGCCTGACCGAGCAACCAATTAAATGGGGATGAAGAAAAATGTATAAATGTTTGTTTAAAACTTGCCACCTGTCTGGTCCGTTGTCTTCAAATACTTGATGACGGTGCGCGCAGAAAAGTCGAAGCAGCAGACCAGAGAAAATCTTTACCCGTAGAACACCGTTCTTTGCAATAGGGCGGCTCCAACAAACTCACCGAGGGCCAGCTTGACTGTAGATCTTGCCAGAGCTGCTGAAGAGGCTTGACTTTGAACATCGATCGAACTTCCAGATTAGCACACTTTGTTTCTTACAGAAGATGGGTTTGTCCCTTTCCGGGTCACCAGATGAAGTGGCAGATGATAACTTTTTGCCCTCCTCATTGTACATGTGTGTATTCACGATTGAACACAACTTTTCCCAACATAACACTTTATTAAAACGAAAACATAAAACAGATAAAACACAAACTGGCACCTTGTGCCGAATACAAAAAGGGGACTATACCCCAGGCGTAGTAACTCGCTACATACGTTAGTAACTAGCTGCAGACCTTACATAGTGTCGCTGTTCACATAGCAACACGGTTCACATTAGCATATCCCTGCTTTTGTGGAAAAAACTGGCCTGGTTGCGAAACCCTCTCGTACATTCAAGTCGATTCTCTTGGAGACTCGTGTCCTGGAGGTGGAGAGGGACATAACGCAAAGTGCTGCCGCCGCAAGGTATAAAGCATATCATATGCGATTTTCTTCTCAGAAAGCATGATATTTAAAGAAACTGCCAGAAAATCTCTAAATAAATATAAAAAGCACGATTTCTTCCCATGAAACGTAACAGAAGTGATGTATTTTATGTTATAAGTCCACAAATTTGTTTTTAAAACGTTTTGACTCAAAAATATAAAGAAGACAAAATGGGGTAAGATTTACCCCATGCGACTGCTTAAGTTACAAAAGTAGACGCGCGTGCTTACGGGTTAAAAGTCGTAATAACTGGATCGACGTTCAATAGTTGACCGACGATCCTAAACTATGAACGAAGCCGCATTCTTTCGTGTTTTTTACCAGCGCTAAGTAAAACTCACTCTTCTTTACAAATTACATGTCTTTAGGTGAGCATTAATACGTTTTTTGCAAAGGAAATTACTTGGACAAATTTTCTTTTTAATTTGTACGCTTCCTGGAACAGTATTTTGAGATAAACAAAATCTTTTGAAAGAAGATGTTAATAAAGGAAAAAAATACATATAAAAACCTCTTGAATTAAAAATTTGAAATACTTTTTTTACTTTTTCTCGATTACGTTAGCTTAATTACAGTATCAGCTATGAAAATAAATTTAAAAAACAGTGATAACTTCATTGGTTGACGAACGATACTAAAGAATAAACAGGGGTGCATCATTTGGCGTTTTTATCTGCACTAAGTAAAACATGCGCTTTTCTACGAATAACGTGTCTTTAGATGGATATTAATACGATAGCTGAATAATGGGAGAAATTTTATTTGTAATTTGGACGCTCACTGCCATAGTCTTTTTTGTAATAAATAACATCTTTTGAAAGGAAACATGTGAATTAAAAATTTCAAAAATACATGTAATGGCTTGTGAATTTAAATTTTACCGTAGTTTTACACTTTTCATGATTACGTTAGCTTAATCAGAGTTTCATCTATGAAAATAAATTAAAATGAAACCCAATTAATTAGTATACTTTTTAAAATTTGCACTTGAATGTCAAATTTCGGGTTATTCAGGAAAAAAGTTTTAAAATTCAATTTTCTCAAAAATTAATGATTTTCGGCCAGGGCTCAAAATTGTAGCATTTTGGCTACCCTATCATGTCGAGTCACCAGTAACTCTGTATATTTAATTTTAAAGATGTTAGGTCTCTTAAGATCAGTCTGCAAAATTTCTTCTCTGAACATGTTTGAAGTGGGACATTTATGAATCTCCTTTTTGTATCCATCAAAGTGAGAGTATATCACGTAAAGTACATACAAATGATTCACATTAGCGCCACTACTCAACAGTCCTTCTCGTGGAAATAGAAACACGCTTTTAAAATTAAAATGATTTAATAACCTTCGACATAAGAAATTAGAAAGAGTATCAATTTTACTAAGATGTTTTTAATTTGTGCAAAGCAAATTTTATGATATTCTAGCTATAAATAAATAGTCTACCGTTTAATTATTAGTTTAATTTTGCTATCAGGCTTTAAAAAGTGAGGTGTAACTCATGTGTGATGTGTACACATAAATGGGTTTACAAATTTGCCTCTATATACTGAACAAAAGCTATTTTACTTAAATTGCCTTCAAAAATTCGCCGCCCTAGAGCAGACTAGTTAGCCAATTTAGAAATGCGTGTTTGTATTTGCAGTTCACGTTTTCAGGTTTATTATTATTATTGTGGTACAGCCATTAGCATTTATTCAAAACAATTTTATTTGAAAATTAACCTCTACATATTATGTAGTGGTACGTTTTATGCACAGTACTACTATTATTTATAAATATTTCCATATCTCAAATACTCCATAGATACAGTAATCGGATGGTAACACTTCATCTAGCAAATATATATATATATATATATATATATATATATATATATATATGTATGTGTGTGTGTGTGTGTGTGTGTGTGTGTGTGAGAGAGAGAGAGAGAGAGAGAAAATTGTACAGAATATTCAGAACTGATATGAGTATTGTCAGCTACCACACAGAATAAATTGAAAATGAAAGCATCAAAAATTAGCAAAATTTCAGTATTGTGTCCTAGCGAAAGAACTGATATCTCTACAATGGGGAAGGTCCGGCTAAACAATGAATGCTAGCATGTTCGGTCATATAGCAGAAAATCTCTAACGCAAAACCAAAAGGGGAATTAGGATCGTATGTTCTGCCGAAACAAAAAATACAAATAATTTTCAGATTTTTCGGTTATTTATTTTTGTAATCCAAGTAAATTTACATGAAGATTGTCTCGTAACATTGAACTTACAATTCTTAGGTTAAAGAAAAATTGTATTTTCTTGGAACAAATTTGAATAACTAAACAAAATCCTAGCTTAGGTTATTTCATTTTATCCATTCAAAATTGGCGAAATCGGAATAACGAAACTTCTTCACTCTTATCGTTTTCAAATTTCTTCACACAAATAGCAATCCCTACTAGAAAGAGCAAAAATGCATTTTATTTTGGTGCTGCCATCTGTCATCAAAACTTATATTTAAACTCAATGTATAAAGTTCAATTTCAAATGCACTAACTTTCATTTTGTGCGATATCTTAAATTTACGAAAATTCATTTAACTGTTAAATAAAGGGCAATATAAAATGTTTTATTGTTTTTCCCTAAAAGTCCTTGCAACGATTCTACAGGTTTTCGCTATAGAAGAAAAAACGCGTTATCTTTTGCTCTTTAACATACAGATGGCAGCACCAGTGGAAACTCGCATCACTTGAACAATATGAGTCTCATTGCACAATAGCTATCAAAATTGTCAAAATGCATGTAAATTACTTAGCTTTCGAACGCATTTTATAACTGAAAATTGCTGACTACCATTTTTTTCCCAGAAGTTTCCAAATATCTTTTCTTCGTGTGACAAAATTAGTTAATCGGAAATTAGAACTTAATATATTAATGACCTCAAGGGTTCGAAAAATCAAAGTACAATTAATTCTTAACAAATTATAAATTATTAACTTTGTGTTGCCATCATCGAAAAAAATGTAAAACTAAATATGTCTAGCTGATTTTTTTTTCTGTTGCTTGTTTTTATTTCACGGAATACCTTGATATTGGAAAAAATATAGCAAAGCACTTTTATGAAAAGTCCCCCAGATGGTGCCGTGGCTAAAACACTATTCTATCACATTCATATCAACATTTTAATGAAAATATGGAAACCCATTAGTGGAAATACCCCAATATCTGAAACGACTAAAAAATCTACTGCACTTCACTTTTCAGCATTTAAAAAAAAAAAAAAAGAAAAAAAAAAAGAAAGAAAGAAAAAATGTAAATGTATTACCACTTTTAAGTACAGATAGTAACACCAGCATTCAAAATTGGTGCTGCATTTCATGATTAAATTTATATAGAAGAGCTGATTCAACTTTTCCGTTTAAGCTTTAAACTCTAATCATCAGACAGTAAAATTTATAAAGTGTAATTTACATTTGGATTATTTCCTACGCATGTCGGAAAACAACACAGTTAAAAAAATTTCATTTTGAATACCTTGAATATTTTTCCTACGGAAGTAGTCAAATTTACCGTATAAGCCAGAAAATAACTCGGCCTCCAATATAAAACGACCCCGAAATTTTTCATCAAGATAATTAGAAAAATCCTATATTTAGGTCTCGAATTTAGCGGGAATCGGGTTTTTAACGGGAAATGATCAGTCAAAAAATACCGCGTTATATTCGGGCCAATACGATAGTTTGCAATTCTAATATAATCACTTAAATACAATTAAATATAAAAACGCGTGGGAACATTCGTATATATCAAAAATATTTCAAATTAATAAACTTTTCAGATATTTTTCAGTTGCAGACTCAGTTTCGAGCTTCTTCTTACTGTAACTTGTCAAAAATAAATAAATGCTGAAAACACAACACATGTCTTTTCTTACAGCAAATTAATCAAAAGAAAAAAAAAAGACTAATTCTTGAATGCAATAAAGCATATAATCAGTGGCGTAGCCAGAATATTTTCATCGGGGGGGGGGGGGGTTACGACTACCTCAATTCATATATTTGTATAGGTGTGTGTGATAAGGGAGTGAATATACATTTTGTATGCCAAAAAATTTTCATTAGGGGGGGGGCTGACCCCCCTTGGCTACGCCACTGCATCTAATGCATTCGATTTAAAATCATTACATACGATCTTAGAATCAAACCCCATCAGGTTAGAACACGCCTAGAAAAGCTTAATTAGTTATAAATCCCATTACTTTCTTTATGTACCGTAATGTACAACAAGGTTTTTAAAAAAGTGCGTCAAAATTTTCAAAAATTCATAACGTTCTTCATAAGCTATATCCCGATTTTAGTAATGTATAGCATTTTATACACTTTCTAAGCTACAAATTGAAATTGAATTAATGTATGATGGGAGTAGATGCAAAACTCACGCTCGCTACTTTTAAAATTCTTAGAAAACTTTAAATTGACTATTAATATCATCAAACGTGATATAGGCACAGTTTTTGTGTGTAACATATTTGTTGCCCGATTAGCGGGATTTTCAGTATAAGTCTGCAGCATGAGGATCACAAACCAAAATTTGTCTGTGGCCTTAATGTAAGTTGTGGTCAATTATTCTGTAAGCTACCGGGTTTGTTACCGTAACTGCAACTTGAAGATAGACCTAAACCAATAAGAATTCTGGGAAAGCTAGAATTTAAATTAAATAAGAAAAATGGGAGTTTTGAAGCAAACTTTTATGGGTAATGTAAGTTATAAACCAAATAGTTGTGAATTTAAAGTAACCAAATATAATAAAATAATATCTGAACTTAAGTTTTCATTGTGTTATTTTAGAGGGTAATAAACAACGAAAATCAACGCGTAAAAAATGTATTAAAAATTTTCTTGCTTATTGTTTAAAAACATCAACAAATGTAAAGAAAACAATCGCATGATCCTTTGCAAGCCTCCTTGATTGATTGAATTAGGAAATAGTGAGTTTTGCTGCAAACAGATTTTGGTTAATATGAATAATGCATCAAAACGCGATTTTCAGCATTTTTTTCAGCCTTAATATGTTCATTATGGTCCAAATCACTATTAAAGTCTGATTACCCTTAAAAAGGTTAACACGGTGTTAGCAATAACTCAGTAACTTAAAGTGAATAATGTAACTTATGCAGGTATACCTTTCAATTAATAGAATAAAATCTAGTCTTGAGCACGTATGTAAATAAGTGGATGTATCAGAAACTTTAGTTAAAAGACCGTAATTAGCATTTCATTATTAATTAACATTCATTTTTGTAAATAGACAGTATGAGAGTCTGTCGTATCTTGTGGCATATCTTGCTGATTTTAAATGCTGTTCAACCATTTTGTTGTAATTGCTGAGCATAGTCGAAGCTGGAGCGAAGCGTCATGATTAAATTTTGCGACTTTTGTTCCCTTGCTCTTCCGTTCATACGATCTTGGGCAAATGCAGAGTGATAGTGGATATGGCATAGATGGTACTGAAGCGAGATGCTAATGGTTGGCAGAGTCATTGAGAAATAATCACTGAACCCTTAGTTTTGCAAATTTTGTTCACTCTAACTCCTCTAAGACCGTTTATGGGATCTTGTCCGTCTTTGGCACAATGATAGTGGCCATGACGTAGATGGTATTAAAGTGAGATGGCAGTGATTGGTCTTGATGTTGAAGAATAATAATTGAAAGCATTTTACCTATTTGTTCATTAACTCCTCTGACACCACTTATGCTACTGTGACCAAATTTAGTCTTGTTGAGAAGTAATCACTGAAAACATTTTCTCCATAGACTTAATATTGTCCTATCGTTTTGCATAGTCATTGAGACCTCCCACACGATACTTATTTTATCAGAATGACACGAAAAAGAAGGTTTGATTCTTCTAAGGCAATGAGGAAATCATGTAGTTCGCTCAACCATTCACAACTTCGGCCCGCTATTTAATCACCCCTAGTTCATAAAAGTGTGCAGTCAAAATTTTATTTCAAAAGCTTCTGTCGAAAATTAATTGTTGAGAATGTTCATTTTCTCCTAGATATCAGAACCTGACAGAACAAAATTATTTTATTTCTTTTTCAGCATCCAAAGACATCATCCTCCAATTCCCTCTAAGTAATAAAAATGAAACAATTTCATAGCCCATCAACAAATGAAAAATCGTGATTCCATCGTTCTGGCCCCAACAGAGCCTGCCCAGAAATCATTCTAAATGTAAATCTAATGTGTTTGATGCTTGCGAAACATATTTCTCTTTGCTACCTACCGACTACTTGTATGAGGAGCCTAAGTAACCTCTGAAAATAAACACCTTTAAAAACTAAAAAACAACAGCGAAAGAGTGGACGGGTACATTCTCATTTTGTACCGTGTACTCTTTTTGACTGAAGAAAGTAATAAATTCTACACACACCTGTAAGAGCAAAACACCCACGACAGGGTGATTGCAATACCATCCTAGATGATAATGGACAAGTTCCCTTGGAGGACAATGCTTCTGCCATCTAATTAGGATCCTACCATCAAAAGATCAGCGAACTAGATTTTATTGAGTCAGATGAATTCATCGATATCCGTGATAAGAAAATTGTTCATGGTGCCGCAGCTCATAACAGGGAAACCCTAATTTCAGAGATGTTTTTACGATGCAAGAGATGAAAAATGCATTGAATACCCTTGATCCACTTAAATCTCCCAGGCCATATAATATCCATGGCCTGAGGATCTCAAATCTTAGTGATAGGGAAAAGCAGTGC
This sequence comes from Cheiracanthium punctorium, assembly GCA_038373885.1. NCBI lineage: Eukaryota > Metazoa > Arthropoda > Arachnida > Araneae > Cheiracanthiidae > Cheiracanthium > Cheiracanthium punctorium. Next base: position 838,812 of record JAWZYV010019369.1, read on the forward strand.
CAATTAGAAATTTTCAACTCGTCTTGAAAATTTAAAAGACTTTCTCGTGATCGGAAAAAGATGGCCTATTAGAATGCCAAACAATAAAGCCAGCACGCCTAAATGTTATAGGCCCACTACTAACACATTTTTCTAGTAAACTGATTGAAAAAATTATTGGTATCAATTTAAAATGTAGAGATTTACATTTTTGAACCACCACATCAAGTTTGAACCACCACATCATACAATTGCCGTTTTACTCAACTTAATCTTTGTCAGAATATGGAGAAACAAGTTAATCATCAAACTCTTCAGCGCCTTGGTATAAGAGGCAAAGCCCTCTGTTGGATTTATGACTTCAAGAAGGATGGACAGATCAGAGTGAGATCTAGGAGCTCCTTGTCGAAAACATTTAAGCTGAATCAAGGTGTCCCACAGGGTTCAGTTTTGAGCCTACTTCTCTTCACTTTGTTCACTCCTCGCCGACATCGAGAAAGTTATCAGAAGGTACGAGGTTGGTCTTTTTGCTGATGATATTGTTATCTGAAACGCCAACTATGATAGGGGTCAAATTAATCTGATAAATAATACCCTCTCTGAAATGCTGAGTTTCGCTAAGTCATAAATTGATCTTTAACATGTCTAAGTCCACTTCTAGCTTCTTCACATCTAACCGGCATATTTAGAACTACCGGCCGAAAATCGCAATGGATGGTACAGCTCTGCCGTACAAGTACCCCAAATCCTTGGGTTACATTTTCGATCCTTTGATCCTGAGTAACATAGCATGTAGTTCGTCTGGTAGATAAATACAATAAAGGACTGGATATTTTGAAATACATCACTGAAAGAAACGGGCGCTGATGGAAATATTCTCAAATTAACCTATACCTCCCTAGTTAGACCTGTTTTAGGGTATAGCTTCCGAATTTATTTTTATGCATCTGCCACTAATTTAAGAAGGGTGCAATCAAGTGCGGCTCGGATTATCAGTAGCATGAGCCATAGCTGCACCACAGATCTGATGTTGTTTGAATGTGATATTCAACCCTTAAATATGAGAGGAGACATGCTTGCGAAGCATTTTAAAAAGCTTTTTAGTTGTGGAGACCATAATCGTACATGCACTTTTCTCATTAATTGGACAAGTGAACAGAGATTGAAAATGTATCAGCACTTTCTTTCAATTAACTTATTCAATCTGAAAATTGAGAGCAATTTCTAAGATAAGTCATTAACCCCTTAGAAGGTTCACCAGATGCCCATTTTCTTTTTGATCTGTTGATCCGCACGAACAAAAACTATGACTTGCCCGTTTATCTACGCAATTGTCCCAAGATCATAAATCAAATTCCAGCTACAGCTATTCAAATGTCTACTTATGGCATAAGACGAACGGCTCCTATGGAAATGGGGTTTTGCTTAAGGTCCCTGCCTACTCACAAAAAATCAAAAACCGGAATCCATATTCCTACTCCGTTTTTAGATCTGATCTTGTTGCTATTGACGAGGCTCTTAACGCTATTAAAACTGTAGCCTCATTCGCAAATATCTAGATCTCATCTTACAGTCGTATTGCCAATCAGTACCTTCTAAACTAGACTAAGGTTGGCTATAGAACTGCTGTTTCAATTCTTAAAACTCTAAAACAGCTTTCTCAGAAAGATGAAATTTATTTTCAATGGATTCCGTCTCACATTTGACTCTGTGGTAACGAAGTTACTGATTTTCTGTCCAAGGAAGGCGCCTCTGAGGTTCCAACATCAAGGGATTCTCTCGCCTCCCTTGAGATCTATTCCAAAATAAAAATCTCAAGTTGACAAATAGGAAAGATTCCTCCAATTCCTGGTATAGCAGGCAAGCCCCAGGGGTGCCCTTACCATCACAGCTCGTAGTCTCGTCCAGTTCACCATTAGTAGGCTTACTAGTGGACACATTAAGTGCCTTTCCTTTGACAGGGGCGGAATTTTTTTTTTCGACTTGTACCAACAGCAATTTTGTGCAGGCCTCGCCTGACCACTTTTTTATCTATGCGGATCTTGAGGGGGACGACATAAACCTTAGTTCACTTATTTATGATTTTATGAAGATACTTGGCCTTTTGGATTTAGTCTAGCCGGGAATAAGTTACACACACACACACACTAAAACGAAACTCACAAATTCAACAAATATTATTATAGTAGCCCACAGCAATATAATATTAAAGTTCATCCCCCCCCCTACTCTCTCTCTCTCTCTCTCTCTCTCACCAGATATCCACCAAACCAACACTATCACCAGGTTGATAATATAAAAATATTGTACATTATACGGGGTTGCTGGTAACTCGACGAATTTCTGGTAAAGACGTGATACAGTCTGAGTCCAAACTTTAAGGCCAGTAAACATTTTTGAGGAAATTGAAAAATGAAATAAAAGTGATTCAAATATTATTGTATTAGTAATTGTTAAGAAATGACGCAACAAACAGAATTTATAAATCATGTAATTATCAGAAAATTGTTTTGTTGTAGTTTATTGGCGCAAGGTCCACTATAGAACAAAAAGCGCCAAGCACAAGATGATATTTCAACAAAGGCAAGAAGAATAGCTGTAGTCTAACACAATGTGGTCAGTTCAGATAAAAAAGGGGGGGAAATATTGAGCAAAATAGGTCAACGAGAAAAGTATATTTTGTGTATTAATCCAGTACAGTGTAGAAAGGCAGAGATGGGTGGGGAATTATCAGAAAAATTCGCATATACAAAACCGGTATATTCAGCTTGAGTAAAAACTTTAAGGCCACCAGTAATTTTTTTTAAAATAAATATTCGCATGCTGTGTTAAATATTACTGAAATTGCTTAGATTGTGACAACTCTTAAATTTTCAAATTTGTCATACATTTCTTCAAAGTGTTACAGCTCTTTGTGAAGATGGCGAAAGATACAAAGTTAACTGATCAGGAAAGAGGGCAGATTGGGACTCTTTCTTCATCAGGAATAAATAGCTGTACTATTGCAGTAAAGATAGGAAGATCAAAGACTGCAGAATCATGTCAGATCAAACAGTGCAGTTCACCCCACCAACTTAGATTTTCGTCAAATTTTATATATATGATTTATTGGCAAATTTTATATATATGATTTATATGATATGTTGGATTTATTTGAGCCACCCTAGTGGCTCTAAGATAACCACTAGGGTGTATCACGAAAAAATTTTTTTGGAAAATCAAACTTTGAAGTTGATAAAAAGTTGTCACTGTCATCACATACCTACCAAAATTTTTTTTAAATCAAAAAATATTTAGGTCTCCCGGAATAAACTTGAAATTCAATTTTTTTTACCTAAAATGTGTATTTTTTAAAATATATATATACATGAATATAAAGTATATTTTTTTTTCAAGTACAAAAATTTGAAGTTTAGAAAGAGAACAGACTTTAAAAAATTAATTTGTATCATTAACTATATTAGTCTGCCGGAATCTAATTTGAAAAACCCTGCTATTTTATCAAATATTCAAAAATTTCCAGGCGATATTTTACATTGGTAAACTTCTAGCAACAGTGCAAATAAAATGTATATTAATTTTTCATTAGTTTAATACACTTAGCAGTTTCTCAGTTTCTTTTTTATTCCGGGGGGGGAGGGGGAGGGGGGTGACATTAGAAATAATTACTCACTAGAAAAAAAAAATTGGAGGAACAAAAATATATTAAAATTAAAACTCAGAAAGTGTGATTTTTAGATGAAAAAGGTTACAAAAGATATAAACAAACACATAAAGGTTACAAATAAAAACATTGAATATGTAAAGGTTATTCAAAATAAATCTTGATTTCACTGTCTATTTATTTTGATAATTGTAGGCAGCGCATCACGAACGCAAGTAGCTTTTCCAACCTGCAACCTGATCCATTAGAAACTCCAGTGTTTGTGGCCGTACCATCATATCCAAGAGCTTTGATAGTTGTCACATCAATGCAGTTACATTCCATGTGTTTCATTATTGATGATACAATGTCTTTCCCAGAACCACTGTCTGGAGTTACATCACCAAGATATATTGAACCTGGTTCTTCTACCAAAGATATGTGTTCTTCTTGTATAGTTTTCCGGACAGATTTACCACGTACATTTTCTTTGACTATAATTTCATCTTTTCGACCATCAAAATAGAGAGAAATTATTTCTGAGGTGCGAGTTGAAGCAATACTTTCACGGTACTTTACTCTTTCATGAAAAATTTTCGATTTATCAATTACTGCCGTCTGATTTTCGGGTGTCAAAACTTTTAAATCCTGTAAAAGAGCACTTGCTAGTTGCGCTCCCGCTCTATTGGAAATTGCTCTACGATCACATGCTCTGGAAAATGATGGCAGATCTACTGGAAGGACTTGCTTCACTGAAACGCTAGAATTTTCCTTTTTATTTTCTGGCATTTTATTTTTTATAGCTAAAACACTTTCATCACTTGAATCCTGTTGAATGGAATCGCTGTCAGTGTCACTAACAGTGCCTTCATGCCGTAAAGTAGGGATATTTGTTGATTGGAGACTCGAATTGTATGGACTTTTCCTTTCTTTTAGCACGTTTCTCGATTTTTTTTTCTATCTACTGTGTCAATTCCTCGTATAACCATAAGCCTCAGGTTTCGCTGGCCCTTCAAGAACTTGTGTTCCAGTTGTGGAACCTTCCTTTCCGCTGGACACAAACATTTCTCTAAATCTCTACATTTGCATGAACAAATATCAAAAAGATTATTTATAATGTCAGATTTGAACTTTTCAACGGACGTTTTAAAGCTCTTGGTATTTTTTGCGTTACACCCTCCCTGATGACTTTTTTATCTTTTCAGATCTCTCGTGTAGTTTTAAAATCATAAAAGCAATGTTGTTTACAAGATGAAACAGGAATAGAAGCCTTCTTCCATATTTCTTCTTGCTTACGGGCCACTCGCATTGCAACTACATTTTTCAATGGTTGATGACATCCTTCAGACTTCAACTGATTTCATACCCATTCAAAATAACGTAATACATCAATTTTAGTAGGTAAAACATTGCTATCACTTATATCTAGAGGTTGGCCGACATTTGGATCGTCAGTAGTTTTCCTTGTTGATGTAGAATGAGTTTTTCTACTCATGATATTAAAACAACAAAACCAAATTGAACTCAATCGCAAATCATAAATGCTCACTAAATGGACGCTTAGCACATAAAAAAATGCTAAGAACAAACTGACAAAGAAAGGAAGGGTGAACCAAAGAGAGAGAAGTAATCACGTGATGGTCTTGCACTTCCCTTATCTCCAAAGTCATGGGGGAGCTACAGTTTTATGACCTTGAAATCTGAGCCTCATATTCGCCTACAAAAATATTCTTGCTATTTTGGAACGCTGTACTGCAGGGTCTGTATTATAAATACAATGATTGAAAATCTGAAAGATTCTTCAACATTTCTTAAATACGGCTAGTTGACAAAAAATTGGAGATTTTCATTACGATTCCGGAAGATCTAAATGTTCAATTTCAGTCGCAATGCATTTTTTTATTGATAGATTCCATCTGAAATTGCCCATTTTTGCTGTTGAATATTTAATTTTGTTTTATACATACTTTATGAAAAAATGCTTAAAAATATCGTTTTGACTAAAAAACTGACACCTTCAGGGTCATTCCGGGAGACCTAAATATTTTTCGATTTCAAAAAAAAAAAATTTTTGGAAGGCATGTGATGACAGTGACAACTTTTTATCAACTTGAAAGTTTGATTTTTCAAAACAAATTTTCGTGATACACCCTAATAACCACAAATCTCAATTTTGAAGGCTCTACGATAATTAATTACCGAGAAATTATTTATGCAAATTTTTAAGCTTTCTGCAAGATACGCCATTTTTTTCTGAATTCCTTAAATTTTCCTTATCTGTAGAGGTTCCTGTTGTGAAAATTTGGTAACTTTTTAAGCTGATTCCAAAATTTTTATCAAAATTAGTGTACTTTCTATGGTTTATGTATGACATCATGAATTTTTTTTTTTTTTTTACATGTTTGATCAGAAATACATCTTTTAAATTTTTATAAGTTGTTTAGAGGGAATCCCAAAAAATTTCGTCTTGGCTTTCTGCTCAGGTGCTGGGCAAAAAAAAATTATTAAATTTTCATGCGACTGTTCCTATATTTCATCTAGTAATAAGTTTTAAAGTGCGTGCCAAAGAAATGAATATGCAATTTAGAACTTATAATAATACCTTTATTCGTCAAAGTTATCTCCATTACTTTCCAGTACCTACCGCTAACTGTCAGGTAGCACACTGATGTAAGTAGCAAAGGATGCTTGTTTTGACTCGATGAAGTCATCAATAGATTTTCGTACTTCGTCCACTGTGGGGAAGTGTACAGAAGGCAAGGCATTGTTCATCAACCGAAATAGATGACAGTCCGAAAGGGCTGCGCCAGAGCTATACGCCGGGTGCTCCGAAACTTTCCAGGAAAACGTTACAAACGTGTTCATAACCGGTTGTGCAACATGAGGCCTTGCATTGTCTGAAAGGATATGAAGGGTGTACTGTTTTACAAACTATTGGAGCCCGGTGAAAGTGTAACTGCTGAAAGCTATAAAAAACAAATTATTTATTTTAATTCATAATAAGGTGAAAATTTATTTTTATAAAATTTGTTTTCAATAAAAATTGAAATAATTAAACGAATTATAAAGTGAAAATAAACATTAACTTAAAAGTTTATTTCACTAATCCAGCTATAGATAATAAAAGATTGTTTTCAAACTTATTTTAATAACAAATTTGGAGATATACCGATAAAATACAATAATTCACGAAACTTTGCAACCCTTTAACGCTATTTGAGGCATTGCTCCTGTAGAATTCATATTTCCGAACGTTGTGAGTTGCGAACAGTTTCCGATAAATTATAAATTCCTAGCATACCGGAGAACATTCAAGAATGATTAACAAATTCTATGTGTGAAGAACTTTATCCCAGCAGTTAGTTAAGTTGAGTTGACTTTTTGTTGTTGTTGCGGAATTACGGCCAATTACCTGCACGTGGGATCTATGCCGATGGGTGGGGTACCATCCGTGGAGTCTTTTTAAGGGTCCTAACCCGTATTTACTCTAAGTGAGTTGAGTTGAAATCAGTCAGCTAGGATATAACTTTGAGGCTGTGAATAGCTATACTGAAATATTTGTTTAGTTATAACATATGCAGTTAACATTTCTGCCTCCGGAAATTTGCTAATTGTTCATGTAATTTTCTTTTAGAAATTTCGTAAATTTTTTTCTTAGTTTTCATAAGATGAAATACATTCTTGTTTTCCTGTCAGAAATATGTCGGTTTATTAAGTAATTATGTTTTTCATTCATCCCTTCGAATTTGTGTACTGAATAGATAAGACAATACTAATTTATATCAAATTCTATCAGTAGTGTTATAATGTAAGCTTTCGACTTCTTTTAATTGCACCAAGAAATTAGGGACTTTCTTATTCTCATGAAACATAATTTTATTTTACTTTTCTCGTAAGAAATATTATATTCTGACTCTACGGGGCTGACTTATTATTAAACTAGCTGAAGTGCCCGTCGTAGACGAATTAGTATGCAATGCAGATTTCTAAAAAGCCTCAATTTTCGACAGCATTGTAGAAGTACAAGGAATGGTACAGAAAGCAAATTTATAACTTCGTATTTTGTCAAAAGATTACTGATTAAACAGTAACTAAGTATTGAGTGAAATTGTCAAATACTTACTTTCACGATTTTTACAAAATCTCAAAATCTGTGAAATTCTTAAAACAGCTTTGGCATCTACAGTTTAAATGAACTTACCACCTAGCATAATTACAAATTTCATTCTATTCCATTGCCATTTTTCAGGAATGGAACAAAAATTTACTCAATTTTCACTAAAACCTCAATATATATAAAAAGAAATTTGAAGTACTTTGACGCCTATAATTTTTATTTGACAACCTATGTTAATGCTAAATTTATTTCATTCGCAGTAGTTTATACATGATAAACAGACATAGTAGATTATACCCACTGAAGTCTCTTGCCACCCTTTTAACCTCGGAGTGGCTACTGCTGTATTCATAAAAGAAAAAGTGGTGCAATACTGAATGAAACAGCCACCGCACCACCAAGAGGAAAACTACGGAATCAGCGTTCCTAAAACTGAACGAGATAGCTCAAAAAAAATTGATTCACAAAGTTGTAGAGTATCTTCGATTTAGTACGAAAATACATCTTCTGGACATTAATGCGAAAAATAGAACGATTAAAACGCGAGTTTTTGTTCTTTCGTGATTTCCTCACTGCAACGTCATGAAACTTAAATGGAAGGAGAAATCCTTTTCATTGAGTATCCTTTTTGATTAGGGATCACAAGCGATACCTCTGTGCCAGATTGCGGAGTCGTGTTTTGCCCGAAAGATAATCCTTTCTCCTTTTGTTCAAGTTTCGTGACGTCACATTGTGTGAAATCACGAAAAAATAAATGCGCATTTCAACCGTTCTATTCTCCGCATTAATCTCCACGAAGTGTCTTTTCGTACTAAATCGATAATGCTCTGCAACTTTGCAAATCAGTTTTTTTCACTTATCTCGTTCCGTTTTAGGGAATAGAGTTTTAAAAATGCTAACTCTCCTGTTTTCTATCAGGTGGCGCAGTAGGCGGTCTCATTCAGTAGTACATGGCTGCTTTACCGTACTTACTCTACTTTTATGAATATAGCAGCAGCCGTTCCGAAGTTAAAAGGGTGGCAAGGGACTTACGGAGCATACTCCATATTTATAAAACCTATATGTATATATACTTATTTTTTAAAATAAATTTTCGCAAAATCTCAAAATGTTAAAAAACTCTTCAAAAAATTCGATGCCCATACTTTAAGTTGAGGGATCATATATTATGTCACCAAATTTCATTTCGCGTACAAAATTTATGAAGTTTTGCAAAATCTTAAAATTTATTCAATTTTTTTAAACTTATTGTTTGGGTTAAGTGACCATCTATCATGTCCCCAAATTTCATTTCTTTCGCTTTAGTCATTTTCACGTGATGCGCGAACAAGAAAGCTTCATGGACAGAATAATAGAATTACAGAACGACGGACAGTTACCACTTTTTTGAGAGGTCGTACTGGGTTCCCAAGGGCTTGGAAAGGATAGAAATCTCAAAATTATTCAATTTCAAGGAACGTACAGACAAATGTCTAAATTCATTTATATATTTTTCTAGTCTATCATTAACGATTCGATTCCTTAGTGCTTCTGTTGAAGATCATACCAAAATCTAAATGTAGAAAATGAAAGCTGCTAAAAAGGCCGAAACAGGGCTTTCTGGAGATACAATTCGAAAGCAATTTCTGTTACTTTTAGGATTTCCTTTAGCGTCTAAAAAATGATTTGCAAAGGACGATGGTAACACAGTCAATAGGGTGATGGACATGACCAGAGAGTATCATTGAAGCCCAGTTGTGTAATGGTTAGCTCATTGTGCTGCGGAGTCACAGCTCCAGGTACGATATTCCTGGGTGGAGCAAGGTTGACTCAAACCTTTTTATCCCTTGAGCGGACCGATAAAATGAGAACCAAGCTTGATTGAGGAAGTAAACAGTGAAGGCTCCGTGTCAGGCTGGGCTGACCATCTGGTTGGGGCATATGTTTAGGCACCTCAGAGCTCGTGGTCGTGAAGGTGTAGATGGGCAGCGCAGGCCTTGGACACTCGGAGCTGTTGCTTTCTCAATAGCATCACCAGAAGGTGAAGAGTTTGATTCGGGATGCGTTTAATGTACATGTACAATAAATTCAAGGTTGCGAAAATCTTCAGGGAGATCGGAATCAGCTCGTGAGCGCTACCAATATTGAGACTTCCTTTTTCTTTCGATAAATTGTGCTGGGAATCTTCAAAGAAGATTGAATAAGCTTTAAACGACACATCCTATGGCATTAGTCACCTGCTTGCAACTAAACAAATGTAGACTGTAGATGCAAAAGTCACATTATGAACTTTATAAGGTAATCAGTTGTTCATACCACCGTGTCTTTTTAAGACGAAACATTGTAATAGTGATTTGGCCCATAATGAACATATTAAGGCCGAAAATATCGTTTTGATGCTTAACTTGGATTTTCCAGCAACTGTTTGCAGCAAAACTCACACTCGCCAAATTCAACCAATCAAGGAGACTTGCATAGCATCGTGTGATTGTTTTGTATACATGTGTCGATGTTTTTAAAGGATAACCAAGAAACCTTTTTAATGAATGTTTTCTGCGTGCTGATTTTTGTTGCTTATTACCCTCCAAAATAATGAAAAGTAATGTTCAGATATTTATTTATTTATTTATCATTTTTCCTTTTTTCCAATTCATAACTATTTTGGTTTATAACTACACGCTTAAAAAAAGAACAGGAATCCACTCCTAAGGACTGGAAATCAAGACAAATAGGGATGGACGGGAGACGCGAGAAAATTCGCATTATCTCGCCTTCTCGTCTCGCATGCGAGACGAGAAGCGGGAAGAGACAGGCAATTTTTTTGCGAGGCGAGACAGAGTCTTGTCTCGCGTGAGATTTCTCGCGAGAATTTCTCGTCTCGTATAAATTTACGATACGAATTACTTTTCAATCAGAATTGCAGTGCTGTATTTGAGGATGTAAGCCATCCTGAGGAGGGAGGGTACACTTTGCCTGAAGCCTCTACAGTTTAACTTGCGTCTTCTTTGTTATAGTTCCTGGTATGCTATCAGCACTTTACAATACACACAAACACTTAACAACTAAAATTAGGACCGCACGAGGGATACACAAAACACACAAAGGAGAGGATAAAGAAAGAAACTGGGAAAAAGAAAGAAAACAGAGAAGAGTAGAAGACAGAAAAATAATAAGTAAACAGACGAAAGGCGGTACGGTATGTCCAAAGTCTGACCATATTTAGATGAGTCCTAGGGGCACTAATTTTGGGGGCCTTTTTACTCTCACATGCATTTTTACCCATTTTTGACCGGTGTTGAGTTTCACAATGCAGAGCTTTTTTTAATATTTCCTAAATTGAATTTTAAAATTACTTACTTATATTTGAACAAGATTATGCATTTAAAAACTATTTTTATTTCAATATTTGTAACCCATTTGTATCATTAGCTCATATGGACGCTAAGTCAGGGATGGCTATTATATGACACTCCTGTTCGTACTTTTGAAGTTTCATTTTAAGAAATGGTAAAACTATAATATAATACTTCAATTATCCTTTATATTTTTTATGATTTATGCTTAGTGCTTTTTTGTTTAAGAGGTTTCGCACTTAAAATGTTTGATCAAATCTGGAAAAAGTTCTTATAGCACACACACTCACTCTTGCACACTCTTACTCTCTTACACACACTTACACGCTCACACACACACATACACACACGTGTGTGTATATTGTCGGTTGTATAAGTGGGTTTCATTGTATATATATTGTTATATGTCTATCTAGATAATGATTTTATGGAAAAAAAATCCCCAGTGTTAAATTTGTCTATAATAATTACAGAATGATATTATAAATGAACCATTCATTTATTAATTTGCACAGAGTAATCGTTGTTTGTAAATAAAAACCAATGGAATTCAATCATCCAATCATCTTGTTAGAGAACTTTTTTTTTAGATTATTCTTTTAACTAATCCCCCCCCCCAACTGATCACTGATGTCAGCATAGATATTAGGTTTCATAGTTCTGATAATTGTGGTTTTTTGTAAATATTTAGCTAACTTAAAAAGGAGGTTTGAATTGCAAGTGAGTTTTAATGTCTAATTCATATTTACGCATATTCGGAATTATGAATAAATTATTCAAGTATGCTATCATTATTTTTTCATGGAAAAAATTTCAAACTTATTTAGAATGTCTGGCTAAAATTGTTATATATTTATTTAATTAGTTGATGCAAGTATGCTTACTTTGATATTTTATGTACTAATCGTGTACTTAATAAAAGTAATTTTTTATTTACTTATAATATTGGCTACATTTCATCAAAATGGATGAATACGTATGTAATTAAATCTTATGGAAAATTCATATTTTTCTCTTAAATAAATTAATATTTATAAATAAAATGTTCAGTTATTAAAAATGCTTCTTTCACCATAAGCCAAGCTATGCGAACGTAAATGAATGATCAACTGGAGCGATTTCGCTAATACAAAGCTGAGTCTCAGCGGAGCATTCAAAGATCAATGTTGAGGAACAGCCCTGGTCACAAGTCTTCTCTGTTGTTGCTTCTTTTTAAAGGTGGGAATGAACAGGTTAAAGCCGGGTTCCCGATTAAATATGAAACCCATATCTCATTCCCGAAAACGAGAGGAGGGATAAGCAGGTTTCGCTATAATTATCCCGTCCGCAATTGAAACTTTTATGAATTCACTATTCCACAGATTGGGTCCGCTTAGTTAGATAAAAATTTTATTTGCACAGCATGTCCTGAGTTCTGAATCATTTCTAACAAAATTCAAAGCTTTATATAATTTCAAAAGCAAATGAAACTCCCATCAACCATACATATTACATTTATAGAGTTCTGGAAATAAATAAAAACAAATATTTTTACGGTGTCCATTATATATATGGATTAAATCTGAATTTTTATCACTTCAAATGCACATATGAAGTAACATGGTAACTAATTATTATTAATATCAATTTTCAATAAACTAGTATTAATGTTACTAAAAATATAGTAACAAACTCGCAGTCCTTAATTTTGCGAGACTCGCAAAACGTCTCGCGCGAGACGAGACAGGTAAATTCTCTGAAAGACGCGAGACGAGACAGGTAATTTCTCTGAAAGACGCGAGACGAGACAGAAGTTTACCACTGCGAGACAGTCCCGTTTCTCGTCTCGTGCGTCTCGCGTCCATCCCTAGAGACCAACTTGTCCCAGTTTCAAATTCTCCGGTACAGTGGCGTAGCCAGAAATTTTTCATGGGGGGGGGGTGCTACGACTATTGCAACTCACATATATGTATACGTTTTTGTGATAAGGGAGTGAAGAATATACATTTTGTATGGCAACAAATTACCCACGGAGGTAGTTGTGATCCCCCCTATCCCCCCCTTGTCTACGCCACTGCTCCGGAGTCATCCTCGCTCCCCAGGAGTGAAATTAGCTTATTTTTTAAGCGTGATATTACCCTTAAAAGTTTGCTGCAAAACTCAAACTTTCCATATTCAAATTTAAAGTCTAGCTTTACCAGAATTATTACAGGTTTAGAAATATATCCAAGCAGTTCTTATCGCAACAAATATCTCACACACACACACAAAAAAAAAAAAAAAAAAAAAAAAAAAAAAAAAAGGTGCCAATGTATCATGTTTGTTAATAATAATTAGTTTTTGCATTTTTCTAAGAACTTAAACAGTGGAGATTGTAAGTTTTGCATACTACACCTTTCAAATATGAGTTTTTCCTTGCCGCATACTACTCTTGCATTATTACTGCATAAGGTAAGTATTGCAAGTTTAATAATAGATTTAAAAAAATTTAACAAATCATTTGACGCAGGTGTCGTGGTAGACAAATGCTTTAAGTCGTCGGATGAGTAAACGAAAAGTTACCGGTTAGATTTCCCACAACTGAAAAACCAGAGTTTACATACGGTATATGTGCACGCTAAATCTGTTGTTCTGAAACTCCTTTCGGCGGTCGCATACGGTTTCCGAAGGTTAAACATACTCACTCAGCTCGTCCTCTCATCTTCTGATGAAGATCTAAATTGCAGCGGGGTAACTGCAGAAAGTTTGCACATATCACTAAACGCGATTCATAACGGTGATGTATAATCTGCCTTTTCTTGGCAAACAAACAAATCATTTGACGCACACAGTTAGTTTTGCCAGTTTTCAGGTTTAAGTGCGGCATAAAGTTCCTTTAGTTAAACATCAAAATACACTTTGTGGCTAGTGACGGGGTTGATTAATTTTCATTTACTATTTCATGCGAAACAGAACTTAGTCGTGAATTTTAATCAATAATGAGCTACGTATTGTAACGTTCAAACATGCAGAGTGGGAAAAAACAAAAAGCTAATAGGCCTGAAAAGACTTCATTGAAAAAACATTTTTGTTCTTATTAGAAATATTTGAGATCCGTTTTTTTCCTTTTCACACGGAAATGAGGCTATTCACTTTCTCAAATGCTAATTTTTCTTGAAAAAGAATTTTCGATGAAATCAAGAAAGAAAAGCGTTATGAACTTACGTCTACTCTTCGTGAATTCCGATTAAAATCCATTTATACATGTCTCAGAAGGTGACGTTAAAAACAGGTTTCGACCTTATTAAAAATTCTCTCTTTACACTGCATATTCGCAATGAGTCCAATGAGCAAAAGTTTCGAATTTGATATAGCCTGTAGTGTGTCTGAATATAGGGGAGGTCAACATTAATATTCCCAGCTGCAAAATTTAAAAGCGGGTACTGCAAAGACCTACTTGCGCTTTTCATCATCTATGCCTTAGGGCTCGCAATTACAAAAAATACAAGAATTTTTGTTCTTGGAGAAACTTGAGTTGGAATGCAGTACTGCTAAGTGAAAAGCTTTAAAAGGAGAGCAAGCATTATTTATTGGGTGGATAAATTTGAAAATTGGGCGTTAGTCTAATGAAAGATATAAATAATGACTCAGTATTTCTAGCTATTGACATTTCACACTTATTTTTTAAACATGATTGATCTGCAGCACGATAATGTTTTTAAAATTCGGCGATTAGGTTGATGTAGTTAAGCACTGGATTAATCCCACTTCTGAATCCGTGACCTATTTCAATGAGATAGTTAGGTTTCCTAATATTTCGACACAACGCAATACCGTTTACCGATTCGCATAATTCAACGGAATTAAGTCTTACGATTAAGTACCCTATTTCGTGGTAAACATTGAAATGTTTCTTATTTTAGTTTATTTTATATGCTTTCAGTAGTTCTTATATTTCGAAATTGTAAATATAGATTTTGACTATCTTATGGGGATGGTGAAAACTTTAAAGTTACCAAAAATCAAAATATGGGAAGTTTGATTTTATGTAAAAATATCATAACGTTTTGTGAATCTTTTGCGAAAAATTGAATGTACCAAAGTTAATTAGTAAAACGTTAGAGTTAAATGTAAGATTGTATTAAAGATAAGTGTAAAAATATTTTCTATTGCTTTTGCGTGAATGAGAACTTTCCGAAGTTCAATGTCTTAAAATGCTTCTTGTGTATTAACTTTTGGAGAAATCTCATAAAATTTACTATGCAGAATCCTGTTAAAAATATAAACAAATTTAGGCATCCATTTAAGTTTTTATGGTCACTAAGATCATGAAAATTCAATATAAATTTAGAAAAAACACGAAATTCTTGTGAAAATTCAGTATTAAAGCATTAAAATATTTCCTAAAATTTAACTTTCCAAGGAATCTTTAAAGTCATATCCAAATATGTTCAGAATGTATCTTTTAATAATTAAATGGTAAAAGTAATAAAAACAATTAAAATTTGGAACGCAAGGGATGTTTTAAATATTAATTTCTTTTGAAAAATTTTAAAAGTTAAATAATTTATTCATCCTTTTCTTTTAATATTGTATATTGTTATACTTCGGTGCATATGTATGCAAGAATTCATAACTGTTGTCCAAAAATTAAAATTTATGACGCCTATCGTCCCCTTAAAATCATTCATTTATTTTTTAAAAATATTCGAAAATTTCCATTGCACATTCTAGACAGACCTATGCAGATACACAATATTAAAACTAATGTTTGTCATCTTTTTCGATAACCTTTTAAAGTGTGGTAGAATATGTATAATATTGTATCTCAATTTTTCATCTTAGGTGTCCGTCGCACAAATAAATAAGCTTTAATTAATTTTCTGATTTGTATGTGTTTTACAATTAAAGTCTCTCTTGATAATCAAGAGTGATAAATAAGTCCTAAGGAGTGAAATACCACCCTATCATCGTGATAGAATGCAGCCTAGCTCGAACGAGTGAAATATCTCAATTCCAAAGAGCGGCATTTTCGACTGCAAAAAGAGCAAGAATTTAAAAATGCACTTCAAGAAAGAGAACCTCAGCCTGTGAATATATTTTGTGATGGACAATATGATATACAATATTCTTTTATGAATTCCGCTTATTTCAATTATGTTCTTAAAATTCTATTTTGTATTTTTTACACACATACAGTAATCAAAAAACATCGCTCCATAAGCTCTACTATATATGCACATTAACCCCACTGTGTAAGATAAGTCTATATTGCCGTTCTTTTCTCGAGCCATCTCATACAATGACGAATTTCACTTCAAGTCATCAAAATTAAGGCTGAATATGATTTCGATTTTAATATAATTTAAAATGTCAAGAGTACTTAATCTATCAATATTGTTTCTACCTTAAATATCACAGATCATCTTCATACATCGTGTAACTTTAGAACTAATAAGTGTAAGTTCCTAGGTTTAAGCAGGTATAAGAAACACCTAATCATGGATTAAGGTACAAGAATACGTATCATAATAATAAATATGTCTCAAATAATCAGACATCAAACAGCGCTTTCTTCCGTTAGTGATTTCACGATCTGCGCCAGTAAAAAGCGTCTAGCACAGCGTTTCTCAACCTGTGGGTCGCCCCCCCAAGGGGGGCGCAGAGAGTTTGCAGGAGGGGGGGGCGAGAAAAACGAAAGAGCAAGTAGTTATGCATGTTTTTAAAAAATCATCTTATTTATTTTCATTTTTACTCAAAAATACATCCATTTTCGCTTAAAATGTTCATTCAAACTTTACTGATAACATTATTTTGTAGAAAATTCGACTAAATGTTCCCTGTTAAAGATTAAAAAACTGAATGTATGCTGAAAAATATGAGGGGGGGGCTCGCCACCGTAAGTTAGTCTTTGTTGGGGGGGGCGTGACGTTAAAAGGTTGAGAACCACTGGTCTAGCATCAAAATAATTCAGCTTTTGTCGTTGCCAATGCTCCCTATTTAACCGTGGAGCGGAGCCGGATCCTCCATATTGGACGGAGATGGGCAAGATGAGGAGCGGCTCCCATCTTATTGAGCCCCAGCGAGATCCCGATTTAGCTAGGGATTTCCTAATTCCTGACAAGAGACCAGCACCCAGATTGGCATTCCCAGAGGTACTGTTTCAACATGGGGAACAGTGGAGCTACTACCGATTTTAAGTGCATCAGCTCCCTTTTGCGTACATGCGCCCACAGTAATCCAGGCAAGAAGAATAATATTAAGAATGGTTCCTACCCTACCAAACGCTAACCAAGGTCGGCGTTGCTTCACTTTCAGTATTCTTATGGGAACTGAGCGTAAACCAACTGGGCCACTGCAGGGCGTAAAATAAGTCTTGTTTGTATTAATGAAAACTAGACTAAATACATTTCGTTTTTGCAACCTAAAAAAAAAATTAAATATTTTTTTACATTCTATTTTTAATATTACAGCTGCCGCAGTAACAAAATTCTTGTTGCTACTTAAATTCTTATATTCAATAATACAACAAAAACTGCCATCTAACGAAAAACGCATACATAAAACTGAAGTCATTTTCTAGAGTTCTTAGACTCTGGATAATAGAAGTATACATAAATATGAAACAAATAGAACATTAACCTACAGGCTCTTTACAAATATCCGAATTTTAATGCTATTATGGCAGCGATTATAGAAAATCATAAAAAAATAAGTACGTATATACTGTGTTTCTCTAACTCTTATTACTAATTAAATCGTACCGGAAGAGGGAAAAGTGCATTTTAAATTCTTGAGAAATGTAAAACTCTTTGAGAACTGAATAACGGCAAATTTAGCAAAGCAGTTTATTTGTTAAATTACTTTATAGTAGAGTTTGATAAATTCTGAACATATTTACATTGCTTAGTTAATTTATTTTGGTTATAAAGAATGGGATATTTTTCTATTACTTAGAACGAAAGAGGTGCTGCTTTTATTTACATAATCGTGCATTAAAATATCAGATACACATATCAAAGGTTAATGTAAATTACCTTTTGCACCGAGGAACAAAACATTACTTTTAAAATAATGACAGTTTGTTATTAGATATTGCATCGTTAATAGTAATATATTATACAGGAAGGAAAAGTTGTTTAAACCCTTTTCGTAAGAACTAGTTTATCACAAACAAAAACAAAATATTTCTAAGAGCTGTTGCTACTTCTTGCTTCTGAACTACAGGTAGTTTCAACAAACATCGTTAAACCCTCTTCCATATTTTTAACATCATTTCCGGTAACGAAGGCCACCACTACTCTAGCATTATGCTGAAAACGGTAACCAAAGTGCAAATGACCCATTTCCTTTAATAAAATGTTTTGGATTTCAACAAGGCGGAAATAGAGCCTAGTAAACAAAGAAACAACATATTGATCAAAGCTGTGGCCAATATTACTCGGAAAAAATTGCGAACACTGATCTCAATGATATCAGTACCTGGACAAACTACCAGACACCCACCGAGTAAGGTTTAAAGGCTTTAAATAACGGTAAACTACGGATGAATAATCGGTAATTACTACCCAAAACGTGCAATAGAGATTAGATAGGATCGGTAGTTTGATTTCGGCTGAAAGAAATCACTGATGCAAAGCAATCTGTTTCATTCTCAAGCCGAGAAAAGCTCGAGTTGTGTAGCCTTTGATTACCGAGAAGAGTTTCAGTTTTTATTCAAAGAACAGTTCTGTAAACATAATACTAAATAAGTACAAAAATATCAGCTTGCAAAACAAGGCATTTGTAAAATATTCCAAGCACCAATAAAAAAAAAAAAAGTTTTTCTAGAAAACTGTGCACTTTAAAATGAAAAAATTTCCATGCACTTTCTTGAAAAATGAATTGCATTTGGTAAAATGTATTTTTAATCAAGTAATCAAAAGAAAAGTGAAAATCTTGCTAAATGTTATGTACATTTGTTTCTAAACAGAGTTGTATGCAAAATATGGGGGGAAAAAAGGAGAAAATGAAATATTCATCACATGACAAATCCAATCATTGATTGTCACTTTTACCAGAATTTTCTTTCTGAATATATATTTTTT
Source organism: Cheiracanthium punctorium (assembly GCA_038373885.1). Lineage (NCBI taxonomy): Eukaryota > Metazoa > Arthropoda > Arachnida > Araneae > Cheiracanthiidae > Cheiracanthium > Cheiracanthium punctorium. Next base: position 857,928 of record JAWZYV010019369.1, read on the forward strand.
AAATGCAGCTTTTTCTTATATTTTGAAATTATTTCGTACCCTTTCCAATGAACAAATTTGTTTCACTTTTATTTCTTTTTAATTTCAATTACTTAACTGTTTGTTCAAGTGGAAAATTCATAACGACCGTGTTCACAAAAGAATACCAAATATTAAATTCTAAATTTTTTGAATATGGATATTAGCATAGCCATAAAATTAAAATTTCTAATTAAATTATTTATTAGTGAATTCATAAATTTACTACGGAACAAATAGCAGAAAGACTGGTGAAACGACTGATCCTCAAACAGTACATATTTTACAGCACATATGGGCAACCCCCAGCCCGCGGGCCAGATGTGGCCCGCCATGGCTTTTAATCCGGCCTTTGGATCATTTCAAGTTCCCATAGAAAACCCACATAAACCATTCAAAATCCCATATAAATCCCACTTATGCGGCCCGCGACTTCTCTAAAATCCTAAAATTTGCCCCGCAACTTTCCAAAGGTTGCCCATACCTGGTTTAGAGCTTCTTTAAAAATGGAAAAACGGTGTGGCATTTCTTTAATATCATCCTGTCTAATGAATTTCAACAGGACAACTAAATTACACTGAACATTGGAAAATCAATACGAATTTTAGAATCTATAGTATAATATCCATGTAAATCCCCTTTAAAGATGATATGATATAGATCGTACGTATTACACATACGATTAAAAATATCAAAATCTACTAAACCAACTCGAGCGTACGGAATTATTTTGTTATACCTTAAAATAAATGTTGTTATTAAAGTTGTTTTCACTTGTTACTTAAATTATTTATTGTAATTTATTGAGCAGATTGTTTAATAAATTTTAATATTTTAGACCACACTTATTCCATATTTTAATTTAAGAAAAAGTGGACTCCCTTCTAGAAAAAGTTTGCAACTTGTGTTTGTTACCTTTTATTATCTCTCATAATTTTAAAAGCTATTCCCTTGTCATTTATGAATGCAGAGAGTTTTTCCCAGCTTATAGGCTTTCCATCGACTCCAGCCTGTATGTACTGTCTAGCTATATAAATACAGGAACGAAAAATAAGGATTTCTGTTTCCCTTTAAAATACACCGTACATCAGTGCTCCAGGAAGCTAATTCTATAACACCTAAACACGCACATTAGAACACGTAAATTCGTATAGCCCTGACTTATTAGGAAACTCCTTGCCGTTGCATATTCATACTTACGATAAATGAACGTAAGGAACGCATTCATGATTAGAATAATGATATCGTGAAAAAAATATCTTGAAAAAAAAATCGGAAACGTCATTTTCTGAGGCATGTTTCGAAAGTATCTCCATACCTGAGCCTTAGTTGAGCAATGACGTCCGTTTCTTTACCTTTTTGTTTTCCGGTTTATATAATGTACTCTCTGAACTGTGATCTGCAGAATAATAATGACATGTTTACATCTGAAACGTAAACATTAATCCTATCCTTTTTGAAACTGGAAAAATACGTCCATTTTGTCGTTATATAATGTAAACAAATAATCATATCCATATTAAATGGAACCCAAGGAAACGTGAAATCGCAAACAAAGAGCCGAAAAAATGTTGAAGTCTGAAAATGATTTGTAAAACACTCAGCTATTTGCTTTTTACTGTGTTTTACTTATCAAACGCCTTTCAAAATGCTGAGAGCAGTTAATATTCAAAGAACGTAGTCAAAGTGTCCACGTGAATCAATACACTATTAATATGACGGCGACTATGTAATGCACTTTGACAACCATTACGACAATTTCTAAGTGTCCACTAAATGAACAAAAAACATTAGTATTTTTTTTCTTTTATCTTTGAACCCGAGTGATATTTGCGAGTGATTATAGAATTTATAGAGCTCGAGGATTAAAAACTACTCTTGTGCACAGCATGGGAGATTGTGCATCAAACAGATGTGATGACAATATTTTATAAATTAAGTCAGTTGATCTCCAAGTGTTGAAAAGTAAAATCACAACAATGCTTTCATTTGGTATGATTGCGGCTCTAAATGAACAACAGATGCAAATTAACATGTTTAAAGAGAAAATGAAATCTTATGACGTTAAATGAATCGTCATATTAATTAAATTTTATCTCGTTGCGAAAATAGACCATTTTCAAAAAGCTGTTATTAAATTGTTTTTTTTTAAGTTCTTTAATTGCAAGTTTAGGTGCCGTACGAACAATAATTCACTATGACACGGCATCCACTACTACGAAATCTTAGGGACAAATGTAAGCAATTTCTTATGTAAAAGCACAACTATGCTCAATAACAAAGAATTAGTATTACATTAAAAATTGACAGATTTTTAAGAAACATTTTCTCTTGCAAATTATCTTGCAAGGGTTCTTAAAGTTACATTTTTTATCCATTAATGAAATCCGATATTCTGCTGATATTGAAAAATGTCACTATAAAATATGCCGAATGCGTTAATATTTTCGCCATACCATTAACGTTCATAACAAGTTCAAGACGGCCTACGCCAAAAAATTTAAACACTGATGCAACTAGGGCAAAGCAGGCAAACAAGAAAAATCAAAAATCACATGGCAACATGTGGTTACAAATGTCGTCCAGGGCAGTCAGAGGGCGTTTCTATGAAAATAACTCGATTACCAGAATCGCCTTCTGTTACTTTTTTAATGCGCGTAACATTGCGTCTGGCAAAAACTTAGAGCATCTCTTAAAGTGGCATTGGTCGTAAATGTGTAACATGTGTGGAAATACATCATAAGTACAATGGTTTAAAATGGTGTTTTTTTTATTGTCCTCGTTTTACGTATAATTTAAGACACCCTAAAGAGGCTTTGGATAACGATATAACCCATTTCATACTGGATTTTTGAATCTTTTCATATGCCTGCCTCATTTTTTAATAACCCTGTATAGAAGCTAAGTGACTACACTACAGGTTATGAATATTTATACAAAAGCATCTGTCTGTACCCAACTACATAGGCTGAGATAACATACAAGGAATATAAAGGTACTTAATACATAAGACTGAAAGCAGGTGAAAGAAAAGTTTCCCCATCTATGTCAGTTTTTTTTTTTTTTCTAATTTCATATTTAATTAAAACAGGACACTGATATCATTTTTACTCACGGTTAAAATGGGTTTTATGTGTATATTTAACAAATCAGTATTATCTTTAAATGCATAAACTCTTATTCTGAATGAAAAATTGTAAAAATCATGTTCTCGCTTTTCATCCATGTACTCAAATAGGTAAGTAGACAGCTTTTTTTTTCTTTTGAAAAAGATTACGACACAAAAAATGTAGTCCTTTAGCTTTGAAAATTATGTTTAGTTTTTTTTAATTATTTTTCAGAAATCCGCCAACAAATTATTTTATAATTAAGTTTATAATTTAAAAACAACATTCTCTTCGAGAATATATTAACTGAAATTCTAAATTTTGTTGAACCAAAATATGTGTTATCAAAGACAGAAATTTATTTCCAAAAGTTTAAAAAGTGCGCTTGGAGAACTTCTGATCGATTCAATTGAGATATTTTACGTTTTGATCTTACAATATAACACGATTACGCTATATTCATATGACTTTAAACATGTTATTAAATGTTGTCTACAACATGTACAAATGTTGTCTAAACAGTACTTGGCCGTATCTTAGCATGCCTACATTAATAATTTCAGCTTATAACTGTGTGATCAATTAACAACGTTATAGCCTGTTTCCAATTCTACAACTACAAAATACTCACATCATATCTATTAACATTAACGAAATTATCAGTAATTTTAATCTGCTAAAATGGCTAAAGAAGTGTTTTATAATTATTAGCACTATCACTATTCAAACTAACAAAAAAATATTAAACAAACAAAAAAAGAAAGATATGATTTGAAATTATAAATCCGAGTTAACATCAGAAATCTACCTACGTAAATTGCTAAATAATTAGTACATAATTATTACCTGCCTCATTTACACCAAAAAAATACATTTAAACAAAAAATACCATACGTTGTTAAGTTATATAACTGAATTAGTAACTGTTTTAATTAGGATTTGAAACGTGGGTCAATGTTCGCCAACGGGCATTTCCTACTTTCGTAATTTTCACTGGGTCAAAAATCAGTGAAAACGAGTATAAACTAGTTTCTGAACCTAGAAGTAGCATGATGTAGCATTAACAGACCAACGTACTATCCGAAACAGGAATATTAGAGAAAGTAAAATTAGGAATTTTACATTGTACTTATTAAAGTTGCCATAAACAAAAGATAAACAAAAAGGGAAGCATTATCAGTTTACTTGAAAATGGTAAAAAAATAAATGGTTATTTTTAAAGTGACAATTTGAAAAGCAATCTCTTTAAATTAAGCAGTTTATGTAAGTTTAACAGAAAAAGTCGAACATACTAATATGCTGAAAAAACAAATATTACAAAATAGTCTAAAATATGTGGCAGTTGTGTTGTTACATATGTCCACTGGCAGCCGCGAAGCGGGGCCAGATCCTCCATATGGGAAGGCAACATGCGAAAGGGAGCGGCTTTCATTCTAATGAGACCCAGTGGGAGGAAGACCGACTTAGCTCTTGCTCTCCTAATTTTGAGCCAATCCAGATGAGAGACCCAGCACCTGAAATCGGCACCCCAGAGCTATCGTTTGAACATTGAGGACATTCGAGAGAGGACAGATTTTACGTGCACCAGCTTCCATTAGCGTACACGGTCCCACAGCAGTCCAGCTGAGAGGGGAGTCCACCCTCCCAAGCACTGTCCAAGACGGTGCTGCTTCACTTTCCGTGTTCTTACAGGAACAGAGTTTAGTGACTAGACCGCTGTGGGACACTGGCAGGTGTTCTCGGTGTTATATATTTATTTGGTAACACGATTAAAAGCATTTTTTTTTTAATTTAAAATATTATTGAAGCTAGAATGCAAGATAGAAATGATAAGTTACACAAAACAAACTTTTTCAAGAATTTTAAATTTAAATTTTTGCTTTACATTTATAATAAAAATCAAATCATCTCAAAGAAAAGTCATAAAAAGTGCTTAAATATTACTTCTATTACAAATATGTAACTTAGAAAAGATTAATAATTTGACTCATTTCAGTCACAATAAATTTTGCTATTTTTTGCAATTTTGCAATGCTATTTTCCTTAAACAATTTGAGAATTTAAAACAAAGTTTCATGTTTTTCTTTCTCTGGATCAAGTCCAACCTGTACTAAATTTGATGGAATTCAGAGATTTTGAGGTTAAAATTGTTTGTTAAAGGGACATGAAATAATCATAAGTAATTTCATAATGAATACAACATTTCTCGAAACAGACTTCAGTGTGTTTCGCTGCTGTATAGATGAACCCACATTGTCGCTTTAAAAAGAAAAAAATTCCACCATTGTCAAATGGAGCGCTACATGTTAAATTTCAATGTAATTCACGATGAATACTTACGTAAGACAGATACCGGAGAAGAGAGAGAATTCCAACTCTTTTCAATTACCTTGGTTTTCACAAAATGCATTAATTCTTATGCTGTTTGAAGTAAAATAACTTAATTAAAATGCGCTTCAAATTAATACCATACAGAAATTTTATGCGGAATTATGTGAGCTCTTGTAAATGATTTACGATAACTTTATCTAACTCTCCTCACCATGGCACAGTGGTTATGTCACTGCAAATGGTAGACGGCCGAAGTGTGAAGGTCCCGGGTTCGGGTCCCATCGCGCGGCTCTCGATCTGGAGTTTTGGTGCGTTTTCCCCAGAAGTAACGTGAATACGCGTTAGAACCCCTTATAAAGTCCTCGTACCAAGGCACCCCCATCCTTGGCAGATGGGTATCTTGATTTAGTTGTGTGATTATGGCAACGCTACCATCCTTGGTAGCGTTGCCATAATCACATAAAACAAACAGATCAATGCTGTTGTAAACTATTATTTTGTTTAATTTTTAAACAGGTTAACTCCTCTAAAATACTTTATAAGCAATTAATGCATAGGAAATCTTACTATACCATTCTTAGTAAAATTTAATAACTAATAAGTATACATTTCGTGGTGATTGAAGCTTATTTACAGCTATTTACGCAAGTAATTGAACGAAACGAACTTTTGAAGTCTACATCGAAATGCACATCCCCGAAAACAAAGATAATCCACATAGCAAACATACATTTCCAACAAATTGTCTGAGCTGCTTTGGTTATTTAAATGCTTAATAAGTATTAAAAAATTCAGATTAATTAACAATATGAAAAAACAGCAATTTTTTTACTTAAAAAAATTTAACGACATCAAGAAATAATAATAAACGCACTAAAAATTTTATTACCAGATATTGGACAAAATGACAATAGTGAAAAGAATAAGGATGTAAAGAACGCGCTGTTACACGTAATATGATGAGCAGTTTGCGAACGAACTAGTTCAGTTGAACTATTCGTTAAGAATAACTGGGCGAACTGGTTCCGAATACGATTGGCAACAGTTTGCCAACACATTTGAAGAAAATATCATTTGGCGGGAATGACCGTAGGGATAATACGTAAGTACCTCAATTTTTCCAAACCCACATATTCACCCACATTGTACTAATTTTTCTAACGAAGTTCCTCATCATTACAAAGTAATGCCTGAATGTGTCACGATACCGTTTCTCAATATTGAAGTTAAAAGTATACAAATGTTTTAAGTGGGGACCATTTGCTATCACATAATTTACTCGCCTCCTAGAAATATCCTAGAGACTTGCATTCTTGTGACTGCGAGATCACCATGCGCAGTGTGCCGATTAATCTACAACTAAATATTCACTCAAAAATGAGCCACCCTCTCCCCACACTCAAAAAAGAGCTGCAATGGTGTATATACAGGGTTAGCGAAATTAAACTTTTCCTATAAAGAGCATTCTACAGTTGAAATGGGTGAACAGATTTCAGGATGGTTGGTTGATGATTAATGCCACAATATCCAAAAAGGGCATACTGCGCCAGACTATGTGTAAAAATATAAAAACAAGATTTTTCCTTTTAAAAAGGTGTTGTATAAAACAAGTAAAGCTAAAATCCATGAAATCTAAAAACGATAATAGCGAATTGTAGAAAGGTAAAAAGTAGCTTAAAAAAGCAAGGACGTCTGGATGCGGCTCCCATCCAGCTATCAGTCAGACAAATGCAGACAGTTCACAACGAAAAAAGAATGTTAGCACGTGGAAGAAATGAAAATAAGTAATGGTGAGGTGTTTCACCCAAAAGGTCTTCAAGTCTGGGATGAGAACAATTAAAATAATTTAGGTAAAATCTTTTAAAAGCAGAGCAATCGGTTAAAAGATGACGGATGGTAAGATAAGTATGACAATGAGGGCATTCTGGAGAAGGTTCGCCCAAAAGGAAGTACTTACGGGTACAGATTTCAGGAATATTTCTCCAATGGACTGCAAACGAGATGCACTCAGGGGGGAATTTTTTAGTTCAAAAATTGTCCACTAGGTGGTGCTTTGCATGGTGAAATCAGCACAAAAATTGACCCAAACGAGTTAGCAAACTCCCAAAAACTTTTCCATTGTTAAATTTGCTGTTTTTTCATGCAAAATGCCATTTAGTAGACATTTTAAAAACCATTTTCTTTCCTTTCGAAAATCTCGAAAGCCTCCTCTGAAGTGCATGTTATCCAAATATTTTTCATTTCGGATTAGCAGAACGGCCTCCAGGATCCTTTGAGTAGTGAACTTTAATTTAACTAACCCTGTTTTTGTTTCCTACATTCTGGAGTCATTTTTTTAAAAAACAAATCAATCTGCTACACCTCCTTATGCAATTTTTCAAAAACAGTCGCTGATTTCATAAAATTTCATTCGAATGCCACATCTATAGCAAAGCGTCAACTAGTAATTATTTAAAAACGCAGTTGCCATACTGTTCAATAAATTGATATAATAAATTAGGGTAGAGTCGGGAGAACCGGGGGGGGGGGGACACTATCAATTATGTGCCTAAAGGAAATATTATTTTTAATTTCTGATTTTTCCACCAGGTTTAGTAGCCATAGCATCATACTTATTGCTATAAATCATTTCAGTTACAAATTTCTATGAGTTTACCTGACAAAAAACTGTTTTGCAACATCAAAAGTAATTTCTTACACTTTCGATGCAAGTCACATCTATTGTAACTAAACAAAAGTCTTCTTAATGTAACGAACAAAAGACCTAAAAGCATGACTTTTATAAATTGGTACTTTAGTGAGGCATAGCAGCAGCATACTTTTAGGAATAATTTATTTCATTGATATGTTGAGGTCTGAGAAGTTCAGGGAATTTGTATATTCCCATAGTTTCTAACCATTTTATTTGCTCCTGCAAAAATTTAAAAACAATACTTACCAAGTTCCTGCCGTATCGAACACATTTAGTAGAACGTATAGGGCACTTTTTAAATATTAATAAAAATTTACTTATTTCAGAAATTTATTTACAAAATTTTCAGAATGAACATTAAATTCTATAAATTACATAGATTATAATAGTGCACTATAAAAATCAATATCAGTTGCTGAGATATATTTTGTTATACATTGGCTAACAATGCATATCAAGTTCATAATTCGTCACTTTTAGTGAAATATGCACTGAAGAAAATCAGTCATTTATTTTACTTCTTCTGTCTTTTATAAATTTCCTAAAATTATCATTCGCAAGCTTATGTAGACACAATTAGTTTATGTTTATAATACGTTCATGTGTATCACACCAATGTACAACGGAAAAATGAGTATTATAAAATGGCATCACACGTGCTATTGGTTCGCCACACATGGTTTATACGATCTGTATAAAAATATAGATTTTTACCATTTCACAACAGCATACGACATAAGTATAAAGATTCTGCAATAAGTATTTTGAGTCCTTTATACAATGAACTAAATGCAATTTTCTTTTGAGCACATTGAAGAGTAAGCAGCTTCTAACAAATAAACAACAAAAAAAAGGTTTTTAATTATGTATTTCAGGTATGCACTCGAACAAGGCTGTGTCCGAAGCAAGGCTTAATTTTGAAGGCTGTTAAGAAAAAAAATCTTTTTCAAGAAGCATTATCTTTCCCAAATCACTTATATAAATCACGAAGGTGATTATTTATTCTTCTCAGCTAGTTTTGGTAAATAAAAGTTTCCTGTTCTAGGCTTCGAAAGTTCTTGTCCTGTTCTAAAAATGTTCTAGGTGGGTACTATTACTAGTTGTGTTTTTTTTCTTTATGAAAAATTGGCTTTTGTACAGATATTTTTAGTCTGGTTACGTAGGCAATTTCTTTGAAGACTACACTCGTTATACCATTGCTCATCACTGTCTATCAACTTATTCAGTAACGAGTTGAAAAGACATCTTTATGCGTTGATTAGTACATTCTTTTTGTCTCTAAACGTAGTTCTCAGAATTATAATTTTATTATGCATATTTCTCCGATATTCGTAAATCTATGCAGAAATAGAAGATGATTGATTGTTTAATAAACGAAATTAAACAGCTATTATTCATTTATTAAATAGTTAATCGAATATATAGGATTCCTGATACAATATGAAATAGTTATGAAGAGTTAAGAAGTATTATCATCGGGAAATTAACTTCTTAAAAACATTAAGAAGAAACAATAAATTTCAAGAAATAATTAATTTAAGACAAAAACACACCTTTTTACTCATTAAAAGGAAGTAAACAATATATGAAGCATAAATAGGTGAAAAGTCATTGTTATAAATTAATATCTGATACGCGCGTTCTTTTAAATTTTAATTCTGCTGTTGATTTTAAATATATTCAATAGGGATTGACAGATAGTATCGGCGCCGATACCTTCGATTTTTTTAGGTATCGGTTCTTTCGATTCTAAAAGTATCGGGGAAGTATCTGTTTCTGTTGCTTTCATCCATTTTCACCGATACTTTTCAACCGATACTCCGCTTTTCAGAAGAAAACCACGCAGGCGCAACACCATTCTAGAATCTTTATTTTGGTATTGAGATGAAAGTTGTCGTTTCATTGGCACATTTATTTGCGCCAGTGTTTTAGAACTGTGTGTGTTTTTTTTTTTTATTCTAACCATCGCTGAATGGATGTCGTATCACTAAGTGTGGTCGAAATTACGGACGAAGAATCGTTAGATGACAGTTTAACAGGACAATCGTCTATTCTTCTAAATTATTTTGATTTGGTGCCCAACACTAAATACGCTATCAGCAAGGATTGCAAAAAACAAATGTAGAGAGGTAGGCTATAATTTTACTTCAGTTTTATAAACGTTTATTTTCTCACTGTGTGGACTCGAAAAAGTGTTCATTCATACACATATTATATATATATATATACATATATATACACATATACACAACTGAATCTCCCTATAACGAACTCGCTCGGTTCCAGTAAAAAAATACGCTACGAGAAAATTTCGTTGTACAGAGATTGGAGATTTTTGCAGTTATTTCAGCAAATATTACAAACTTTTTAGTTAATTCGATGTTTAAAAGTATCAAATTATGACTTTCAATTAAAAATAAATTGGTATTTATTATATATTTGTTAAACTCACGGCTCCTTACTTTTCATTGTATAAATGAAATGTTCAAAAGTAAAGGCAATTCACGAATCTATAGAATAAAATATGTAATGAACTTACGTTTATTTTACTTCAAAATTCCGTTATTTTACATTGTTTTATATTATGTGATTTTAAATTTTCATGAAAATATTCACATTTTAAAAGTGAGCTGAAAATAGAGTGAGGCACATTTTCTTCCATTTGTAAACCTCTTTTTAATGGTTTTGAAAGGTTGAAGCATTTTGGTATGATGTGGTTTTGGTCATGAAGCGCAGGGCCTTATTGTTATATGGGCAAATCGGGACTTGCCCAGGGCCCCCAATTTTTAATGTTTTTTTTTAAATATTCTTTTTTATATCAAAATTTTATGAAAAATATAAAAAATTTCATAGATAGGGGCCCCCAAATCCATCAATGCCCGGTGCCCCTGTTGGTCATCGGGCGCTGGCGAAGTGTCTTCATTATTGGAGTCAGTTTCACTTTCCTGGCCTCCATTTTTATCATCTATTACTCTTTCGCTAAGTGATCTGTCCAAAAATTAAAATTTTCTTCAAACTAACAAAAAAATAATCAAAGGTAAATCTGAAATATTCGCTATGGGAAGATAAGCTCTTCGTTATATGGAGAATGTTTATAGTGCTGTTTAAGCCTTAAAGTTACGTTTCCATGAAAAATTTCGTTATAGAGAGAAATTCGTTGCAAGGAGACTTCGTTATAGGGAGATTCTACTGTATATATGGGCTTTTACTATCCTTGGAGAAAGTCTAGCTCTCGATATATATTTCACATGCTTTAAATTTTTATTTAAAAAAATTGGGGCAAGGACATCTGATTCGGCTTGGATATGATATAGATATCAAAATTGATGGGGGAGACGGTCGTTGACATCGTTTGATATTTCAGGGGTTGACGACCTTTAAAGTGTTAAAGCAGGTATGGGCAACCTTTGAAAAGTTGTGGGCCAAACTTAGGATGTTAATGAAGTCTCGGGCCGTATAATTGGGATTTATATGAGATATTGAATGGTTTATACGGAGTTTTCAAATTTTCCGCTGGCCGGATCAAAAGCCGTGGCAGTCCGGGACGCGGGTCGGCGGTTTCCCATATTTGTGTTAAAGTGTAATATTACAGCCTTCGAAATACGTTTGAGGAATTTGTTTCTACTTAGCTTATAGAACTTCAGATACAGACATTTTAATATTAGTCAGCCGGAAATATTTGCAACCGAAAGTAGCATTCTGCTATCGGAAGCGAATCGTGTTTCTGCGCTTGCAAACGGGGTAGGGTTTGAAACATAAAAAAGCCGCCCCTTTTGTGCTCTAGATCAGTGGTTCACAAACTATGGGCCCCGACCCATTGTTGGATCACGGGAGAAATTTCGGTGGGTCGAAAAGGGTGGGAAAAATTAAACTTTAGTATTTTATATATATATATATAGTAAACTGTTTTATATAGTCTATATTGGTTATCGTTATGTAGTAGTGGGTCGCGAAAAAAAAAAATCCTAGTTGAAGATTTTTTGAAGAGAAGAACAAAATGTTTGGGAACCACTGCTCAAGATTTACTGAGTTTTAGTTCGAAATGACCCCCCTTTTGACGATGCCACCCAGACCTTGCTTACCGTGCCACGCCGCCCCTGCTCAGAGCTTAGAACTAAAACAGATAAAATTTGTTCATATCAATCACAAAAAAACATGTTAACAATGATCATAAAAGCAAAAACACTGAAGAACAATTTCATTTAATATGGATACTTTAAGTAGCAACTTTTTTTTAAGACTTGAAAATTGAATTTAGTTTATCATTTTTGGATTTTAATTTAACCTTCGTTTAATCTCTTCATTTTTAAGCATCTTTTATTTAGATCCTCCAAGGCGTAGCTTGAAAACAAGCAAAAATATTTTTCTTCATATTGTAGCTGTTTTAATGACATAATTAATGATACTAAAATTGTAAACGAAACCTATATGTAAAAACATTTTATTCCTTCTGTGTGTCGCAAAGAAGTTAACTTTTTGGCAGTGACTTGAAAACTGGCGACTCGCGTGAACTTTAATTATGTTGGTCCAGAAGTTAAATGATTTATTGTTAAAACACTACACACTATCTAAAGTACAAATTATCAAACATTTAATGATTTTATTATCTATCAGATTAACGAGAGAACGTAGGATTTGTGCATAATTCTGTTTTGAGAAGTGTAATAATGATCAATATCTAATAATTATTTATATTGTTAATTAAAAAAATTGATGCTGTATTAGTATAATTAGTAATACTAATTATTATTTAGTTTATTTCAAATTTTGGGTAAAAAACATATTTCTTGTGAATAGTATTTGTTTTATATATAAGGAAAACACAGGAATAATCGGTTGTAAGCACAAAATCGAGGCATGAACAAAAAACAAAGACAGATATAGTAAGAGCAAGCAAGAAGCTGTTTTGGGTCTTATATGGAAACCTTTTATCTGGCTCATAGGAACAAACAGGCGACAAAATAGAGGTTGAGAAAAAATGATATAAATATTTGCACCAGTCGGCACTGGAAATGGATTCTCTAATTAATATATCCCTTTAACTCCCTCCCCCCGTGTTTGTGTTCTCTCAAGCCTACATGAGGGGCATCTACCTATAAGGGGGGGGGCTTGGGCGGAGGACTTTTTTAGGGAGTCTAACGCATTTTCACTTAACATCTGGAGAAAATCGCCCAAAACTCTAGACCATTAGATCGACAGCCACGCGAGGAGAAAGAATTCCAAACCTGCACACTAAGACGCTTCCCAGTGCTCAGCTTTTTATAAATTCGGCCATTCGTCGGCATGATTGAATAGAAAAGAAAGACTAGAACTACTGTGAAATCACACTTCAATGTATGCACTTCTTTTTAATGCTTTCTACTGGGCTCAAATTTCATAAAGCTACTATTCATTTTAACGAGAACTACACTCTCGTTACAAAAACTACCCAGAATACAGATGTAAGTTTAAATGACATTAAATTATTTAAAGTATCGGTAAAGTATCGGTATCGGCCGATACCATAACTTAAATGTATCGGTATCGGCTATTTCTGAAGATGAATTTATAGGTAAAGTATCGGTATAGGTCATCCACGAAAATGTGGTATCGGTCGATCCCTAATATTTAAACATTTGATGTACACTCGAGATTATTTTCTTGATTTGCTCAGTGTCTTTTAATAATTTGAATATTTTCTTTTAAGATCATTAGATATTTTTTTATCTATATAAAAATATAACTTTATTAACAGAAGTTACCCAACATAGGTTCAAACCATAATCGAATCAAGCATTGTATAAGTTAAATGCTGTATTTGTACTTGTATGCAGATCGAAGAATGAACAACTCGCATCTTTTTTTTTCTTAGTACAGACGACGCTCGTTTTTACAAACACTTACGATTTGGTAAGTGATCTAGTGAGTGGTCCGGAATACACTCCCATACACGTAATTTAACTTTTTCTTACGACTTTGAATTTTGCGAACTATTTGAGTGGCCACCGCGAGTTCGTAAAAACTAGCGTCGACTGTAGTGAGAACTTCAAATTTAGCTTCACCAGGGAATGGAATATATTTATAGGAATCTATGGTTTTTTTTATTCATACGTTTAGTACACTATTTCATTGGTTTGTAACAACTTTTTTTAATTTAGATTTATGTGATTTATGCAGTTAATCTTTCTATACAAACCATGTTCCCGAAAAATTAAAAAAAAAAAAAATGGTGTTCATATCCTTTTCTTAATGTTTGCAGGATGCTTTTTGAAACATTCATAGTACATGATGTGAAGATATTCACATATTTTTCGTGTCTAAAATAACGTTCCTATGTTTCGTTGTTCAAGATAAAAATTTCGTATTCCGTATTAGTCTCTCTCTCCACTTTGTTTTTCGGTTCGATAAAATGTTTTTTCTTTGACGCGACGGTATGTCTGGTATTTTCCTTGGGATGACCTTGCATCATGTTGAGTACCTCCACCATATATAAGCCCTTTATGTAGGGCCGTGCGTCAAGGGCAACTCATCAGATTAGTAAAAAAAAAAAAATTGATCGTCAGAAATATTGAAGCGCGTCAGATTAAGATAAAGTGGGTTAATTACTAGCTAAAAAGTGTACATTCAGAAAATCTGACGATTTGAGTGTAACGTAAGGAAGAGGTAGGGTTACAAAGTTGCAAAAAAAAAAATAACGTTGTCTTGAAATTCTCGAGCGCGGTTGAATTTTTTTTTATTTTGAAGGAAATAATGCAAGAATTACGAAAAAAATATAATCTGCCGATTTCCACGAGCCGAAGTAATAAAAATACGAGCCAAAGCAATAAAAATACGAACCAAAGCAGTAAAAATCTTCAATGAAGATTAGAGCGTGCAAAGATAGCTCAATTAAAGATAACGAGCACGCTCTTCGAGTTAGTGTAGATGACAAGGAGTTCTACATCTCTGGTCCTCAATAAACAAGAACAGCAAATTTTCAGAAAGAATTAAAAAATATCCAATTCAAAGAAGCTTTTATCAAGATTTTAATTCATCATTGAGTTGATCAATTGAGTTGATCATTGAGTTGATCATTGAGTTGACCATAATCGAATCAAGCATTGTATAAGTTAAATGCTGTATTTGTACTTGTATGCAGATCGAAGAATGAACAACTGATGAGATGGCTACTATTATTAGTAACGAAACAATTTATCTTAATTATGATATGTGTTACGTATATTCAGTTACCGATAATAAAGTTACCTGAACAATCGACCATGAACTCTCATGTCCTGATCATGAAGAAGCAGATACAAAAGTTGTATTTTGGCAAGTCAAATGAAAGAAGATTCCACAGTTACAATCAGAACTTCAGACACAGATACTGTTGTCATCATGTTGGTCAATATGGGACATCTCCAAGCACCGGTTAAAATATGGGTGGATCTTGGAGTTAACAATGTACGCTGTTATATTGACGTATCTGCTCTCTATACTAAGCTCGGCCCAATAATTTTGCGAGCGCTACCAGCTCTATACGCGCTAACAGGATGCGATTACAATCCGGCACTTTGCAGACGAGGCAAAAAAAAAAATCCTCTGCACATTTTTATCGGTTCAAATGTTTTTCGGAAGACATTTGCAGATGTAGGATCAGAGGATCATAATACAGAAGATTTTTTTGACATTTTACAATCTTCTATGTGTCGCTTGTATGGCTAGAAAAAATTAGCTGATGTCAACATAGCAAGAGTAGAAATCTTTCATAAGACTACAAAGTGTCAGATACGTCGCAGCACTTCTCATTGAAAGTCCGTAATTACGATGCTTGATGCTTGCCCCCTTGCCAATCTGAGCTACGGCATCACTTATTGCGAACGAAGTATACTGCGTGCTTGTGGAGGAATGCACACAGTAAAACTATGATTAACATGTCACCAACAGATTACGGATGGACAAATGTCGATGGAAAATTTGAAATGACTTGGTTTGTTGGCAATCAGTTACCTGATGCATACGAAGATGTTGTCATAACACCAGTTATTGACGAAACTTCAGATTTAGGCATATTTCTTTTTAATACTTTGATAACATATTATTCATGAAATCAATAAAATTGTGTTAACAGTTATAACGATTTCTTGTTACAGATACGAAAACTATGTAGACAAGATTGGAGATCCAATTAAATTATTAGATTTGGAGTATGATAATTCTTCGGATGACGACGCAGATTGAAACAAATTTTTTCAACAAATGTATTTAATATTTTTTAAATAGTAATATAAAAATAAAAGTCTAAATATTTAAATAATTTTATGTGCTTTTGTTCGTCACATTTTATGGTTATTGAAAAAGAATTCATAACTTTTTTCTAGCCGTCAGATTAATGATACCCCTCAAAATAATCTCAGATTTTAGGCTACCATGACTGGAACATCAAGCTAAACCTTCTGTATAAAAATCTGACACGCTCGAGTATTTCAATATAGCGATTTTGTTTTCTTTTTCATTTTCAAAAATTCGCTACGAGCTTGAGTCACTTCCGAAACGTCAGTCTTTTGAATGGGAGCATTTTTGGGGTTCACTTAACATCCCCTCTGAATGTCTGACGCGCTCGAAAAAAAAAATTTTTTTCTATTTTCTACCCTTCCGGATGGCCACCTCCACCACGCAAGTCGGCAGATGAACGTACCTTTGGTAACAAAGACACGTTGGGGCATCTAAACTATCAATATCTGACGCGCTCAAGTATCTCCATGTAACTTTTTTTTTATACATCTTTGAAGGTCTGTATACGCTTCCCCCACCACTGAAAGAAAACATTATATAACTTTTTATTCTTCTTATTATCTAAACTACAAAATCTAATAGGTCCTCACGACGCTCGATTAAATCCCTAATTAGCATAATGGGCTCCCCTACTATTACGCTAACTTCTTTCTTAATGAGCCGTTGTACTGTGCCCTGAAAAACTGCTAACTTTTTAAGCTCCGAGTTCCTTATTATCTTTTTGACAATATTATCACTATATTACAATGGTTATATACTTTATGTACAATGGTGAAAATTAATTTATTAAATGAACGTATTTAAATAAAGCAAAAACAGTCAGTCGTAGGACTGCTCGTCAGAAGTGAAAACTTCTTGTCAAGTTTTTTAAAATTTATATTTATGCAGTTAAAAAGGTTTTCAGATATTATTGTATTTTTATTAACGAAAAATAAACATTTATGAACGTTTATTCATATTTTTATGCATTTGAAATTCTTTGTAAAAAATTTTTAAATGTTTTTTTAAGGCTGTAAGGATATTGCACATTTATTTATGATATTCTCACAAGTTTACATATTTTTGTACGTTTGTACACATTTTAACACAATTTTCACTGGGTTAGCATTGGAAAATTTTGATTACTTTCAAATTTCGCCCTCGATTTGTGTGCACATTTAAAATTCAAAAAGAGAGAGAGAGTGCGCGCACAGGCCGAAACGTTATATAGCTGGTATATGCGTACGGTATACATCAGCGATACACATTTTTATCCACGTGTTGGATTTTGTTGGTTTTACTTAATAATTGTGAACGGGAATTTATTAATTATCAATAATATTGTACTTACGTTGTAATGAACAGTAATCCTATTTATTTGTAATGAATGATGGATTTATAATTCAGATTTAAATGCACCGTAGTATAACACTTATAGGTCAAATAATGTACAGCATATAATTATTAACGCTCTCCACATTATCAAATGAACTTTAATGCACAATAACTATATAGCGTGTTAAGAACAGTCTTTCAAATAAACAATCGAAAATTATAGCACCTACCGAACTAGAAAAAGTAGGCATTTTTGAAAAAACGTATAGATTGTACACAATTTGTACGTAAAAAGTGAATATTTTTGAATATTTTGAAATTATACACTTGTTGTGGAAATTATATGCATGTTTTATGCATACTAAAACAAAAATTTAAGCAGTTTGAAACGATTTTCAGAAAAATCTCAAAATCCAATCAAAAAATTTTTTAAACCGACGCCAATATTTTAGGTTCAGTGATCACCTATCATGTTACTAATTTCTTTCACTTTGGTCGTTATTACGTGATGTACGAACAAAAATTTACGGAGTTTGAAACAATTTTCGGAAAATCGAAAAATCTAATGATATTTTTAAAAATCGACGCGTAGTTTAAGTTGAGTGACCACCTATCATGTCACCAAATTTTATTTCATTCGCTTCAGTCAGTTTTACGTAATGTGCGAATTAAAAAAGCGTCACTAACGGAACTATAGACAGACAAACATTTTTTTTGTTTGTTTGTTTGTACCGTCGTACTGGGGTCCCAAATGCTTAAAACGGAGAGAAATCGCAAAAATTTTTAATACTAAGTAGTGTACAAGCAAAGTCCAAATATATTTATGTGGACACAAAAGTTCCCATTCCGAAATTGAAACAACAATCACCTCAAACTGTAGTTATTTCATCCCGATTCGAACCCGTCTGGTGGAAATGGAAATGTGGGTTACGGCCAATTATCTACGCTAGGGATCTAGGCCGGAGGGTGAGATTGCCCCCATGGGGACTTTCTAAGGGGTCCTAACCCGTATTTACGCGAAGTTTCGAAGAAAAACAAGGAAAACTCCGAACGGTTAGGTCCGCAGACGTGACCTGATTTCGAACCAGGCACCTTCCGTCTCCCAATTCAAAGCGCTGGCGCTATGCTACTGGTGGTTACTATGCTACGGTGGTGGTGGCGCTATGCTACGGTGGTTAGAACGTTCGCTTACCACGCCTTGGGTCCACAGTTCAATTCTAGTCGCGAAAGCTGAAAGTAAGAATTAAAAAGTAACTTGAAGTTCTTACGTATGATAACAGATGGCAGCACTAAAATTCAAAGAAAGGAGGAAGAAATCTCAGCAGGCAAGAGACGGTGTAGCTATGACATCACAATCCACTTTTTCCTCGATCCACATTTTCCCCATATGTATCTAAACTTAACGGTCACGCAAATTCAGTGCTTTTTCCCTATCCTAAAAGTGTCCAACGTGTCTAAAGAAGTTTTCAGTTCAAAAATTTCAACTGTGCATTCAAACTGGTTAAAATTTTATATGCCGCATACTTTCTTATTAACAATGTATTGCGGAAAAGAAATTTTCACATATATTCAGAAACAAGAAAAAAAGTTTTTCTTTGTTTTTCTATCCGAATAAACATGGAAATTGATTTATGAAAATGTAGATTTTCTTTCTGATTAGTTATTAATGACACGTTTGCCAAAAGATGAAGTCTGTGTACAATGCACAAAAGTTGTAAAAATGTTATTCAGTCGGAAGGAAGCAGTTTAAGTCCCATGTCACAATGGGTAAACAACCAGTCTTGTCCGAGATTGAACGAGGCAAAAACGATGCTTATCTATATGTGGTAAATGTGTCCCTGTGTGTGAAATCGGTAAAATACTTATAAGATCATTTGGTGTAATATATAATTATATGAGAGTCCCTGTGAATTACAACAAAAATTCTAATAAAAAGAGCAATCCACGCTTGACTGAAATAGGAGAAGGATTTTTCAAAGTGCGCCTCAAAATAGCTACAGTTCAAAGCAGATTTGTACTAATTTATGCCTTCTCGTCATTTCTAGAAGAGTTAGACAAATTTTAACCTCTTCACAGCACTTGAGATGGTAAAAGTTGAAGTCTGCTCTGAAGTTGACATATCGTCACTAGCAACTACGTTTGGAAAACTGAGATAAATATATGGAAATGGATTGGAAATGAAAGAACGTAATATTTACTGAAGAGAAAATATTTAATTTAGGTGGTTCCGATGGTTTAAAGTACTATTGGAGGAACCTGGGAAAGAACCATAATCTATTTTCAGTAGAAATTTTGGTAGTGGAGGTTTGATGATTTGGCCTGCAGTTGTTTATAATGGAAGAAGTGAAATTGTCTTTTTAGAGGGTCTACAGAACTCATTCGAGGACAGCTTAACCTTAGAAAATTACTTTTACCATTTGTATGGCAAAATGAAGTCTTCAATTTCATCTATGCAGGATAATATATGTATTCATGCTTCAAATGATATGAACAACTGGTTTGAAGAACAAAAATTGCTTTATAAGATTATACGTCTAATAGTCCGCACGGAAGCAGCACGGAAAGTGCTTGGGCAGAAATTGTTCGAATGGTTTATGGAAATGGACAACAATATACATTGATTACAGAACTGAGAGCTTCAATAAGTCTGAAGTGGACATTAATTGATTAAAAATACATTCAAAATCTGATATTATCCATGAAGAATAGAATTAAAGAAACTGGCAAAGGAAGGTACCTTTACAAAATATTAGTTACATTTTATTTATAGATTCCATAAACCAATTACCATAAATAAAATTCAAAATGCTGAATATTTATTTTTATATATTAATGATAATTACTTCTCTTATTGTTTAACTTATTGGTTATGCTTAATATATGAAATGTGGAACATTTTGAATGAATAGAAATAAAGTTATTTTGAAAAAAATATGATTTCATAAATCAATTTGCACCACTGTATATTCCTTTATATTTCAAATGCAGGGTACCCCGAAACGATAGTGACACGTTTTAAAACTTTATCCTTTTGAGATAAGTGTTTAAGTAAAATGAAAAATGTTCAAAATAAGGGAGAAAACAACTGAGGTTAAGAAAAATTTCCCTCGTTAATTTCCAAAAGCGACTCTTAAATTAGTATGTAACCCCAACCCCCCGTACGAAAGAAATTCCCTAATTAGTACACTAATGAGGTGATATACAAAATTTGATAATTATATCCTAAAAAGCTTCAAAGGTATGAATATTATGATGACTTAAATCACTTTTCAATGACTCTCGAAAGAAAAAAAAAATCACGTCGGACAAGGGATCGTACAGAAATTACGAAAGAAAATAATATGCACTCTAGCAAAATAAAGATTTATATTTAAATTCATGTATAGCCCCTGACCACACGGTAAAAAATATTTGGAAACGTTACCCCAAAAAAATGGGGCAGCTCTTGTAAGTTTAAAATTGCGGAAACGTTTCCGAACCATGCGGGTAAAGTATTTAGAAACGTTTCTGCATATGTCGGAAACATATTTACCTATTTTCCTGCATTTTAGGTAAGGTTTCTGGAAAAGATGGGTAACGTTTCTGTATATTTTGGTAAAATATTGAGTAACCTCTCCGTGTATTTCGGATAGGTTTCCGAATTAACGAGTAACCTTTCCGAGTTTTTCAGAAAAAAGTAACATGCACTAGATGAAGCATTTCGAGTATCTTAAACTAGATGGCAGCACCAAACTCTGTCGGAGGGAACGGTGAGGACTAGCGACCAGAATCGAACGCTGGACATACGCATTCGGAAGAAAGCACGGTACCACGACGCTGCGGTTTTCTTGCCGAATTTTGCTTTAAAAGTAAACTGACTGCTGCAAAAGTTATTTGTGGTACGGCTTGTTTTGGAAACTTGAAACTTTTTTTGAAGTATTTTGTAAATGGAGAGAAAATACCATAATTAATAAATATAAATTAAAAATCTTAAATCTTTTTTCTTCCACATAAATTATTTTCAGGAGATAATGTGCTGTTTTATTTAAGTATTCATCCGGCGACGTCACCTGGTGACTGGTCACAAATAAACTTCACAGTGACCACACAGTGAAGTTACATCACTCACAAGTTACCAGACCCTTATTATCGCATGGGCAAATCAGGACTTTGCCCCGGGCCCCCAGTTTCAAATGTTGTTCTGAAATATTCTTTTATATGTCAAAATATTATGAAAAAGAAAACAAATTTTATAGATGGGGACCCCCAAATTCATCAATGCCCGGGGCCCCTGTTGGTCATAATCGGGCTGTGCAAGAAGTTAGAATGTGACAGTCCTGTGACAATTGTGACCCTCTGTGACGTCACAGCGAGTCTTTTGTGACCATCTGTGCTATTAGGGAAGATGCGTTCACTGTTATCCCTCTGTCTCTTGGCACTTGGCGCATGCGAGCGAAGTCCCAAATAAAGATTTCCTTTTGCCCGGAAATACTTTACCCCGAAATATGGGTTATGTTTCCGAAATCGTGAGTTCGAGTAGAGCATCGGTAGGTTACGCTATACTTCCGGAAACTTTTCCGCTGTAAGTATGTAACGTTTCTGAATTTTTTTACTGTGCATCTTTCTTTAAAGATTGTCGGAGGTATTTTATGATGAAAGCTGAAATTCTGGACATCGCTTCGCTTCTTTTTTTACTTTTTTATGGGGGGGGGGAGATTTTTTTGTACGGGGGTCGTATACATATTTTAAAAAGTACCACTTTTTGAAAATTGATGAGAGCAATTTTTTTCTTAATACAGTCGTCTTTTTTCCTACCATATTTTGAACATTTTGTTTCAATTTACACCGCCCACTTATCTCTAATGGATAAGTAATTAAAGAGTGTTCCCATCTTTTTGGTTGCTGTGTGTATCAAAGCAAAGCTGGACGAGGAGTATCTGCCTAGGATAGGGGGTGCCTTGGTCTAAAGACTTTCTAAGGGGTTCAAAATTTTAACCATTTACCGCCTATAATATATAGGTTTACTAACCCTGCTAATATTTTTAAAACAAAGCAAATGTTTACTCGTTGACTGTCACAACTCAACTACATAAACGCTACACCTCCGCCTTACTTACTAATTCCAATCCGTAGATTTGCCTTAAGGAGTCTCATACCTATTAAAACTTTAAAAACTATGCAAAATGTGTTAGACATTTTAATATTATTAACATATAAAATAAGAGCATATATAAAATAAAAACTTCCTAATAAGAACCAGTGTTTAGGCGAGATGCATTTAACGGCAGCTAAAGAATATTTTTAACTTAATGGGTTGTTTACTTAAAACAGTGTTTTGTTATTTATTAGAAACGAGTCACTAAATACTATCTCATGAATCAACTTGAAACTATGCATATTTGTTAAAATGATGATGTCTACTGAAAAGAATAACCATTTATAGGTATACATCATACAGTTTTTGGCCTAGGCTGTTATTCCGTAAATATTGACTATAGACATATACAATAAATTACAAAGTAAATTAGTAAAAAAAAGGAGTACAGAATTTTATGGCATCGATTAGAACTTTCCGAATCTAAATAAATACAAAAATATAAACAATTATAAGACCCTCGTACAAAAGAATTCTCAGTAGTACAATATGCCCCATACATTAATTATGTGATGTACAAAATTTCAGCCTTCGATCATAAAAAGGCTTGGAGATATAAAAAAAATAAATATATATTGACGGAAACCACTTTTCATTGGCTCTTGAAGAGAAAAAATCAAATAGGAAGATCGCATTTTAGTGGCTGTATACAAATTACAAAAGTAAACGATGATTGCATAAATACACAATACTTTTGTTATTATTTGTATTGATAGACCCGCACTAACTTTGTTTGAACATATCTCTGAAACTTTTCACGATGAAAGTCTGAAATTTTGAGCATCACCTAATTAAGGCATAGGATAAATTTTAATAAGTAGGGATTTTTTCTGACTGGATCCGTATAAAACTTAAACATTGCACTTACGTTGATTTAATCTCCTGAAAATTTTAATCGATATCATGAAATTCTGTATCTTTTTTTTTCACATAATTTTGTAATTTATTGTGCATATCTGTGATCAATATTTAAAGAATAAGAGCCTACGTCATTGTGCGTGCGTGCGTGCGTACAGCTTCGGGGGGGGGGGGGGGGGGGAAGGCCCGCTTGCTCTTATTTGGCCATTATTCGTCGGGCTGCAAAGTTATATATACCATTCGTTTGCAAAAATAAATAATGTATACTTTAATTTTCTGGTAATTTAATTTGCATAAAGAGCCGTTCACATATTTAATTCTGCATCAACTTCGTTTTTTTCAATAGCAACATACTACTTTGACATTATTAAACGAAAGAGAACCTTCAAATTACCTTAAATATAAATTTTCACCAATTTTCTACGATAATTTTCGGAGATATGGCGATTCATTTTTTTGCGCGATTTTACGGGACTTTCTGCAAATTGAGAAACGCTATTTGTAGGTTCCGAACATTTCGCCTTTCATTAATTTCGCTCGCGAGAGTTAAAAGTAATAAATATTATTTTCCCGGAAAATACTGTTTCTAGCCTTAAAGTTTTTTGTACTAAGAATATCAGGTGTAGAATTTAGAATATTTAGTCAGTGGTTCAAATGACCCGTGAGTCCATAACTTCCTTGGTTCGTACACACGATTTAGGGGGAAAATGCAAAACGACTAGTCACGATTTTGAAAATCTTTCTCATTCTGAAATTGTTATTGAGTATTTCTCTTGAAGGTTCTCTTAGACAGGTGAAATGTTGCCAGGAGTGAGAGGCTGTTCTCTGCTCTTCTGACTATAATCATGAATGTTACTCAGCTTACGGTCGAACTTTAAGAATGGTTTCATCATTGAAAATTTATTTGTTTGAATTTCATGTAAAAAACGCAATTACTTTTTTGCCGACCCCATTTTATTATCACTGTGTTTGTTATTTCTCATTCTTCATTTAATATTATCGTCTGCAATGTGCAATATTCTTATGACTGTTGGCGATATTTTAATTTATAGTCAGATGAAAATTTACACAGAAAAACGTGATTTTGTATGCTTGTTGAATGTTTGATAAACTATGGGTAAGTCCAAAGACCTGATGTTTCCAATATTAAAAAAGGTCGAATTCATGCCTGGAATGTTGAGGATGTTAGTTTTTCAGAAAAAGGATGTTGTATTGGAAGACATGCATCTATGCATCTAATTCTATACATGGAAAACATTTTATTTGGTGGGATATGGTATCGGACGCAGCAATAGACGCTTTATAGAATCATCATCAAAATGTAAAAACGTCTAATTTATTTGCTTCAAAATTTGATATTTTTAATACCACTATCTTTTACTGTTTTTGCACAAAAGAAATCTAATTTACATTTATTTTATGCAATTCTCAAAAAATTGTCACTTAATAAATTTATATATGGTCCCTAACACAGGAAAATGAAAACTTTTATTTAATATAAATTAAACTACTGAACGTAAAAATCTGAAATTTTGCACAGCCATGTAAAATCACTTTTCTCTTCTATTTCCATCAAAATTTGGCTAGGCTGCTATTCATAATTTTTTTGTATATTAGTTTAATAATTCATAATTCATATTAATATTTTATTAAGAATTATAATAATAGTAAAATATGTTTGTGTCGTTTAGTTCTAATAGTACGAATAAAAGTCAGCTTCTTACTATCAATATTATACGAGATATGAATTAAAGTATGAAAAAATATTTTAACATAGGGGGAGGGGGATTTTAGGTACTCATAACTCACTCATTTTCAGTCCAAATTTATTGAAAATTGGTATCCGGGGTTAAAATGAGCTAAATTTTTGAAATATGAAGTGAAATCTAGGGGTTGCTATTGGAAAAAAAAGAGTTGATGCTAATTTTAATATGCAGAAGGCCCCTTATGCAATTTTTATGTAATTGGAACTTAAAGTGGTAATTGGAACTAAAGTTGTTGGAACTAAAGTTGTCGGAAATAAAGTTGTCGGAAATAAAGTTGTTTATGTAATTGGAACTAAAGTATACCAATCGTAAACGATTGGTATATGTAACT
Organism: Cheiracanthium punctorium; assembly: GCA_038373885.1. Lineage (NCBI taxonomy): Eukaryota > Metazoa > Arthropoda > Arachnida > Araneae > Cheiracanthiidae > Cheiracanthium > Cheiracanthium punctorium. Next base: position 883,732 of record JAWZYV010019369.1, read on the forward strand.
TTGCTGTACGACGAACGACGGCCGAATAAAGTACAAGTGGGCCATTTTTTTCCGCAGTTGTACATACACACACACACAGTAGGCAGTACATGTTTGAGACAATATGTTTTTCCGCCCTAACTTTTTCTATAAGCAAAATTTCTGAATAGTGTAAATTAGTAAGTTGCAGCTTTAGTCCACCTGCATGGTGTACAACTAATAATATGTGCGAAAATTGTTGATTTAAAAAAATAACAAGCGTAAATTTGAAATGCTGAAAGCAGAAGCTTTGAGACGATTCAGTTTTTCTAAACATTTATTGAAATTAATCGTTTTAATGTAACGGAATACAGAAATACTATAGTATGTAGTTGTATATTCTTTTGCTTTGAGGACTGCGCTGCATCGCCTGTGCATGGAATTAACAAGGCCTTCTAAGGTGCACCCAGGGAGCTTTGCTCATTCAGATTAAAGATCCTGAATGAATTCTGCCTTTGGAGAATGTTTCTGTGCTGCGACTTTCCTCCTCTGCCTCCCCAAAGGTTTTCAATAAGATTGATGTTAGCCGACTGACTCGGCCAGTTAAAATTTTAATTTTCTTAACTGTAAACTTTCTTAACTAGATCATTTTCCTGCTGAAAAATTCATCTACGAGGAGAGTGTAAGGCAGCATAGATGCTCTTGATTGTGTGCATGGGTCCCTGCTTAAAATATTCCCATCTGAGAAAAGAATCGGAAAATCAGATTGAAATTTGCTAAGGAACACAAAACGCGAATAACCACAGATTGTCCGGAGGGGGGGGGGGGCGGTCGAGCTACGAATCCAAATTCAATTTGTTTGGAAGTGATAGCCGGCTTTATATTCGTCGGCCAAAAGGCACCAGAATAGATCCTCGGTGCCAAAGTCGAACAATAAAGCACGGAAACTGAGCAGTTATGATCTGGAGAGCTCCATCGTAATGACGTCGTCTCCTCGTACACATCGATGGGATTTTTTATTAAAATGTAAAAGCATTTTAGAAGATCACATTCTGCCTTACACTTGTAAAAAGATGCCTCTTCCCCAACCTCAATATTATTGAACATCTTTGGGAACGCATAGAAAGAACAGTTGCAATGCGAAAACATTCTTCGAAGGCAGAACTCCTTCTGAATCTTTAATCGTAATGGGCAAAACTCAATAGGTCCACCTTAGGAAGCCTGGTTAATTCCATGCACAGACGATGTAGTGCAATCCTCAAAGCAAAAGAGTATTCAACTACATACTAAATATCTCTGCATTTCGTTACATTAAGACTATTAATTTCAATAAAAGTTTAGAAAAACTGAATCGTCTCATCAGTTCTGCTTTCAACTTTTCAAATTAACGCTCTTTATTTTTTTAAATTAACAATTTTCGCACATATTAGTTGTACACCATTCCGGTGTACTAAAGCTACAAATTACTATTTTACATCAATAAGAAATTTGGCTTACAGAAAGTTAAGGCAGAAAAAACATACCGTCTTAAAACCTGAGCGGCATATACACAAATCTTAGCTCTCAAAAATCATTAAAATTTTGAAATGTAATTAAAATATCCTATAAAATATTCCCGTAATATTAATTTAGTTGGCATCGACATAAAATATACATTTCAGGAGGGTTCAGAAGATATTTTATGTTATAACTTGCGGATCAGCATCGAAGTACAGGTTCAATAAACTAGCCCATGAAACAAAAATGCTCGCTAGCAACCTGTGTAAACAAACTTCCCTATTATCTTAACTTTGATTCTAACAAGAATTTTTTCTGCAATTTTTTAATGCGTTCGGAAGTACTTTTAAATGAACAAAATATGTTAAATCACAGTATTTGATTTGCTTTTCAGAAAATTAAAAGGAAGTTCGATCCGTTAAGCATTATGTATCAATGCACAGCTATCAACACACTCATGTCACAGGCACCTTTTTGCAGATTATTCACAACTAGAAATATTATTTTCTTTTCAGTTTATTTCTAAAAAACAAAAGGATGAAAGTTTATCGGATAGATAATCATTGTTATTTGGATAAATAAACATTAACAACGAGGAAACAAACAATATAATTGCCATTGTTTTCAGTAGACCTGTCTGCGGAAATCAAGAAAAATCATGTCAAGTTCAGCAAAGGTCTATTGGCTTCAAAGCGATTAACGTAGGAAATTTTTATCAATTTTACGCAGAATGAATTTCAAGGGCGATGACAAATTGTGAAGTCACAGGTGTTTGACCTCTTACTGATCGTTGTAAGCTATTGCCTGTATCGCATTTTTGCAAGACAGAAACTGTTACATTCGGTGCCGTAATTGATTTTAAATAAAACATATCTAAAATCTTTGCCCGCTTACATATTCTTTTCAAATAGCTGATAAATTTGAGTTTAGCATGTAAAAGAGGGCTTTTGAATGGTTAAAATACAATGTAAATCCGCAGTAGCCTAGTTGCTTTAAGATCGGTTTCCATAAGAATACTGAAAGTGAAGCGACGTCGACCTTGATCAGCTCTTGGGACAGTGACAATCTCCCCTGTACTACTGTGGGATCGTGTACGCTAAAGGAAGCTGGTACACTAAAGGAAGCTGGTACACTAAAAATTCGTCGAGCCTCCATGTTCAAATGATACCTCTGAGGGTGCTAATCCAGGTGTTGTTCTCTCATATGAAATTGATTCAAAATTAGGAGACCCCGAACCATGGCAACCATCGTCAGCATGGAACACTTCACCAAACACTTCATCCATGCTATGGAACCATCGACAGCATAGGGCAAAGGGGGACACTTGCCTCCCCCTGGATTTTTATATGCCGTTTTTTCCCTGCTTTTTTGTGCTTTCCAACGTGGTAACAATATATGCTGAAGTAATCTTTGTCCCCCCTCCCCGAAAAAATTTCTGCCGAAGCCCACGCTCTGAGCTAAGTCGGTTTTCCTTCCACTGGGGCTCATTTTGCCAATCTCCGTCCTATATGTAGGAATCGTACACAGCTACGCTGTTAACCAGAGGGCATTATAAACAAAAAACACCCCACATAATTTAATGGATGTTTAAATGGTGATTTGCTTTTATGGAAATAACCCGCTTCTTAAAATTAAGTGATCAAAAGAGGGGGATTGATACAATCCCCCTCTCATCTCAATGTTCATCAAATCCGTTTAAGTCTTACGGATTTAAGCGAATACTTAACGGAGTACTTAAACGGATTATTCAATAAACGGAAGCTGTTTCATCGAACACAACGTTTATTTAAAGAAATTTTCTTTAGTTGAAATATATTTCAGTCCCTTACAATGCCCTTTTAGAAAAGTTTTAATGCATATTTAGAGATATATATATACAGGGTGTCCGAAAAGGTCTTGAAACATTTAAAAGATTTACAGAAAAGCAACAAATTGTTATATGAATGAGCGATCCGCACAATAATGCTTCACAGAATCAAGAATTTATTTTTCCATCTCAAAACAAATTACTTCCAAAATGTTTTCATAGATAGCACTGCATCTCCAGTTTTCAACAGTGAGAGCCAATTTTCGTGAGTTTCAAACATCATTGTCGGTGCGAGAATATTCATTTTAGCTAAGGCGACTGCAACTGAGAAAGCGCATTGCGTAGGTTTGTATTACAATCGAAATCTTTAACTACATTTCAGAGAAAGTTTCGTTACATGTTTTTAAAAAAAACCTCCCTTTCGAAACAGCATTTTCGCCTGGCATGAAAAGTTTTTAGAGAATGGAAGCGTTTTAGACAGGAAAAGAAGTGGTCGGCTACGAAGATCGGATGAGACACTGTACAAGACATTCGGGAAGCACTGACTGTACAACGGCACCTATGAACACAATTTGGAAATATTTTTTCTTTTTTTTTTTACGATATCAAAAAAAAATTCGTGAGCCTCTGAAGTATTATTGTACAAACCGCATATTCATACGAAAATGTATTGCTTTTTTAAATGTATCAAGGACTTTTCGGACACGCTGTATAATCAGTGGGGATCGAGGATTCTTTGTTAAATAATAGATACAAATCCAAACTCGCCTTGGGAGGGAAAAAAACACTATTTTCCAAATTCACTGGATTAATAACAATTGAAAGGTTATTAATGAACAGTATTTTAAAAATCAAACTAGATGAGATAGTAAAATTCACTTTAAATTATGTTATTTTTCTCGTCTCAATATACATTACATGATTCTATTGGTCTCAAGATGCAAATTGCGGGTACTTACAAGTGTATTAATATCCTTTATGGAAGATATTTTACTGAAATAAAAATATAAGAATTAAACATATATATACAAATTTGCGCGACTCTCATATTTTATTGGTGCTGTAACTATCAGAACCTTTTTCGTGTTGTGGAGCCATACCTCTGGAACTTTTGTGTTCTTTTTAAACTCGAGAATAGCACAGAGACGATTTCGTGGAGATTGCGTAGTCCGGCGCGTGGACGAACAACTCCAAATATGATTATATTTATCTGACCAAGTATGCATCTTCATCTGCGTTTTGTCGTTTGAAGTGATATATAATAAATAATCTCGTTCTTGAAAAATGTCCACATCTGTTTGATCACCCTACCGCACAGTTCACTAGATAGCCTTCTTCAATGGTATGTACAAAATATATTTATTCCAAATAATATTTTATAACAAACTCAAAATAACTTTACTATTTTAACTAAAATTTAAAATCGATCGTCTTTCGTAATCACTAAAGTTACAGAATGACATTTCTCCTTTATGGGGGAATTTTTTCTATTGAAAAAGAAAATACAACTAAGCAACTGAGAAAAACTTCAAGTCTCATTTATTTTATTCTCGTTAATTAAGATTTAAGAATCCAAAGAAAGATTACTCAAACTAATTTTCCGTGTCCTGAAAATTTCTTTTTGAACGTAATTATTAAATTCTGTCACATTTTAAAACCAATTTCTTCACTTTAAAAAAAAAAGAAAGAAAGAAAAAACTTATGGTGATTAAAATAAGATTGCAAAAGGTTTACTTTCTTCATCATTTAACACTTAAGGCGATAAAAAAAAAGTTTTTTCTTGAACTTAATGCTAATAATTAATGCATGTGGCTTCATTTATAAATTATTACTATTTTTTGTCCTTCACACTCATACGTTTATCCCGTACCTTGAAACGATTAAAAGTTTCCGCCATCACAATGGGGAAAAGCGTTACGTACGGAATTTAAAAAGTGAACTTTTAGGTTGGTATACTCAACTATTAATAACTATATGCAAGGAAACTGGATAGCAGATGGACATAAAACCTTCCTTCTCTATTACGCAAAAACTTGTTCTGTTCTTTAAACAATTTTCACGAAAATCCATATCCATGACCTCAAAGAGCTGTACTCAGGCAGTTCTATGGTCCAGATCAAAAACTTGATAGCAAGTGCTATTAGAAATGGTTTTAAAAATTGCCGAAATTCTCACTAAAATTAGGTAATAGTTCTGAAAGAGAATTTTTGCAATTAAAGGCGATTCCTTTTTCACTTGATAGCATTTTACACAAACTGAATACTGAAAGTTCATTGATCAAGATTATCTAGATAAAACGTGTCAAATACAGAAATCTGAACGCCTTTTAAATTTTATGGATGCCCTAGAGCATTATTTTATAGGTATTTATAAAAGATTTTAAATGAAAAGAGTTACAAATATACACTTACCATAGTTAAAATCCGATTCATTCTTTCATAAAATTTCATAAAATCATACATTTTAAGTTTCAACGAAAGAAGCCTGATTAAGAATTTATGCTTAAGTAAAATATTTTCTATAAACGATATACCTCAGTGAAAATACAAATGGAAACACCAATGAAAATATTTATCATATACGAAGGAAAATAAAGTTACGAATAAATGTGAAGGAAATCACGACTCTTGACACTGGCACGTACTAATTCTTTCGTTGGAATTATAGGATTACACTGATCTCTCACTTACACGCACTCTCTTTTAACCATTAGTGCCCATCTATTTTCATCACATTCTCCAATTTATACTGATGCCTGTAGTGATAAACTTCCGACATCAGTGGGTGTATGAAGAATGAATTTCTTTTTCTAAAGAATATGAATAAAACAGTGAAAGATTTTATTTTGCTATCGCTAAGCATTTTGTGAAAAGCAAATTTATTATTCACGTAAGTAAAATAGGAAAATAAATTAATGATTATGTATTTTTTTTCACCAGCAGCAAAGATGGTAAAAATTGAGCGTCCTCAAAAAAGGACGCTGGACGTTAAGAGGTTAAGCTCAGTCTAATAATTTCTGTACGGGTGGGTAGAATACTAATCCAGTAAGGCAGCTCGAACTCACATTCTAGCATTGACTATGGCATTAAAACTAGTTTTCCAAAACTGTACTTGCCAGACATTCGGTCCATTAATCTTTCATGCTTAAAGTGTTTTCCGTCAGCAAAATACACATCTGGACTTTGGTCTATAATTCCCACTGCAGATTGTACAACATGATTGATGGGAAATGTGGATTACGGCCGATTATCTACGCAAGGGATCTAAACCGGGGATAGGGATGCCCTCCGTGCGGGACTGTCTAAGGGGAACATGACTGGTGGCAAGCTGGTGCAAGTAATACGCCTTTACCCTTTACATTTTACTCTTATTATTTTTAATATTAATGTACACAAGGTGTCTTTTCTTACTAAATCGCTGATGCTGAACAACTTAGTAATTGGCTTTCTTCCCGTATCTTGCTCCGTTTTTGAGATAAGAACGATAACTACAAATTTAGCCCCCAAGTGGCGCTGTAAGCGATTTTCTTGCATAGCACATGGCAACTTTACTACACATAGACCCCACTTTTATCACTATAGCTCTTGTCGTACAGAAATTATTGGGATGACAATGAACTTAGCGGGTACACTATATATGCATGCATTAGAGTGGGCCGAAAAAAAATTATTTTGGAAGTTGCTATTCTAACAGTGCGGAAGATGTTCTCCCTGTGTTCAATAAAGACAGTGTGAGATATTATTGTGATTGAAAAATATCTTCTGACACCGAATCGAACTTGAATTTTTGAAACTTTGAATTTTTGAAATTTTGGGTAAAAATAGACGCTTTTTATTGGACACAGAAAACAATTATTTTTTGCTGTTGTGATGAAAAAGAGCCCACTTGATTTAATAAAATACATTTCACTTAGTTTTTTCGATCAAATAATATCTTTTGCTTCTGCATCGCACTTGAGATTTTGTAATTTTTGGCAAAAAATTGATTTTTCGGGTAAAAGAAAGCTTTTAAAACATGCAAAATAGGTAGTACAAACACTAATTATTCATGAATTGAGATATAAAAATATTTGTTTGCTTGAGAGAATTATTAAATGACAGGGTAAAAAAAGCAGTATATACATTACCACAACAACGCAACACAATATTAGATAAGAATATGCCAACTACTGTCTTATATGCCGATAAGCGTACTTGCATTTAATCAATGGGAAGAGTCATAAAATAAGCGTTGTGATCAAATTTGGGCATAATCAATCGAGAGAAAAAATGTGGATCTGATAAATCATCTATTCACCAAACCTGTGTTTCTCATACTGTTCATCTAATGGAACAATTTAAAGATCTGTGAATTTTAAGGGAGCATCTTGGGTAAATATAAGCGCAGCGAATTAGAGTTTAAGGCAGGGATGGCAAATAGCATTTTATCTAAGTGCCAAAATTAAAGTAAATTTAAATGCAACTTTTTCCCAAATACACCTCCAATTATCTTTTATTTATTATTCATTTTTATTGCTATCTCAAAAATTTTGGCTTGTCAGTAAAATTTTGTAGAGTGATAGGACACCAGAAATTCATTTGCACGTATGCCTCGTATTTGTCTTTCTAAGCCAACTAGATAGCTTTTTCGTGGATCACTAATTTTCTAAAACCATAAAGCTTATCCGATGCTTCTATCACTAAATTCACGCACTGTTCAGCTGCAACTTTTTTTTTCACACGTTGAATTAATTTTAATTCGTCAGTTAGTTAAAATATAAAAGAGGTTTGGTGGAGAAGTAATTGTAACTAACAGTAATAGACTTTACTCAGAAGCATGGCTCAAGTTCTAGACTTCTTTATACGGAGTTCTGCAAGATGATGTGTGGTCGTTTATACAGCAGCATACATAGGGAGATATTCTCAGGGTATGCAATTAATTACAATCGACAAGTTACTCCATCAACAGCATTTATGAGATCCGAAGGCAAATATCTAGTTCCAGAAATTGTATTCCACCTATGCTTAGCTCCATCATTCAGCGAGGGGTTAACCTTTATACTAAACTAATTTGTAGATTAAACTTTCATGATAAATTCAGCGATTTCTTCCAGTTTCAACAAAGTGTTAGTTCTGTCCCTATACATCAGTTCTCTATGTTCCTCTGGGGGGGGGGGGGGAGTAGGGGACTGTGTATCAAATTGTAATCTAATTTGATACACAGACCCCCCCCCCGAAATAAAATCCTGGCTACGCTACTGTTTCCTTGGGTCATACAGCATGCATGTAATTACGATACAAGATGAAGACAATCCAGGTCACTTGAAAATTACCTAGTCAAACCGCTTGATGTATTTCTAATAAGTATTTTTTATTTGTGGCTACTAATTCTGCTTCAATAATTTCGAAAATGGTCCCCAACACTTTTTCACATGTGATGCGCACCTTTTCAATACTGCATCAGTATCATTTTTCAAGAAACTCTGTTCTTTATTTCTAGTTTCGGTGCAAAACTGAAACTCTCAAAGAAACATCAATGCTACATATATCGTATGTATGAAGGTTAACTGACAAAGATCTTTTAGGCTTTCAAAAGTGTTCCGTGTACTAAAGTTGGATGAAACATCTATTAACAATGTTATTCTATCAAATAGGTAAATGTTTAATTTAAACTATACCTCAGCTTCTCAATGCAAAAATTGTTACCACATCGGGTTTTATTTTTGTTTTTGTTCTTTTTCGTGCGTGAGAGTGTGAGTAAATCGCGTGCGTATAAACGAAAAGGAACACCTGATTAACAGTAGTTACACGTAATCACAGTTGCCCCACACGACTTAACAGTATGAAATTCTAGAATCGAACAATAGTGGAACAATCAAAACATTACCATCTTCCCATTCTCTTCTGGTCACAAAACGCCAACAATTATGCACATGAAAAAGTGCATTTTTCGTCTAAAATTACAAAATTTCAAGTGCGGTGTGGAAGCAGAAGATATTAGGTTAAAAAAATAATTAACACGTAACTAAATTAACACGTAACAATTAACACGTAACAGTTAGCTCCTTTTCCACACAATTAGAATAACAACGGTAAAAAATAATCAAGTTTTCTACACCGAGTAAGAAATGTCGATTTTGGACCCTATTCTGAAAATTCAAGTCCGATGAGGGAGGAAAAAGATATTTTCCAATCACAATAATATTTTGCACTATTTTTATTAAACCGTAAGAGAACTTTTTCCGCACTATTAGACTAGCAATTTCAATTTTTTTTTTTCAGCCACCTTATTATGCATGAATAAGCAGAAAAATTTTGAACACATATTCACCATCTCCGGGAAAACACCTTTGAACCTATACTGCACTATGAGAATCACAGAAGAAACATTTATACTCATTGTATTGATGACAATGACATGAGGAACTAATCTACAGTACTGAGAATTTTAGTGGCTTAATCCATACATTGCGATCATTCTGTGTAGTTTTGTCACCAAGAAAAATATTTATTTACTCTTTCATATTTTAAACTTTATTACTTTTAAATTCGTATCACCATATGTATAGCTATAAAAGTCGATTAACATTTTACAGACCGAATTTAGATACAGGATTACTTTGAATTAGGTTTTTTGCATATTTTGCCTTCTAATACTTTAAAGAATATTAGTCATTTAAATGGAAAAAAATTGTATCCACTGTTTTCCCAATTAGGAACATCGGTCATTTCTGACTATACTTTTAGGGGCTATACTTTGACTATACTTTTATGGGGAGTTTAAATAATAAGTGAAATATTAAGAATAAATTTTAAAACTTAAGTAAAGCTATGAATTTACTTTGAAGTGAGAGGGGGGTGTATCACTATAGCTCCTCAAAAATTTATGAAAATGACTACTTTTAAGATTTTTTATCCAGTTTTCCGCTAATAATAAAAATGTAAATTCTATTTCAAAAGTTTCAAGTCATCTTTTAACTATATCTGCTAATTTTTTCAAGTCAATACTGATAAAATTTAATTTTTCAATAAATTTTTAATTAGATGTTCCCAATTGGGAACATTTGCCTGCAATGGTTAAGTATTTAACAAAATGTTTTCATCTAACGATTCACACCACATTCTTGTTTAACGTAATAACGTGTGTAAATTTTCAATATAAAATTTTGAAAAGAACGTTGAGACTAATTTTCCGAATCGCATGCATTCTTTGAAAATCTACCCTGGTACGTGGTGTTACTACATATAAAACCAAGTAGAGACATTTGTAATGTCATTATGACAGTATTTCATGTTTTAAAAATAAATTTTAGTCACTTATTAAATTCAAAAACAAAATCTACGCTTTGGGATTTTAAATTAAAATGTAGAGTATTTTATTGCTAAAATATAGATATTAGGATCTTTGGGATCGTAACTGTTGACGATTGGGAATTTCTTTCCTAGGCTGCCTTAACTATATGTTTTTTTTTTCCCTCCAGCTATAAGACGACTGAGAATTTGAACTTGAAGGTGTTTGGAATTTTAATGCAAGTAAAATTCTTTAAACCCTCATTTTATTTTTGCTTAAAATAAAAGCGTTCATTATATTTTTCACCAAATCGTTTCCATGCCCCCCCCCCATTTATTTATTTTTAATGTTTTATAATTGCAAATTCATTTTTCTGACCTTTTAAAAAATCCTTGCAGTACCTCAAACCAAGGCCGGAAAAAAACCTGGATGGATATGTTAAGTTTGTCCGAATCCCCACTTCTCAGTGACCTCGTAAACTTAACGTCATCTGTCCATTTTCCTTTGCTTTAATTAGAAGCAAATCGCTTAACTGCATACCGTCTCAACTGCGTTCATGGTTACACCTTCGCCAAACCAGCACGTCCCTGATGTCAAAAACAAAAAATGCTCACCTAAAGAAACGTCCGAAAACTTGTACCACCTCACCCACCCCCCTCCCTCCCATCTGCCTTGTATAGCCTTTATTATATCATTCAGGTTGGGGTTTTTTTTACCACCTTGAAATCATGTACAAAACTGTCGAACAGGATATACCCGGAATGAATTGAAATGACAATTTTCCACTTTCGTTTTTCCTAACGGGATAAGGAAAAAGAAAAAAGAATGGAGATCGTGCCGTGAATTCGTATGAAATTTCTACCTTGGATAAAAATAAGAACGAAATTTTTTTATAATTGTTATTTATTTTTGTGAGAAGCTTGCAAGTTGAATTCTCAAAATTCGATTGTATAATTTTTATTATTAATTTATCATTCGTGTACAAGGATTCATGCATTGCCTTAATCTGCTAATCTAAACTCAATTTCATTTCTGTTTGAAAGCCGCGGCAAGAGAAAAAGAAAAGAAGAAAAAAAAAATGAAATCCATCACCGGTGTAGAACAGAAGGTCACGCCGGAAACAGCCAACCAGATTTCGAAGTGTCACGACGTCACTGAAAAAAAAATGGACAACCCGAACGCAAGACTAATCCTGGCGAAAGGAGATAAAACGAGCATGAGAGGTTATAATTGTTTATAAACCCAAGAAAGGCTGAAGTTCCAATCCACCCTAAATCCAGCAGCTTCATTTCTAGACACGACCATGTCTCAAATGATCTACCCTTACGAAAATGGTCACCCCGATGTTAGAACTGGAGACGACTCCCTGTTCTCGACGGTAGATCCTGCACCCCCCGTTGAAATATTCGCTTTGCACAAAGCCTATCATGATGACAATTACCATATGAAAGTTGATCTAACTATAGGAGGTAATACATATTTATTATTCATAGATTTAATTTTTATTTGACCGAAATACAGTCTTGTTTCATTTCTTCGTTGCCGTCAACGGTTTTCGTAATGCGATTCATTAATATTTTTATATTGTAAAAATTATTCTAAAAATAAAATTTATCAAGTGATCTTTCTTTTCTTGAGAACTCCGTAAAATTGCTTGGATTATTTTGCCGTAGACTAATGACCGGGTCTTCCTCATATATTCAATACGAAGAAAATTATATTTTAGAGAACTGAAATGAAATTTAAGCCATCTATTTTTCCCAACAACGTTGCATTCCTTCATTAATATTTCAATAAAAATAAATAATCTGTTAGGATCATAAACAGAAAAAAAGCAGAACCTCTCAAAAAGACCTTCATAAAATGTCAAATATTCAAATATACCAGATCTAAAAGTTTATTTATATCAAATTATTTACATCACTAAATCTTATAACACTTTTTTTAAAAAGTCCATTTCTTTTTATTAAACAGGGGGATGCAAACTCAAAATGCAGTAAAGAATAGGATCCAACATTTGTATAATCAATGAATATCGAAGCATTTTTAACACCTTTGAAAAAAGATTAATCTAGAGCTTTTAACGTGAGATGTTTCTCATGTGAGCAACTTATCAAATACCGGCACGAGTAAGAACAGTGGAACAAAACCGCTCTTGGCATTTCCGTCAACTTTCTCTAATCCACACAGAGATCGGAAAACTTAGCACTCTGCAAACTAATCACAGCTTCTTTAATCGAGAGCTATTTTTTCTTTGAATGCAACAGAATTGCTTAAAATGGGGCATTTATTTAAGCTTTTTTTTCACTCAAAAGGAAAAACTGGTGTTTTCCGTTCTGCTTCAGTGTGTATGAAAAGCCTTTTTTTTTTTTTTTTTTCCCCGCTGTTGTTTGCACCGCAAACCAAAAGCATTTTTCCACCGGAAGGAGTTAGTTTTCATGATGTTAACATACGGTGCTTTTTTAATTGATAAGAAATATTTTAAAGAATTTTTTTTTTTGTTTTTCGGGTGTTCTTTTAATTAGTTAGAATATAAATAGGTTGTTTTTTAAAAACAGTTATATAAGTATTAAAAATCTATAAATGTTGAGTTTAGTTTATTTAATACGAAGGCGAAATGTTTTACTTACCTTACATTCACTTTAGACTTACTTTTTTTCTATTTAATTTTTCTTTTCTTTTTTTTTTTTTTTTGGACGTTTGACCTAAAACAAATTTTAGACAGTAGCAAAATGTTTATTACTGTCGAACACAAATTTTATTTGTTTGTGCTTCTTTCTCGTTAATTTGAAGTTGTTTATATCTTCATTGTTAATAATGAAAAATCGATAGTGTGAAACATAAATGATTTTAAATCGCTGCGATTTTAAACAATTTATAGATAGTCATAAATCCTGAACGCAAACAATATTATATATTTTACGTTTATATGATGTTTCCATGGCCTAAATTCTGTGTAAATTAAATTTCTGTTTTCTTGGTCATTTCACAAATTTGTTTTCTATCAGGTTTATTAAATTATAATTAAATTATTATATGTGTGTGTTATTTTAATAAATAATTCTTTAACGGTAAAAATACAATAGCCCGATGTTAATTTCAGAAAGATCTTTTTATAAGCGGTGTGGAATGAAACAAACTAAACCGAGAGTGTTATTTTTGACCGTAACCTTCATGTAACAAGGACAAGGAGTCTGTCTTTTAATAATTATTCTGAGCGAATGAACTTCCAATGCTTAGCAGAGAAGCAAACGCTACAAGGACTTTTCCAACTGAAATCTGTTTTAATATTCAAAACCTCTTACCCATAAAATAATGTAAAATAATTTCCTTCAGTATTAATGCAAAAAATTATAGCATTATTTTCTTCCTTTCGTGTTGAATTAAATCTTTGGTATTTTTAAGATACATGCAATATTTAAACGTGTAAAATTATAATTTGGATAACTGATCTCTGATGAAACATACCTTCAGCAAAATTACAAGAAAATAAACACATTAAAAAAGCATAAGCATGCATTGTGTTATTTATTAGAGTTGCGATATGAAAAATGAAAACTGTCAAAACATAATTTAGAAAATAGACATATTAATAAGAAAAATCTTAAAAGCACTACAGCAAACTAGAAAACATAAATACAAATATAATGAGTTAAACTGCATTACTATTCTTGTCTTTATCCATTGTCATTATCATGGGTATGATTTTTATTTTTGATCATTTTTATATTCATAGATATAAAAATAGGATCAAAAAATAAAGAAAATAGGAATAAAAAAATAAAGACAAAAACAGGGGGGGGGGGAAGCGAAAATATGACAGTATTACAGTAACTGTTTACAAGCTCTGTAAATAAAAAGAATGGAAGAAGTGTAGTAGTTTACAAAGAATTAAACAAAATATGTGTGCTCATTGTGGAACTGCAAACCTACGAGACGGGAATATACCCTATGGATTGGAGTCTTGGGCGGATGACTTTTTAAGGGGTTCTAACGCACAGTCACGTTATATCTGAAGAATCGCCCAAAAGTCCAGACCGTTACATCGACAGCTGCGCGGTACACCAAAACCTTATACGTTCCCACTTCAGTCATCTACCATATTGTATCTTATTCACTCAGCCATATTGGTGCCAATTTCAAAAGATAATCGGGATGTTTTCCTTAGTACGATGAATTGAAAACTCCTTGCCGACGATCGTTCTTTCATTCTTTTCCATTCTGCTTAGAAAAGATTTCTGTAACTTAGTTCTTTACTATCTTCGCTACTCAACTATAAATTACAAATTTTAAACTATGTCAAGAATGTACTTTCAAGTGATATAGAAATTTCTGTTTCGCTAAGTTAGCTACAATTTCAGATTTTTTAATGGGCGATAAAAAGGGAAAGAAAAACTTTAAGCTGTATATGAGAGTATAGTTACCCTAAAGCTTCTCGAACCAGATGGAAGAAGCGAAAACATCGTGATTTACATTTTTAAAAGGATTTAAAATCTTTTTTCACTGGAGCTTTTTCACTATCTTTCATTTTAGTCTTAGTTACAGCATTTTCTGTACATTGTAAATCAGCTCTTTAGATTAAGATAACATAATAATTTGAAATGTTTCATACGAAGGGTTTACAATATCAAAATTGTTGCTGCTGTTGTAATTAAATTCAATCAAATTGCTAAAGAAGGTAGCCGTACAATATATTAGATTGCGTCATGCTCAAAGTACTAAAATTTTCAGTCTTGTAAATTCTATACGTATTTTCAAATTTACAAATTTGTGGAAAAACGAGCATTATTTTTAACGTAAAAATAGATTTTTTGACTACAAAAATTATGCGAATTATTTCTATACTAAAATTTAAAAAAAAAAAAACTTTCTTAGAACGAAAAGTTGAAAAACTATACGATATTTTTTTCAACAAAAGGAACATTCCTTAGAAAAACATTTATTGAAACATGTTGTTTAACAAAGGAAGATTTTCAAATTTACAAATTTTGTGGAAAAACGAGCATTATTTTTAACGTAAAAATAGATTTTTTGACTACAAAAATTATGCGAATTATTTCTATACTAAAATTTAAAAAAAAAAAAAAAACTTTTTTAGAACGAAAAGTTGAAGAACTATACGATATTTTTTTCAACAAAAGGAACATTCCTTAGAAAAACATTTATTGAAACATGTTGTTTAACAAAGGAAGATCAGTAAACAAAGCTCCTGCAAACAACTCCTGCATAGCATGTTTTTCCTGAAATAGATACAAATATAAAATAATGAACCTCTTACGCCTGTGAATACCGTATATTAATATTTTTACAAGAATAGTTATTTTTCTTTTTTTTTTAACCTCATCTCATGAAAACGTACCTTTCCAGTCTGTCGATGTATAATGAAAGAGGGAGAATTTTTTCCTATTTGTAAATAATAAATTGATCTTTGTATACAAAGAGTATTTTAATTAGCAATATTTCAATAATTTAGTTTAATATATTTTGCTCTGTAAGGTAAGGCGAATCACTTATATAATTCTATTAACAGTTTCAAATATTACCTAAAATACCCGTAAGATTACAGCCGTTTTGCTCAAAGTTTCATTCGCATAAATGCTCTTTTTTTTCATGGCATTCAAAGGAATTTCAAACATATTCAGAACCATTTATTTTAATGATTAATGATTTTAAAATACATGGATCTTTTTTCTATACGAACGAAACTTACGCATGCAAGCAGAGCAATATTTATACATCATAAATCAATGCTGTAGAGTGAAATTTAACTGTGGCGTAATACAATTCGACTCCAGGCATCAACAGCGTTCATTATTTTGGTAAACAATCTAAAGTAGCACTGAATATATTTAAGCTTTCTTGGGCTATTTTCTATGAAAGTGTGTTAAGACTAAGCACGTTTCGACTTTTAACCGGGCCAAACGGTTAAGATTCTTTCTTAGCATCAATATTTTCACCACCCCCCCCTTCCAAGTGAGGGCTTTCCCTTCTCTAAATACAAAGGTTCAGCAGTGAAAGTAGAGCTGTCAGTTTTCAGATTATAGGTCAGAAGGAGACTTGAATTAATTCTGCATCAGAACCTCGTTTCTCGGGACATGTGAACTTAACACATCTTCAAGACGTGACAAAAACACCAGAAAGCAAATTCCTGTTATCGAGATGGCTTACTTTCTCCTCTAACAGAAGGTTGGGAATGCCAAAAGAAAATGCCTTTAGTGTGAGTAGGCAGCCTGCAGCAAGGTCTTGTGATAAGAAAAATTAGGCTTGGAAAGCAAACAGTCTGAATACAATATTATGACTACATTTATGAGAGTTGTGATTCATGAATAATGTTTGATAAGAGATTTTGTAGACCACGGATTGGGGGTATGTGTTTGCATATGCAACTGTATGTTTCAGCAGTTTATATGCGCGAAAAAATACCTTATTTTTCTCTTAATCTGAAAATCAATCTTAAATTAATCCGTATGATAAATTAGTTGCAACAGACACTGTAAAAGTTAACACTTCTATTCTCAACGTTTTAAGTATCATAAAAACATGCACATTTCTCACTTAAGGTTTCAATCGTTTGTAAACTACTATTTTTAACACCATGAATGGTCATCGTCTTTATAATATAAAATTATGATATATTACTTCTATAGAACCTATATCAGTAAGAATTATTCAGGTATTGTTATTCGTGTGCATTTGCAAGTTCGAATATCTTGTAATTCTTTACAATGTTTTCTTCCAAATATGTCTTTATTAAATACTGAGAAAAGCACGATCTTTCTAGAATCGATATTTTCAAAAGTGAACTTCTTCTGCTACGGAAAGATTCCCACCTCCTTAAAAATACAGATTGACGTAAGTGCAGCCTAACTACAGCCAGAAGTATAGCCCCCGTACAAAGTACAGCCAAATTTCAAACTGAAAAAGTTTTTTTTTTTCTTTTCAATAAGAAAATATTTTAGCATTCAGTTTATTATCTTTTACTGAGCAATTAATAAGCACGTCTGTAACATATCTTCATACAGAATAATTATGCCTTTTCACTTCAAACAAGTCTATTTCATGTTTTGTAATTTATTTTTCCGATCAGATATTTTAATTCTCGGGAAAAACAAAATGCTACTTGCGATAGAAATTAACGAGAGATGATTGAATTCTCTATTCTTAATATTATTTCAACTGTCTCAGTTAGAAGAGAATCTCGATCATTTCAATGAGGGTACTGATTATAGAACTTATTTTAGTCTTAAATTTAACTAAACTCACTGGAGAAGCAACCCATATGAGGTCCAGCACCGTTTTTACATGTTTGGAATCCTAATAAATCCAGGATACCTACAATCGCTATAAAAATTATTTTTTTTTTTTATGGACCAAACATAACTATGCGATTCTGAGTTATCTTGATGCATTTTCCCATTATTCATGACTATACTATGAATTCCGAATCACCCAATATAAAATTCGATGCAACATAAATCACGTAAAAGAAAAAATTTTGTCTTAATACAATGGCTTACAGTTTGCTCAAAATCTAAATAAATCATCTAACTTTCAAAGTACGTAATAGATGGAAGCACCATCAATCTTAAATACACAAACTTATTTCTGGTATGATAAGTTTTCCCACGACGTTTCTCCGGTTTGCATATTTTGAGACTTCAATTAGCAATACTTTCTCTCGCATAACAATCATTACGGTCTCGACAAATAGCACTGAACTAAAATCACGAAACTGTAATATGGCCATTTTCAAAGGTGAGTTTTATTGCATTTTTATGAGCTAAAATTGGTTAAATGAGAAAATATGTTAACAAATTTTTGAACTTTCAAAATACATAAGAGATGGCAGCACCAGAACTCAAATATGGACTTAGCTTTTCGAATAATTAAAGACTTTAATTGTTAAACATGTATTTCTGATGGGCTTAGCTTCAATATACATCAGACATTCTTTTTTTTTGGGGGGGGGGGGCTCCAAAATTAGTGATAAATACTTGGCCTTTTTCTGTAAATGCTTATTTTTTAGTTTTCCGACTATTTTTATCGTTAAAATGAAAGGAGGGGGTTGAGGGTTGAGGATCCCCCCCCCCTCACATAAAAATAAATTGTTAGTTAATATTTTTGAAATTTGTGTTGTTTAGATTCTTAACCCTAAATTCTTGTAACCAATATTCAAATTTTATTAGCGTATCCTGTTAGAAAACGCGAATTCGTGGCCATCAATTCTCAGTTAATTTTCTTGAAATTAAAATGTTGTTTAGATTCTTACCCTACATTATTTTAACAAATATTCAAATTTTATTTGTGTCTCCGGTTGTAAAACACGTTTGGAAACGTGATTTCGAAGCTTCTTTGTTTCCTTGGCACCGTCAAAAACGGCATTTTTGGCACCAAACATCTGGGTAAGATATATATTGAAGGCGCGTCTTCTGATGCGTACAATTTCAACTTCCATTTGCAGAAAGCTTAAAAATTTTAATTGGGAATTCCTGCATTATATACTAACAGTTACTTAAACACCAAACCCGACTGGCGTAAAACAAATTGAGGTCGTTTTGGCCTTGGCCGTTAAATAATTAAAAACTCGCGATACCCTTTCAAAATTAAAGTTACTTTAGGTGATACCAGCACACACGAGAAAAATATTAATGTCGATGGATATTTACTTCAGAAATGTTTGTGTTCATTTATAATTATTAATTTGAACTAATTGCTTGTCGGATATCCACTTTCTTAGTAGAACCTTTCTTCTTAGTAGACCAGGTGCAATCTCTTAAAAAATAAAAGAAGCCTAAACTCATTTTTATTTCCGACTGAACATTACTTATTATTTATTTATTTTTTAAAGATTGGTCCTTATTACAGGCCTCTCAATTGGTCCTCTTTTTTTTAAATTCCTACCTTCATCAAAGTTTTATTTATATAGCCTAGTATTTTAATGGTTTGATAGACGAAACCTTAACATCTATAAGAACATTTAACAACTGTTGAAGAAGCAGAACATTTTACTCTATTATTTATAGAGGTAGGAATTTTAAAAAAAGAGGACCAATTGAGAGGCCTGTTATTATAATTTAGTCTCCATTTTAATTTTTTTTTTACCGAAAACAGCGTCTGTTATTTTCAAATGTCAGCATATACCACTTATGGACAGTTAACAATATTTTTTATCAGTACACAATGACTGCGCTGCGATACGGGGGGCATTATAAATATTATCCAAAGATTACGTAACATTCCCTATTGGCTTATGAATTGCAAACTCATACAAATTGTAACCAAAACTTTCTAAAGAATCCTAACAGCAAAGTAAATAGTTTACTGAGTTCGTTAATTTGCGTTAACGTTCCTAAAATGCACTCTATTAAATAAACTTCATACATTCTTTTTCTCCTTTGAGGAGTCAGTGCTGCACCATTATGAATTGGCCAGAAGACATGATGGCTATTAGTGACCGCCCATTGTAGTCAATGGGCGGCCAACATTAATCATGGCAAGGACATCACAAACTCCCAAGTCCATGTAGGAAATCGATCCCGGATTCAAGGTGCAGTAAAATGGGTTATTAGTCACTACACCCCCTGGTCGGACAGAATACATACATACATGCACACAAAGGTTCACAGAGCTAAACATGTGAAATTTCGCTGCCAATATTTATAATAAAAAAAAGATGCAAATTTCATTCGTAAATTTTTCTATAGATATACATGACGCTCATACTGTCGTTGTTGTTTGTTACGCCCTCCGACAACCGCATGCGCTGCCAGATCCCCCCCCCCCCCAGATAGGAAGGCGACGGTCAGAAGGGGCGCCTCCCGTTTTTAGAGTGCCCCAGTAGGAGGAAGTCCGACTTTATCCCGGTGGTCCCCTAATTTTGAACCAATTCCTGAGGAGGAACCAACCCCCAGAAATCGGCACCCCCAGAGGTATCGTTTAAAAACTTGGAGGACATTTGAGCGGCGACGGATTTTACGTGTATAGCTTCCATTAGCGTACACGGTCCCACAGCAGTCGAGCCGAGAGGGAGTTGACCCTCCCAAGCACTGCCCAATGCTGCTTCGCTTGCCGTGTTCTTATGGGAACGGAGTTCAGTTCCCAGACCCCTGCGGGTCAGACGTTCATGCTAATTATCCTTAATGAAATATTTCAACCTTGATTTACTACTGAGTTGTGTGTTGTGTTATGGGATTAAGGCCGATTAGCTACGCAGGGGCTCTAGGCCTATGGGTGGGGTGCCCTCCGTGGGGGTCTTTCTAAGGGGTCCTAACCCGTATTTACGCTAACTTTTACTACTGAGACACTAACTTTTTAAAATGTAATCCTGAATTACAGAAGAGTCCAACAATTTCATTACAAAAAGCTCTACTATAATCGAAGCGATATTTTCAAATCAGTCTCAGACTACGAAAGTACCTAAACATGTACTGATATCACGCGCAGAGCTTTTAAAGGCAAATTTAGTTGAACTTTGAAATCTGGTAAAATCAACATCTGTTTTGGTTTGTTAATACAGTGTAACACTTTTGCTTAAGCAATAACTTCTACAATCCATAAAACATGCGTAATCTCTAACCAAGATTATTTCCCTCTTTACTGTTATCTCCCTGTGTAGTTATTCGTCAATACCAATCAGCCGGTAGCTAGAGAAAAATATAAACAAAACGTAAATAAAAGTGCAAACCTTTCACAAACAGGTGATAAAAAGCAGAACGTGGGAGAAAATATCGTATAACATAAACGTAAGCTAAACGGCAGGAATTTAAATACTATTTTATTAATTTTAAGTGCTGTAAAGGTTTAAAATAAACTTACTAAAAATAGTTAAAATGTTACTGTAAATAAAATTATTCTTGCATAAAGACATTATTATGCAAGTATATTTTTCTTTCATAATATTGTTATGTCTCCCTCATGTAGATTTAGAGATTTCTATAGGATAAAAGCGTGCAGTTCTATAAGCAATGGGGGGGGGGGGGGGGAAATCCCATACACCATAGTTGAAAATCATCAGCAAAATTGTATTGAAGTTTTACTCTTTTTTTTACACTGTGAATTAATTTCAAGGAATAGGTGTTCCGACAGACAAATCAAAACAAAGACTGATTTTAATTCGTAAATAAATATATTTTAAGTACTATTCGAGAGATCACAACCAAGACCTCTTATATGGGCTTGCGTCATATTTTGTAGGCGAAGGTTGGCGGAGTGTAGAAGCGCCGCGTATTCTACGGCCTTCGAAAAGTTTGCCTCCGTAGGCTGTCGCCCAGATTATCTACTAGAAATCCGCCACTGTCTATGAGTAAACACAAAATTTTCTATGACAATTAGGCTGGGTATATTTTAGGCGATAATTAAAGTAAGTAATAACTTCATGTTTATTAACTTACCGAATTTTTTGAAGTACTCAAAGAACTAGGCTTGAAATCAGTTTTACTGTAGTTTCCCCTTGCTTGGTTTCAAAATAGATTTATCATACTATATTGCGAATGTCCATCGCAAACAGGTATGTAATACTTACGGCAAATGCCCATTTCTGAAAAAAACTTCTTTTTTATAGCATATAGAGATGAAGAAGGAAGACCATGGGTGCTTCCAGTAGTAAGAAAAATAGAGGAAGAAATCACTTCTGGAAATAACCTTAGTCATGAATATTTGGGACAACTTGGCTTGGAAGAACTAAGTAAAGCAGCTACAAAACTTTTACTTGGAAACGACTGCATTGCCCTTAAAGAAAATCGGGTATGTTTTTTTAACTGTGTAAATATTTTGGTCAATATGTGAAACTGTTTCAAAACGTTTGAAAGAATTTTTTAATGTTTAAAATGCATACAACAATGTAGCCTTTACGGAATTTCCATTAAAATAATCTGTGTAATCTGACAGATAAATAATATTAAATATTTAATTGATATTTATAAGTTATAATTGCGTCACATAATAAAATATAGCTTCTTCAATGAAAATACTTCCATTCACAATTCCCCTTCCTTCCTTGGACAAGAATTTTTCCATTCTCGTTAATAAAACTACATAGGTAAGGCAGCCAGTAAATACTTCAACGTAAGGATATTTGAGTAGCATAAAGGTAAGTAAGATTTTACTTTTAAAGACAAAAATGCGTATGTCGTTCAACTTATGAAGAAACTGTGTAGAAAGTAAGTATGAATGACAAGGTTTTTTCTTTTCTCCCCCTTTTCAGTTATATGTCTAATAGTTTTCACATTTATTTGAAAATTATTCTAACTTACGTATTGTTTCCTAAAAGATCCAGCTAATCGCAATTCTCTGATCGTGTTTATCCTCCAGTATTTAGGAAATAAAATTTTGAATATTCATCAGTTCGCTATTCTGCGAAAATAAATTAAATTAAACAATATACCTTTTCTGTCTGTGCTTCGATTAGAACCCACTCCATGTCCCTCTTTCGGTTACTTTTAACGGGTAATAATTTGCAATTAGGTGTACTTTAAAAAAAAGAAAAGGAAAGGAAACCATTCATTTAAAATATCAAACTGAGGAAGTTTTTACAAACTTCGCCTTCTGAACATTTAAATGTTCTTAGTTAAGATTTACTTTTGAGAACGTTACACCTACTGCTCCGTTGTATCAAACACGTTCAGAAAGAGCAGTATGTTCCATTAAGTTAGCTGTCGGTATACGTGTTACGCTGATATAAGTTTTAAAACACTGCGTTAATTCTTTTTGTGTAAAATGAAATCCTTCATCATGTGTTTTTCTAAGAAAGTTCTCAAATATTACCCTAAAATATCCTATTTTAGCGTGCAAAGCAACATCTTTTTTTTTTTAAACATGTCGTTATGTATTCAATTTTACTCACACAAACAAATATTTTAACAAACGTTTTCTATAGGTTTTTGGAGTACAGACTGTTGGAGGAACTGGAGCTTTGCGTGTTGGGGCAGACTTTTTAGTGAAATGTGCAAAACTCAAAATATTTTACATGGCAGATCCTTGTTGGCGTAAGTAAATGTGTGTTTTAAAATCTTGAATACGGAAACGCGCCTACACCAAAAATTACAAAGGAATTTTGTTTTCTTTTGAAAAGAAAGGTGGTGTTTCGGAAATTTGCATTAGAGCAACTGTTATTGTTTTTATAAATTACAAAATTGCTACCAAAGTGCTCGTGTACTAACTATCAGAATAGATTAGGACCTAATTATCCAAAACAAAACTAAATAAAAGCACAAAGTCCAATTCGTAGAAATCGTTACATTTTACTACATACAAGATAACTTAATCAGCCCGTTCCAAAAGCGAAATTTTATGGAAGGAGAAAAGGATATTCAAATGCCCTTGTTTCACATTACTTTATTTAACTAGTTCCATTCACAGTTATACACATCTCTTACTCGGGAATTATGTTTATGCAAACATAATGGAAAGGCGCTTTTTAATTTGGTGATATTTAAACAAGGTAAATAAATATTTTAATATATTTCCGCAATACTTTTGGAAATTTTTACAGTACTTTTAACATACTAGAAAAAATTACAAATTTCGCTAATTTATTAAAATTCCGTGGAATTTTAAAAAACAAGTAAAATAATACTTTATGCAGTCAAAGTTCGTGCTCACAATCGTTTGTATTCGTACAATCAAAGTTCGTGGTAAAGTTTTGACTTCGCTACGAACTCAACTGGATACTCTAACTTCAAATCAGGTCTATTTCGGTCCTTGCGAGGTTACCTTGGTCCAACACGAAAAATACTTTTAAAAAAATAATTAAGGACAAACTATGATTAAACATTGGTAACAGGTTACTAAAGTTAATATTTCTACACGTGCCTCCTTCTTAACTCTTTCTCAGATTGCCTCACAGGAAAAAGTTTTAATAGTAAATAAA
Source organism: Cheiracanthium punctorium (assembly GCA_038373885.1). Taxonomy (NCBI): domain Eukaryota; kingdom Metazoa; phylum Arthropoda; class Arachnida; order Araneae; family Cheiracanthiidae; genus Cheiracanthium; species Cheiracanthium punctorium. The sequence continues at coordinate 908,130 of JAWZYV010019369.1, forward strand.
TTTTAACAAAAGTATTCCAGTGTTGCCAATAAAAAATTAATTAAATTTACCCCCCCCCAAAGTATTAATTATCCTCGAACAGTGTACAATGTATTTTTCAAGACCAAAAACTCTTACTTTATTGTATAAATTTTTTAGTGCAACTGTTGTTTCGTGTTGTACTAAAGTAACCTCGCTATAACCAAAGTAGCCTCGGTGAAGGTACTTAAAAATATTGCCTTTCTGCATCATAGTTCTATTCCACCAACAGTAGTTTCACATGTTCTGTATATCACTCAAAAGTTCCCTTTTAATTTGCAATGTATCTTCTTTGAGAATTAATTTTGTTGAAAGCAGATGAAGACAAAATTGACTTGCCATTATCGCTCTTCCTTTCTCATGATCATTAAATTTATTTTCTACTTTAGCAAGCCATCATCTAGTGTTCCCGTACGCCGGTTTCGCTGCTTGCCGGATATACAGATACTGGCATTCACTAAAGAAATGCTTGGATATAGAAGGTCTCCTTGAAGATTTACGAGTAAGTATTTCAAAGCAATCAACTTCGTGAGCCTCGTTTTTTCTTCATCTAGTCTACTAATGTTCTCTGAGGATAACATCCGCTGACGCGATTGACATTATTCTGTGTTTTCGTTTTTAAAGGAAACTTGATTTTGTCTAAAAAATTCATTTAAGTATCAACTAAAATCTAAAGACTTGAATCTTAAAATATATCCGCATAAAAATATGTTTTGATCCATAGATATTAATAATTATCAAAGCGTCGACAATAATACACATTGAAGCTTAGAACAATATGTTTTAGAACTTCATTTTTTTTAACTTGCCTGTTATTTTATACATTATACTCATATCAAGTAGAACTAATTTCATTATATCTTTCGAAAATTTTCGTAACACAACTACTTAAATAAATTTAAATATTATTTTATACATTTTTGAATTTCAGGAAGGATACGAAGTACGAAAAATGTACTTTACTTCGTAAGTAAACGTTAAATGTGTGGAATTACCGAAGAGCTTTGTAATGCTTGCTGCTGCGTTCCACAGTATTTGACTACAGTTTGAAAAGATCATTTTCTATTGTCGCAAAGCAGATAAGTGTTGGGCAATTTTTAAGCACAAAAAGGAACATTTACAAAAAAAAATTAAAAATGACACATTTTTACTTAAATAATTCTTTCTGCAAATAGTACAACTAAGTCAGTTTATAAATTTCTTGAACAGCTTTTAAAATCTGCCGATGCATATCAAGTAACATGTTTTTTCTCGAAATACGACTGAAGATTATAACTTGTACAAAAAAAATCAGACAATTTCATGTTCGTTGATTAAAACTGACAAATTATTTGTTCTGCTGTTAATGTGGGTTAAAAAAAAAAGAAATTTATAAAGCTAACATTTATTCAATAATACTTTCTTTTCTAACTAGCTCGAAGTAGTTTTCAAGGATTAAAAAACACGACCAAGAAATTTAAGCAAATTAATGTCATATACAGCTGCAAAATAATAATCTTAACTTGAAAGAGAAATTGTCAGCATTAATTATGTGAATAGATAATTTTTTCTAATTTATGTTATAAATTAGAGAAATATGCGGGTGTGTCAGTTTGTCACACTTTAGAGTTCTATAGAAATCAAATTTATTAGTCATGAAATAAAGGTAGAAAAATTTAATAACGCTGGTGTATTTTAGTGAAATGTTATAAAATTCGGTTATCCTAAATATAGAGCATGGGGCACGAAGGGCGGTTAAAAGTCATTGACCGTATTCCGTTACATATGAAAAAACTAACTCCAAGCCATCTAGGTCAGGTATTCTGAAACTAACCACAGTCTATAGCCTCTAGGTCTACCTCTTTCTGGGGGAATTCTACGCAGAAAATTATTGCTCTTATTAAGAAGAAGAGAAAACATATATGATAGTTCGTATCTAGTTAGTCAAATGCTACTCATTTCAATAAGAATATTTTGATTTACATTTTTGTGTTAACCCTTTTGTCTATATACATAGTTTTCAGTATTATTATTTTTAATAGTTTTCCCTCAAATTGATTTTTGATAGTATTATTAAGGTTTCTTTTAATCTTCACTATTTTTATTACAAGAAAAGAAATGAAATAAATTATTTAAATAAACTTACGGCATTTTTTTCGGTGACAGGACGCCCCACAGTATTCTGTCGTAATTCTTCATGTATGTGCTCACAACCCAACTGGTATTGACCCAACAAAAGAACAGTGGATACGAATTGCTGATGTGATGGAGGTAATTTAAATGCTTGCACAGTTACAAAACCTATAAGAAATAAAAATTATGTTCATCTACTTCTAATTGACTGGATAAATTTGTTTAAGTTCCAGGTTATTTAACTATGTTTACCCTTTTTATATGTATTTTTAATACTATGTATAAAGTTTTCGAAAAGTTGAAGTAAATTTGCCAAAAGTAATATTACACTCTCAAAACAGTACTTAAGCTGAAGGAATAGCCTCATCGAAGAAAAAGACTTTTGTAAATTTTGTCGATTTATTACAATCTAAATTCTTGTAAAAATGGTAGAGGAAGAATAAAAGGACGTTTCAACACATCAAAGAAATTTAACACATCCTGTGCTTCAGATTATGAAAAAAAAAATCAATTTTATCCTTTCAAAGTACTATAAAACGTGGCGCTTATTATATTATCGCATAAATTTCAATCTCTTATGAGAAATACTTTTTGAATGAAACTGTTATTTGTGTAACAATTTCATTTCTTTAAGAAAATATGGAATTTTTACATATGCAAAATTTGTAAATGTTAGAAATTAAAACATTAGTATTATCTCTGATACTTTTATCATAATCTCTGTTCTTAAAATCATGCATAAGTAATTAAAAATAAGAAAGAAGTTAAGTGCAAATTTTAAACTTCCCCCCACACACACATACTTTTATTCAATCTAGTTACTTTAAAAAATATAAGCTATCTTGATATAAGTAAAATATTTTTCTTCTTCAAGATGTGTTTTTAAAGGGTACAATTTTATTTCTTTATGCAAGTGAATTTCAAATATTATGACTATAACTAAAATAACTGTAAATAAACAGTTCTAAGTACACGATTCTTTCTAAATAATCAATTCTAAATTAACAGCTCTTTAAGAAACAATGGGGTTCTTTCTGCTTAAAAATATATTTCTGGAAAACCCTACACATGAAGGCTGGAAGGAGATTGCCATTTAACCTAATTGTAAGATGTCACAAGAATGACCTATTTCGTGTCCATTAATTCCTTGAATTCTATCAAAAGGATATGAAAAAGTCGCCACAATACACTTACGTTATTAATGTAAACATTCGACAACCTTAGTTACTTTTTTTAGAAATGCTGAAGTATTCGTTTCATTTCTTAACCAATTTTCATGCACAATGAGCTTCTAAGTACATTCTATTTCATTTCATTGATCCTAGAATGACATCAATGAAATTGAAAAATTACAAATTCTATTTAATTTTAACTAAGTACTTTCCGGGCGAAATCTATAAACTTTAGACGAACCTGATCAGAAACTTCACTATTACCTCAACAATTCTTCCAAAGTGAATAGTAACAGGTACACGAAGACTAGTTTTTGGCTTCATACTTCTATGTGATTCTGAATTGTCTTTGTTCCTTCTACCACCATTTACAATCGTGTCAGATATTTTTGAAACATCCTGTAGTGTAACTGATTCGATTGGTATTGGCGCTGCCACACAGTTGAAAAAATGTGTATTTTAAATAACAGCAGATGCCCAATAAGCTCAATAACCATTTAATGAAAAATGCTTAGTATTATTTCTAGCTAATGCCGAAAATACCGATATTTTACTGTAGCAAATATCGATTTCACGAACTTGTAAAATAGCACTGTATACCGGTGTTGCAGTCACTACTTGTAACCAAACTACTTTTAAGTCTCAAGTATTTTTGGCGATAATTCTCATTTTTCAGAGTTAATATGATTTTTAATCAGTTGTTGGATTACGGACCATTATAATGCACGTGGCATCTAGGCAGAGGGGTGGCATGCCCTCTGTGGGGTCTTTCTAAGGGGTCCTAACCCGTATTTGCGCTAAGGATTTTCAACCAGATTGAAGCATTTTGGCATAAGAAATAATTGAGGAATGTTAAATTTCTTATGCAATGTTTCGTATGTATGTTTCTTTCTTTGCAAATGGCAAATAACTTCAGCTTTACTAAATTTTCTTCGCACTTTAATGTTTAAAACTTAAATATTTCATTGATTGTCAGTAATTAAGAAGTAATTTGTAATCTATAAGTGATTGCTTAAACAGATAAAAGTTTTTAAAAGATCTCAAAATCGTCGAGCATTTTAAATTGTGATTTAACAAACTTTTTTGATGCATTTACACAAGCGTACTTTTAATTTTTTTTTACATTGACTTAATTTGAAAATGGGTAACAATTTTATTCAGTCATGTTTTCAATGCTCTGTAAAGCAAATTTAACACACAGAATAGATATGAGTATTTTTCATAATGCAATCAAAATGGTTAAATATAATATTAATTTAATGGGGCAAAACTTTTATTACTATTTAATAAATATGTAATTACAGGAAAAGTAAAATCTGTCTCGATACAAAAGCTTTACAAGTGCAGATTTCTATCTATGCAAATCTGCACCCTAAGTTAGAAATCTCAAATTTTTGGAAACCTATAACACTAGCTCACACAAGTCTAATATTTTATAAAGCATTGCAAAATATAAGATTTCACTAATTAAAGAAAAATGAGCTTTTGGGGGGGATGGGTTTACAATTATGAGCATTTTAGACATCCTTTTGCCCAACAAGTGTTTGTTTCTTTGTATAAATTAATGAACCTGCTAATTATCCTTTCTTATTACAGGAAAGAAATTTGTTCCCATTCTTCGATTGTGCTTATCAAGGTATCGCCTCTGGAGACCTGGAGAAAGATGCTTGGCCCGTTCGTTATTTTGTAGCGAGAGGGTTTGAATTATTGTGTGCTCAATCTTTCTCTAAGAACATGGGGCTGTACAGTAAGTCCTTAGCTCATCACTTCGTGTCTTACTCATAAAATCTTTATGTCAGTCTTTTAAAAAAGATACAAATTTCGAACAGTCTTTTAAAAAATCATTACTTCAGATTCGAAAAAAAAATTTAGAATTTATATTCACAAGCTGAACTCTCAGTAACAGTAAACTAATGAAAATAGATATATCATTGGAAACTTTCTGCAAAAAGCATTACATATACACTATTTTTGCGATATTTTCCTCTTGTGGGTTTTTCTGAAAGCTGCGTGAAATATAGGTCCCCTACACAAGATAGTTTATCTTACTAAAAATATTTGTTTCTTATTTGAATCAGGGCATTACTTAGTGAAATACAAACATATGTTCTTTATTTGGAGCGATATTTAAATTTGATGAATAAATCATGTAAAATATTAAATTAAATGATTAAATAGACGAGAGTCATCTTGCATAGGAATCTTTAAATTAGTTCCGAAAAGAAAACTTTTCAAAACTGCTCAGTTTCTCCAATCAGCAAAAGTACTGAGCCACTGATTGATCCAAGATATAGTGTAAATGAGTCTCAAGAAATAGAATGTGTCTTTTTCTCATTTCCCAATCATAATTTCAGAAGAGTTAACGGTGTGATTTACACGTCATTAAACAAATCGGTTTTCTGTTTTTACAAATTATTTAAAAGTTAGAATATTAATACTTTAAATATTAGGTTTTACACGTGCAATAAGACAACTACAATTTTCTGCTTGAAAATAAGATAAATTTATTCTTAATTGTTTTCTACTATCAGACTTTCTGTTAACGAAATCGTCAACAGTAAAGCTAAAAGTGTAATAGACTTGTTTAGGAAATGTTATTTTTTATGCTTTTTTATAACGTCTTAATATACTTATCATTATTCCACAAAAATTATCGTTCCTTATTCATATTTTGCTTCAAATATTATTACAGTTTTTCTTATTACGTTGATAAATACTGCAAGCATTTTTACGGAATGTTGATTTCTTTTACAGGTGAGCGTGTAGGAAATTTGACCCTTGTTTTTAAAGACCCAAAAGTCATCCCCAACGTCCGATCCCACATAACTATGATGATACGAGGTAACTATTGCAACCCTCCTCGGCATGGGGCTGGAATCGCAACAAGAATTTTGAATGACAGCAAACTGATAGATGACTGGTAAGTATGAAATCTCAGTTCTCTAAAAGTGCCCTTTGAACTTCTGGCGTGTTTATATTTAAAATGTAAAATGTTCAGATTTTTTGAAGTTTTCTTATATTAATAATAATTATTGCCAATTTAATTAATGAACTGTATTTAATGAAATATATTGCATAAAATTAAGCTGTCAAATTTTCGTCACATCAAATATTTGGTTTCGCATGTGCTTGAATTTATAGCCGCTTTACATAATTTTTATGCAAAATAGTTCATGAAAACTGCATAGCACATGTTTTGCGTTTCCTTGAATACATTTTAAATACTTATTTTGATGTGAGAATAATAACTCTGATTTAGAGATCTCCATTTATGTTAAAGTTATCAAGAAGCTTTTAATTTATCGCAAATCCACTTATTATATTTAAAGTTCGGGTGTTATGGTTCAATGATCATAGAACATCAACCATATCCAAATAATCAAACCACTCAAAACCGTCAATATACTTCCCTCTTTATATCTTCTTTTTTTTTCTGCAAATTTCCTCTGTCTGCAAGGCCATCGGTCTGCAAATGACATCTTTATCAGACCAAACAGACTTTAATAAGGAACAAGCCGATAATTTTCCTGAGAATGTCTTAATATACTTTCTGCTTTTTCCAGCGTATTTAGGATGAAAATTTAAAATTAAAATTTCTGAATGCGAAACCTTACTCTTTTTTTTATGTCAGTAATGCGATTGTCTAAAAAAAAAACTTTAAGAACTACAGATAGCACTATCGCAAGTAAATTAGTGAATTTCCTTTATTATTGTCTGTAAATGGTAGTATAATTATGCTTTTTAAACTTTACCTTCCCGTAATTAGGTTATTACTTAAAATATCAATTCAATTTTTCTTATGCTTCATAAAGCTTTACAAAATAATGTGTACAGACTTAAAATTTAAAATTGGTTATTCGTAAAATATGTTTCAGCATCCTGTAACTTCCTTTTAGATTCGTACATCGGGTTTATAATCTAATATTAGTAAAATGTATTAGTCTACATGAAATTTATTCTCTAAAAGCTTTTTTTTTCAGTAAAGTCTAAAAATTAAAGTCTACAAAGTATATTCTAGGGTGGTGTAAATACGTACAATTAACTTCTGCAATATTAAAAGTTTAACTTATCAAAAATTGGTAGTTTCTGCTTTTCATTTAATTAAAATAAGTGTTTTCTCTGATAGAAAGTTAAAATATTACTTATGATTTCATTCAGTATTTTTTTATTCATTTATTGGAAAATAGAAAAATAGACTCCCTCTTTATGAGGAAAGTCGAAAATACAATTCACTTAAAGTAAATTTATTGAAATCTGAAGTGTTAACGTATTGAACCCGGCTTCACTGCTGCCCATATGTGCTTAAATCACATATGGGCAACCGCCGGCCTGCGGGCCGGATGTGGCCAGCGGAACATAACCCCATATAAACCATTCAAAATCCCATATAAATCCCAATTATACGGCCTGAGACTTCGCTAACATCCCAGTTTGGCGCGTAACTTTTCAAAGGTTACCCATACCTGGCTTAAATGAAAACAGAGTCTAGCGGAATTTTATCTTTTTCAGAAAACAATAGTTTTTAATATCTGATAATTATTTCTCTTAGAAGTGTATAAATGGTCTATATTTTTTAAAAATAACGGAGCCTGTCTTATCTTTTGATGAGAGAGGAAGGGAAGTGTACTAGATCTCAGATATTAAAAATTGAAATTTCAACTCCGTCACTTCATACAAGTATTTTCAGGCTTAAATTTACATCAGAAGGGAACCTCTAAAATGGACTATGGTTAGACATACGCTCAAAAATATATATATATATATGAAACTGAAGTCTATTAAGAAAAGAAAGAAACCTCGAACGAAGAACACATTTATCCAAGTTCTTTTCACGTACTTCTCAATACCGACCACTGCTGAAAACTGCTTAGTATATAAATGATTTCCTAAAAATCAAATTTAAAGCTGTATGTTGAATACTGGTTTTGAAATGTAAAGAAACACGTTTTTCGTAAGGTATAGTAAAAAAAAGGAAAGGGCAGAAAGCCAAATCATTCTCTGTTATTGCGACAGTATAGGACCAGACGTTCATGAAGCTATGCATACTGTGACACGAGGAGGAAGTGCAATAAAATAAACCATCATCACAAAACAGATGACTCAGTAACTCGAAGTGTACGTGCAGATAAACTTGTTCAACTAAAGAAATTTTCATATTTGTGAGCAACCGAACTCTCCGTTTCACTTTTACTCTTGTAATTGACTGTAAAATTTAGCTTATCTACTTGCCTGTAAGATTTGCCCTTCTTAAAACAGTGTTATACCAGATATACGGTAAAAAAAGGGGGGGGGGGAGTAAAAGGCAAAACCCTCTAATTTTATTTTACTCTGTCATACTTTTAGGTAATTTGCAGGCCCGGACAGGGCCAGATCGGATGGTCGGCTATTGCCGAGGGCCCCGGAGAGGCCTCCCAGAAATGGAGAAACTACTTTATTATTAGAGTAATTTGACATGTATCAGAGTAATATATAAGAGAAATTTATTTCCAAGAAATCTTACGCTTTTACACAGTGGCGCAGCAGAGGACCACACAAACCCCGCGGCCCGGGGGGGGGGCGTTCACGGGGGCCAGTAAGTTGTCCGAGGACCCCAACAGCTTTAAAATAGTTAAATATGATTTTTAGGCATGGAAGCCTTAATTTTCAAGTATTGCATATTCTAACATTCTATTTCCTCTAAATTCCCCAGTAAGCGGCCCCTTTTCAATCTAAGCGAGTGACCCCAAAGGAGCCAGTCCGGGCCTGGTAATTTGTAACTGTTCGCACTAGTTAGCATGAGATTTCAGATTTTTTTCGTCGTGTACGATTGTTATTTATTTACACGAAATAGTTTCGTATACTCCATTCTCACCCCCCCCCCACCTAAAAAAATCTGCCCAAGCGCCTAGTTAACTGTCTTCTAGTTTACTTATTATATTTTTAACCGAGTAAAGAGTCTACTTCTAAATAAATTGATATATATTTTATACGAGTTGTGAAAATCGGAGAGTTTTACGCTGCAGTTGCAAAATTGCTTCGGGGTCATGTAAAGCAATGGAACTAAAAAAAAAAAAAAATCTGACAAACAAATAATCAAATATTTTTAAATAATTACTTTAAATAATTATTCAAATTATTTTAAATAATTTGAAATTTTGTAAAAACTTAAGCTGTAAAAGGCGGGGTATGAAATAATTAAATTTATGAATGCCAGTCCTCAAAACTGTGAAAGAAAATCCGAAATTTAATAATTAATTTTTTTAATAAATTAAAATGTCACTCAAAACTTCAGTAAATTTATATTTCTTTTGAGTTCAATGAACCGATGTAATTAGGTGCAGCAATTCATTCACACCGCAAAATGCATTGTCGAACTTTTTCAAATTTGTTTTCCGGTAAAATATGCAATACATTTCACAGAATATAGCTGAAGAATTATACTTTAGCAGCGTTCAAGCACAGATGACTAAATATTAAAGGTATCTTAGATTTTTCAATTAATGAAAGTGGTGTATTTTGAAGTAAAAAAAAATACTTTTAAAATATCAAAAAATAACATAACATTTTTTTTTAATGTTTAAATATTTTATGCCTATTTAAAGTGCTTCAGAAGATTTTTTTCCTTACAAATCTGATACAACTATTTTATTCTAAATATATCCTAATCTGCAAAAATAGAAACTATCGAAACATCAATCGCAAAGAACAAAGATGAAAAATACGATAAGCTTAATACGCATTAACTTTTCGCTTAACAAAGGCAACATTAAAGTACTACTTCAGATGTGAAATTGAAACACTTAAGTTTGTATCATAGGGTAGGTTTTTTCAATTCGAGAAAAATAATCAGTAAAAAAGACACATGTTAAGGTTTTAGAAGCCTTAAATATCTACTAGCTTCTAAAAACTCACATAAGCTATGATAAGTTTCAAAGATAAATAAATTACGTCAGATAGTAGAATTATTCACAAGTTGTACTATGCACTCGCATGAGCGAGAAACATACTAGTAGTTAAGATGCTCAGAAAAAAAAATTAAATATATGTATAGTTATGTTTGCAATGCAAGTCGATGTGGAAGATTTTTTTTTTTTTTTCCAGTTTGATAAATTATTTCAATGTAGAGTTTGTAAATATATGACACAGTAAGTTCGTCAAGAGCTTCGGTGCATGTTTCTTACAGAACAGCCGTTTAAAAAAAATCCTTTTCCAGCATACAAAAATTTATATACTACTTAGAGCAGATTAAAATTACCCAATACTATCATTTTTGATTTGTTGCATTTTATGATCGCTGATTGAGTTTGGTTAGATTTGATTACAAGCCCGTTGTCTGAAGATAGATTTAGCTATATTGGAACCTACAATTTAGAATAGAACCAAAACTGCTCCGGAAAATACCTGTTATCAAAAGGGTATAAACCTGCCATCGAATAAATTGACTGGTATTCCGACTGACATCAACTCAGACGATTTTAATGTTGTCTAAGTCATTATTTTTAAAAAAGAAATATCAAATGATAATTTTAAGCTTGAATGAAATCTGGCTGTACGTTTCTCGTGCCTATAAAAGGAAAAGAACGAAAATATTGGCCATATCCATAAGAGAAAAAGCTGAAAATATGTTGTATTAACTTAGATATATTATTAATTTTAAGCTGCTGTAACATGGCCTCAAACTACAACCTTCACCATAAGTTTCCCGGACTGTATTGTTTCGTGTATTAAGGCAGTTACTCGAGGGCTATCTGATTAAGGAAGGGTGCCTTGGGTGGAGGACTTTTAAGGGGCTTTAACGCGCATTCACGTTACATCTGGAAAAAAACCGCCCAAAACTCCAGAATAGCCACGAGATAGGTTCGAACCTAGGACCTTCACACTTCAGCTATCTGCCATGTTTAGTGTCTTTATCCGATCAGTCATGGTGGCGCTTAAGTTTCCCAGAATGAACCTTCGAATGTACCGCTGTACGCAGCATTTGTACAAGCACTATGCTGGGTGCCACGTACATTTAAAGATCCAAGTTAGAATTCATTGATGAACATAGAAAGGTTTTATTTTTGCAACGAAGTATGTGGACAGGTCGAAGCAAATGTGCAGATATATTTTTTAATCACCCTTAGAGTTTAATTTATGCAAAACTCACATACTGAACTTCTCAAGTTCTTAGAAAAATGCAAGACTGGTTATTAATAACAAACATGATGTATTGGCACAATTTTTGTGTGTGTGTGATACATTTGTTGCCATAACAACTAGTTGCACATACAGTCCTAAGCATGTAATAATTCTGGTAAAGCTAGAATTTAAATTTAAATATGGGAAAGGTAGGAGTTTTGCAGCAAACGTTTATAGTTAATGTTAGTTATAAAACAAAACAGTTTTGAATTTAAAACAAAAGAAAGAAAGAAATATCTTAACATTAGTTTTCATTATGTTATTTTTGGGGGTAGTAAACAACAAAAATCATCTTGCAAAAAACATTTATTAAAAAGGTTTTTTGGTCATTCTTTAAAAAGTCGACAGATGTAAAGAAATCGCACGATTGTTTGAAAGCCTTCATGATTAGATTAATATGCGTGAGTCGACTTCTAACTGCAAATAAACAAATGAGGGGTGTGGATTCAAAAGTCACATTATCCACTTTTTATGGTTCTGAGTTATTCATATCACCGTGTTCACATCCTTTTGAGGCAAATCAGACAGTTTTATTGTGAATTGTAATAGTGATTTGGACCTTAATGAACATATTAAGGCTGAAAAAAAAAGCTGAAAATTTCGTTTTGGTGCACAACTTGCACTATTCAACAACTGTTTTGCAGAAAAAACTCACACTCTCCTAATTCAACAGGAAGGCTTGCAAAGAATCGTGTGATTGTTTTCTTAACATCTGTCGATTTTTTTACGAATAACCAAGAGACCGTTTTAATGCATGTTCTCTGCAAGTTTATTTTTGTGATTAATTATCCTCCAAAATAATGAAAATTAATGTTTATATATATATATATGGTTCTTTTATAATTCATAACTATTTTGGTTTATAACTACCATTATTCTTAAAAGTTTGCTGCAAAACTCACATTTTCCATATTTAAATTCAAATTCTAGGTTTATTAGAATTATTATTGATTTAGGACTACGTACAAATAGTTGTTATGACAACAAATATATAGCATAAAAGGAATTGTGCCAATATATCATGATAGTTTTGATTTTTCTAAGAACTTTAAAATTGGAAAGTGAGTTTTGTATCTACACCCTTCGTATATTAATTTCGTAACCATCAATGGACATTTACAAGGATGGACAGGCGAAAATCAAACACGTTTAAAGTTTTCTGAAAATGTCACAAACTCTGTTTTTTCAAATCTTAAAATGGAAACGATAAATTATAATTTAACATCCATTTCTAAATCATAGAAATTAATTGTTTGCAAAACCTTCGTATTTTCAAGTGTAATACATTGTATATAATTTATCGAACAATATTTGCATAGCTTTATTCAAGCAAATATTTTGTTCGAAAAGGAATTACTCACTTCACTTCTCAAGAATAAAGCTGTAAATATTTTCTTTTTATCTAAAAGGTGACATTCGCATCACGTGGAACGACTAAATATTTTGTTCGTATTGACGTAATTACGGTTTTGGCAAACGCCCAGCAATCGCGGAGTAGAATTCAAATACGTATCGGTTTGTCTGAAATGAAAGTACTCGGTACGAATTTCAGCATAAAATTGAACTGGTTGAAGCTTTCATGCTGAAATTACGGGATTTGTCTTGGTATCTGAGTTTGTAGATCAATGAAACAAAACCTGTTTCACGATACTAGTACGCAAATTAAAATAAACAAATTGCACCTGGGATTCGAAAAATCCAGGATGATTCTTCATAAGCTGCACTACACACTCAAATAAATAAAGTGTACTTTTTATGAAACTTCCAAAAATAAAAAAATCTTTAGCTTCACAAAATTTTTCAAAAGTGTGACATCTTTTAGGAGTTTTTTTTTTTTTTTTAATTTCGTACAGGCTCAGACTGGCCAGGTCGGCTAATTGGTGATCGTCCAGGGCCCCCGGCCCAAGACGCCCCGGAGAGAGCCCCGCCCCCCGGAATGGATATACTACTTTATAATATATATATATATATATATATATATCAGAGTAATTGGATTATTTTTTCCTGGTAATCTTACGTCTTTACGCAGTGACGCAGCGGAGGACCCAAGGACAAGGGGGCTCGTGGGGGCCCCCGAAGAGTCAGGACCCCAAAAGCTCCAAAATAGTTAAATATAGTTTTCAGCACGTTTTTTTAGGCACATAGTTTTTTTTTTAGTTTATTTCCAAATATTAGATATTCTAATCTTCTATTCCCTCTAAATTCCTCAGTATGGGGTACCTTTTCAATCTCGAGCCGAGGGCCCCCAAAGGAGGCAGTCCGGGCCTGGTTACGTAGCTGATACAGATATATGGTTTATTACAGTGTATAGTGCAGCTTGTTACAGGATTGTAGACAGTTACAGGATTATAGCCAAAAACTGTTTTAAATGATAGGGGACTGAAGTTGTGCAGGTATATATGTAAACAGATATTTGACTTTTTTGTCAATTAATCATAACCTTCACATAACATTTTTAAAAAACTCAAAAAATCATCTAATAAAGTTGCATTTACAGTTTGCGAAATACTCGATGTATCAGTTGACTCATTGGCTTAAATTCAGGGGCGTAGCCAAGGGGGGGAGGGGGTTAGGGGGGGTCATAACCCCCCGTGAGAAATTTTTTGTCATAGAAAATGTATATTCTTCACTAAATTATCACACACACGTATACATATACATGAGTTGTAGTAGTCGTAACCCCCCCCCCGCATGAAAATTTTCTGGCTACGCCTCTGCTTAAATTGGTATGTAACATTAAGGAGGGGGCGGCAGAATGTTTTTTATTGTAGAAAATAGTTTCAAATGGGTGATATCTGAATTTTCTTGATTTTTTTTTTTTTTTTTTTGAGGGGAGGGGGCGCGAAGGCGGCATTTGTCCTCTCTTGCCCATAGTAAGTTACACCACTACGCCACGCCTATGAGTTCACCGACTTGCATTTATTTATAAATGGAGTTTATTCATTGCCATAGACTGCGCAGCAAACTCATCCTATAAAATACACATTAAATTAATTTTGTTTTTTCATCAAAGTAACGTACAACTTAATTTTGTTCTTTCATTAAAGCAACGTACAACTTCATTTTGTTCTTTCATTAAAGCAGCGTACATTAACAAATGTTAAATTAGAAGTGTTGGAATTTTCTTTTACAGACCTGTATACTCCCCTTCAATTTTTGTACCCCATTTTCTCCTCATGTCGCACACAACAGATTGTGCTAACCTTTTTTTATTTATGTAAAGCTCTAGTTCAATGCATGCCACTGAACAAGAGCTGCCACTGTTCAATGCATGCCCCTAGTCATTGGAGAGTTTTAATTTTTATGGCAGAGATTTCACAATATTTTTGGCATAAAGTTTTGATTTCCTAAATATTTTGGCATTTTCTGCATGAATACTTAGCATCAATCTACTTCGTACATTACTGTCTTATTTTCAGTCATTAATAGTATTTGTTATCCCATTTTAACGACTATTTAGAACCAAATTTGAATAAAGTCGTTATTTATCAAATCAATAACAATTGTTAAAGTTTGAAGCATTGCACACTCGTTTTGTTTTTAGGAAGAACCAAATTAAAACAATCGCCATCAGAATCAAGAGAATGCGCTGGGCTTTAAGAACGAAACTCCAAGAACTTGGAACGCCTGGATCATGGGATCACATCACAAGGCAAATAGGAATGTTTTGTTTCTCTGGACTCACAGGTTTGTATGAAGGCTAAAGTACTTTTGATCTTTACAATTAGAAGAATAAATGCATACTTTAAAACAGAGATATTCGCATAAATCAAACAACAAAGGGATCTCATTGAAACTTGTTTTGGTATTCGTTAGAATTATTTATATACTTTATTCATCCATATCTACCTTGCAATTTTGTTTTCAGGAATATTTCTACTTTCGGAAAGTAACTTATTAACATCAAAAATGCAACTTTTATGGAAAATATCCTCCTTGGCTCCCACTAATATTTGCACTAATCTCTGAAAAATTGTTAAAATTATGAACTGTATCTCCTAATCCCCAATAATTAAATTTTAACTGTCACATATAAATTGTAATCTGTCTGATTTAAAGAATGATTATCAGTACCGTGCGCTAACCGACTGTGCCACTGGAAACTCAAAAAAAAATTTAATAATTATTAACAAAATATATTAAACACTTACATTTTTTATTTCCACATTACCCACCTGTCAAGCTCAACTATTCTCTTTGTGCTCTGTTTGTATGTGTAACATGTATTTCGGATTTGTGTGCTTGGGCCGAATACCGCTTATAAATCCACGTCAGAAGGACAACACAAGGTTATGTGCCATCCGTGGGGGTCTTTTAAAGGGGTCCTAAGCCATATTTATGTCAGTTTCGGAGAAAACCACGGAAAACTCCAAACGGTTTGATCAACAGCCGCGCGATGGGACTCGAACCCGGGACCTTTACACTTCGGCTGTCTACCATTTTCAGTGACATAACCACTGTGCCATGGTGAGGCTCCTTGGGCTCGTAATCTCATCAACTCGTGCCGCTAGTTTTCGTTCAAAAACTGGAACAGGTGTGATTAGTGGTCTTAGTTTCTTTCGAGTTTAAGAATGACTTCAGTTTGTTCAGTTTCATTGCTTAGGTGATGCGTTTGTTTATCTCAGAACGTCGTTGTTGTTGTTATATTTGGAAAAATTATTTTTTGGACCTGTGTGCTTGATTTAAAGGAGCCTCTTAGAAACCCTCGTCGAATAAATTGGATAACACAATGAAAGTGTTTTTTGGCACAGAGAAAGGAAATTTATACTACCAGGATATGAGTGGGAATCGAACCAACCAACGACCGTAGGCTTAAGGAATTGGCATGGAGTAGGAGAGGCCTTTACCCTTCAAGCTGCCGATCCCCTATCAGGACAAACAAAAAAAATCTGTAAACAAACAATTGAGAAATAAATCAACTGGCTCCTGTCTCAGTTGATTCACCTAATTACACTTAGTTGACTTTGAAAACAACGGTCAACCAGTTTAGATTTAAAAACTGAGCGTTTAAGAACGCTTAAAACTAAAACTAGTTGCACGAGCGCCACTGGTTGAGCGTTTATGACTTTGCCCTCAATTACTTACATTATTGATGTGTTTAGGATGAAGAGTTTGAATAAACAAACAAAAAAAATCTGTAAACAAACAATTGAGAAATAAATCAACTGGCTCCTGTCTCAGTTGATTCACCTAATTACACTTAGTTGACTTTGAAAACAACGGTCAACCAGTTTAGATTTAAAAACTGAGCGTTTAAGAACGCTTAAAACTAAAACTAGTTGCACGAGCGCCACTGGTTGAGCGTTTATGACTTTGCCCTCAATTACTTACATTATTGATGTGTTTAGGATGAAGAGTTTGAATACCGCGAGTTAATTTCCAAAATTTCACGAAAGAGTTAAAGCTGCATCATGATCTGTACGCTTTTTGCTGGAAAGCAGCTCACAAACCTAGGAATCTGACTTTGCAGCGCTACCTAAGAATGAATGGCTATTCTTCAGCGATGTATAGTGCACATTCATAAATGAATTTGGCAAGGAATATGTATACCCTCCAAAAAAAGTATTCGAGCAAGAGAGAAATTTCCTATTTTAGATTTGCGAATAATAATTGAGTTTTTGAAAAACGCACAACCTGACAAAAATATGGAAAATCATATTTATACATAGCCTAATTCATATTCTATGATAAATAGTTTTTAATATACGAAACCAACGTCGGAAATTTCTCTCTTGCTCGAATACTTTTTTTGGAGGGTGTAAGTTTACGTGTGAAGAGACTTTATCAAAGAAGTATTTCTCCTGACTGAATGATGGGACGAACGTTATTTCAAAAGCCTCTCCTGTACTTAATACTGTCTCATTTAGCTGAGCGAAATGAACGAAGCTCTTACACTACACTTGGGCATGTCAATGTAATGCTTCTCCTCCTAAACCGCTTGACCGATTTAGTTCAAATTTGGCATGGTTATAGGTACCAATGGCGGAAAGGTATAAATCTGAAATCAAACCAATCGGGTTGACCACAGAGGAATAATCACCGAAAAACCTGCTGCCATTAACTTTCAATGGAGATATTAGAAGAATTAATCTATTTCTCAATTACTCGCTCCACGCACTCATTGAACCTATGAAAGATGTCAAGATCACGATGCTGATCACTTAAAAAAAAAGAAAATCCGAAATCGGACATACCATAGAGGAATAATCACCCAAAAAAATTCAACTCGGGGTACAGATAACTGCACGAAATTCGCTCAGTTCAACATTGCATGCGCGATATGCCAGGCGGACCTTCACCAAACACTTGACAGCCGGCCTCAGACGTGTGCGATCGCACACATGTGATTTAGAGAGGGAAGCCGAAATTTGAAAAACTTTAAAAAATAATGAGGTACATTATTATTTAATTTTGAAAAACTAAATAATAAGTCTTATATTATTATTTAATTTTGAATGCAAATTAGCCATTTGAATATGTTGCTAAATTTTGTTCAACAAATAAAATGTTGTTAGGAGTTTTCTCCTTACACACAAATTCAGTACAGTACGCCTATCGATTTATATACCGATTATATATGGATATATCTATACCCATTTTCATTGAAAAAGGCGCCAAAAATCATGCTTGCACGCGTATCATTTTGCTCTTAGGCCAGTACTGTACTTGACACGCGAATTAATCTAAACACGCGTGTTAATTGTTTGTTCGAGTTGTTATGGCAACGCTACGCTTGGGCGATCTGCCTAACACGATCTGCTTCTATTCTAGAAAGCAATATGGGAAATTTGCCTTACACTGGAATACTTTTTTCAGTAAATGTACCTAAAAAAGTAAAACATTATTAATCTATCGCATTTTTTAAATTTAAATCATAGATATTCTAATTTTAGGTTGTTGATATTGTTGTTGTTGTTGTTGGAACATGTATTCGGATTTATGTGCTTGCTCATGAGGAACCGCTTATAAATCCACGTCAGAGAGAGGACAAACACAAGGGGGGGGGCAAATGCCTTGGAGGAGGACTTTTCTGGGTATCAAGCGCGTATTCACGTTACATCTGGAGAAAACTGCCCAAAACTGCAGACAGCTAGGCCGGCGGCCCCGCGAGAAGGCAGAACCTTGTTCCTCCACTTGAGCCATCTACCAATGTCAGTAGCTTTAACCACTGTGCTACACATTAGTATTAGGTTGTTGTTCTTGTACTTGAAACATTTATTTTTGGATTTGTTTGCATGGTTAAAGAATCCGCTTATGAATTCTCGTCGAATATAGTAGACAACACATAGTCAGTTTTTACAATTACAGAAAAAGAAAATTTAACCGATCAGGGGATTAGTGGGAATCAAACCTCTACCGTAAGTTTAAGTAATTAGCGTAAAGGAGGGAAGCCATTAGGGAGTTTGTGCATTACTTTTTCTTCCTACGCTAACGCTATCCGCTATTAAAAAGTTTCTAGCCAATCATGAAACTTATTTCATATGCGCGCATGAGCTGTACTGCACAATGGCATTTAACGTTAGCGTTAGTGGGATAGTGAAGCCGGTAACCGCTATGCACAAACTCCCTGTTAACGTCTGAGACACTGGCTCCCCTATCTTAAAATTTTTATTGAATTATTTGTTATCATAAATTAATGTTTGGACTGATTTTGTTTTCTTTCCAGAACAACAAGTGCAATATCTCATCCAGCGGTACCACATATATCTTCCTACAGCAGGACGCATCAATATCTGTGGCCTAAATGACAAAAATGTGGATTACGTTGCTCGAGCAATCAATGATGCTGTACACACATATCCATCTGACGATATGTAAAAACCGTAAACATCCATCCGTCAGGCACAATGTTGTTTCTGCATAACTGATATAGTCACTTGCCTTGTTAATCGTCCTTGTTACCCCTTGGATAGTATTTATGGATTATTTTGTTGCTTCGAACTGCCATTCAGTTTTAGATTCATGCAAAAGCGCTGTACCATTAATTTTATTATTTCTCACATTGCATGAACTATAACTGAAACATTTTAATAGGGAGAAGATTTGTGTTAAAAGCCTCTTAAGTATTATTGTTTTTACGCATGGTCATATTTATGTATTTAACGATGTATCATGTTGTTTTCGTAATATTTTCGAAATGGAATATTTTTTGATAAATAAAAATAAATTAGTTCAAACGCTTTGATGTGTCATTTATTCATTTTTTTCTTTAACATACGGCCAGACTAGTTACACACACTCTAAAGAAGATTCGAATATAAGTCAAATAAATGTTCTAAGTGAATACTTTTTCAAAATAGTGGAATTTTTTAGATTTTTTTTTGGGGGGGGCTACTATTATTTTTTCAATTATTGAATTCAACAGCACTATTATTTTGTTCAATTGAATCGGTGAGTGCAGAAACCACCTCAGTCACAAAAAGGAAATTTTTTTTCAGGAGAGATAAAAAACTTCATAACTCCTCCAAATTTTCAAATATTTAAACTTATTTTTTTCCTCTGTCATAACATGCATTTATGTTTCTGTCATGCAAATATTACCTAATTTATGAAGTTTTATGAAGTTTTTTCTCTCTTCTGAAAAAATTTTCCTGTTTGTGACTGAGGTGGTTTCTGCACTCACCGATTCAATTATTGCAGGTATGGGCAACCTTTGAAAAGTTGCAGGCAAAACTTCAGGATGTTAACAAAGTCGCGGGCCATATGATTGGGATTTATTTTTGATTTTGAAGGGTTTATATGGGTTTTGTACAGGGTTCCCAGCAAAAACATACCTGCTGGCGGAGTACCTTGCTAGTGCCTTTCTGCCTTTACGTCCAGCACTGGCACAGCACTGCAAAAAGTAATTGAATCGTACAAAAGTGGTCGCCCGAGAAGCACCTTGCCAGAAGCCCGGGAAGGCAATGGCACTGTGCTGGCTCTACTGCATGTGCCGGCCATCATTTACAATAAAGGCACTGACCCATTAAGTTTAAAATGCCTAAAATGGAACTGCGGGGTGCTGGTGATTATTAAAAATAAAGGCACTGGCCTGATATCTTAACAATGACTGTAATATAATGGCACTGTGCCAGCATAGTGCCTATTTACAGCAAAGCTGCCGTAATTAAAATACGAGCCAGTATCGTATCCAGGGGAGGGGCTAGGGGGCTTATTCATCAACCCCCCTTCTCCCCCAAAAAAAGACATTGCTTAAGGGTAGCATTTGGATTTACTGTACGTTTCGTTTAGGTAAAATAAAGTTTTATTAGTCTCTATTCAATCAATTTATATTCAAGCCATTTTTTTAATCAGCCCCCCATCTCTTGAAAAAAAATTGCTACATTAATCCATTGTTGCACTTCAGTTTTCAAAACAGTCCCACTTTCTCAAATCGTAGAAGCTTTTTCTTCACAGTTCAGTATTATCGTCGTGATCTGTAAGAATTTCCTTTCTTCATTTGATAAAATCAACCGCTATGATTTTTCAACCGCGGTGCTCTACACAAATTTCCGTGCGTCATCAACATAATAAATTAAGATAGTCCCGGTTAAGCCGCAACTCAGATAATCCGATTTCGGTTAATCGAGAGTCTGCTGTACTTATATGACGCAGATGGGAATAACTCTGGATGAGAGCGATTAAAACTACGCAATAAATATAAAACAAAAATCAGTGGCAGCAAAATCCGTTAGTCAATCGTTTGCAAATTATGCTCACTCACCATTTGTGAATTCTGTACAGTTTTCATAAACTGCAAATTTCTTACTAATTCTTATAATACACTTTTCTTACAATATACATACATACATATGTATTAATCAAATTCTTACAGGAAGTAATAATAAAAAAACTTTTACTATGGTTACACATGCACTCATAACTTTAGGGTAACATTTTGCTATACTGTACAGGTTGTTTAGATCAAATGATTTTTCTTATGTTAGCTATTCTAAATAAAAATGTCTACATCTATACCTGTTGTATAACAACATAACTCAAATTTTATGGAGGAAAATAATTTTATACACTAAAATACGCTATGAGATTATGGATATTAAAAGCAGTTAAAGTAAAAATTTACCTGTAATAGTATTATCCAAGTAATTTGTAGAATCTATAGTTAATCTGTAGAATCAATGTTGTATCATACACTAACAGGGTTTCAACGTTGAAGCAAATGCTATTCTTATATTGCTCCAAACGACGAAACCAAATTAGTTGTCTTGAACAGCTGAACATTAACCAAAGCAATTAAACTTTTCGAAAGTTCAATGAGAAACCGGAAAAAATGTGTATCCTAAAAATGTACTTGATTCGTAATTCTTCAATTATAACTCTCTCGTTGCTCAACGAATGTGACCGAAATTAAAGACAAAAAAAGAATGGCTGCTGAACTCGAAAATGATCCAAACTCGCCAATTTTCAAAGCATCTAACTGGAGCGGTCCTCCCCCCCCCCCCCTCCTCGCACCATATTAACTTCGTGTTTCATATTTTATGTGCATTATATATATACATATATATTGTAATTATTCAGCTTAAAATTTGCCGTAATAGCTGTTATATT
This sequence comes from Cheiracanthium punctorium, assembly GCA_038373885.1. Classification (NCBI taxonomy): domain Eukaryota; kingdom Metazoa; phylum Arthropoda; class Arachnida; order Araneae; family Cheiracanthiidae; genus Cheiracanthium; species Cheiracanthium punctorium. The sequence goes on from JAWZYV010019369.1 coordinate 930,137, forward strand.
AAATTTTATTATATTAAAATAGTTTTCCTTTTGCTGTGATTTTCGTTTTTCTCAATTGTTCTGGAAAGTGAAGTGCTTCTTATTTTATGTTTGTAAGGAATTTGAATATAATTACACACTACTCATTTAGCCCGAACGTAGCTTATAAAAATTTACAGGGCCCGATTATGACCAACAGGGGCCCCGGGCATTGATGAATTTGGGGGTCCCCATCTATAAAATTTGATTTCTTTTTCATAAAATTTTGACATATAAAATAATATTTCAGAACAGCATTTGAAACTGGGGCCCTTTCGAACCGGGGGCCCTGGGCAAAGTCCCGATTTGCCCATGCGATAATAAGGGTCTGAAAATTTATCAAATATATGTAAACAAAAGAGTCTGGATATTGTATAATGAATGCTGAAGTGTGAAGGTCCCGGTTTCGGGTCAATTCGCGGAGCTGTCGATCTAATTGTCTCGAGTTTTGGTCGGTTTTCTCCAGATGTAACGTGAATACCCATTAGAACCCCTTAAAAAGTCTTCCGACTAAGGTCCGAGGATAGTATTCTCCGCTGCATCTTTTCAATAATTAGAGCGAAAGGTTAAGCATGGAAACACCGTTAAATGCTCATATGCATACAGAATATTATTATAAACTCACTTAAAAAAAATCATATAAACAGTATGCACGTTTCGGATGGTACAAAAGGTCGACCCTCCTTCACCACGTTCCTGAAAAGGAGGTTGGACCTTTTGTACCACCCGAAACGTGCGTACTATTCTTCCGTGAAACTTGGATAATGCGAATTTTTTGTCGATTCCTAGAATTTTTTTATTTATCACTTTTTTCTGCGAGAATATATATTGTTCGGAATTTTTAGGTACTTCGAATTTTTTCTCTTCTCCTTCCGTGTATTATTATGCTATACCATATTATCTATTTTTCCACTGAAAAGAGGACAACTCACAACTTAAAAGTTTATTAGATCTATTTTATGCCCCTTGGAGTATGAGGTAGCCGCAATTTTGTAAAATTTCCCAGGAGAGACCCTAAGGTACGTGGCGCCCCACTGCAAACGTAAAAAAAGCTCCCCTTTTATACATTTCCATGTTTTGAGCTCGATATTGCGCCCCTTCGAAGACAGCGCCCCGATGCGATGCTTACTTTACGGTGTCGGGCCGCCCCTGAAATTTCCAATAAACTATTAAAAGATCCTTTGAAAAGAAACAGATATAATGACAGGTTTACATCTCTTATTAAAATAGACAAGCAGTTTTTTATTTTCTGTCTTCAAACGCATAAAAAAAAATTCATCTGTACTACGTATAAATAATCTGAATTAATATAGCCAAATCCGCGATAACAGTTCGAAGCTTGTAAACTCGACCCGTGAGAAGTTAGCTGACGACAGTAGAATTTCTTTGCCTAGCCATCTGGTCTGTTGGCTATACAGTTTTACATGTGAGGCCCCGCGGTAAATCAAACATTTAATTCAAGAGCGATGAAACAGCGTAAAGAAAATAAAATTCCTAAGTGAAACCATTGCGTACTTTCTATTTTTGACTATTACATGACGGTAGGTTTTAAAAGGGGCTTAACGTAGAAAAAAGTCTTCAAATATTTTTTCAGGATAATTTTAGCAAAATTGGGAAAAATTAATATAAATTATATCAATTTTATGTATATAAAATTCATATTCTGTACATAGGCACTCATATACAGGGTAGGGGTTTCACTGTGGATTTTTATAGCATACTGAACTCCTTTGTTTTATTTTAGTTTTTTGTACTAAAATATTGGAAAGCACAGTATGAACTCTTCCCCTTACACCCCCCCCCCCTCTGAAACAAATCTTAGCAGTGACCCTGCCTTTGGGTGTACGGAAAACACTTCTACACAGTATGAATGTGAAACAATAGTATTTAATTAAAATGACGAAATTTTATGGTAACACTGCGAACTATATACAGGCCCATTACTGCCAAATAGTGTGTGTGCGGTACATTTTAAGCAGTACCACACCATTAACTTTTCTGTGCATGTCATAGACACATGGCACTTCGTCGTTACTAGTTATGTACTGGCGCATATGCACTTTTCAGACACTGGTACTCCCGTGACTTCCAGACGATGGCAATCTACGTTGCTCCCGGTATACGGCACTTTGCCAGCACGACGGGTCCCGGCCGTCATTTTGCGGGCAGTAGTGTGTTTCCTGGGTAATGGCCAGTAGCTCGTTTATAACAGTCCACTCAGTACCGAAGCTTTCAGAAATGCTGTGATTCTCACACAAAATAAAACACTTTCACAGGCAAAAATTCAGTGAAAATATGCAAGGGATATCGTACATAATCCCTTAAGACACAGCAGTGAAGAATTTACACACAGCACTTAGAAATCAGCTTCGAAAAGCAAGCCAACACACAGCTTCTATCGCAGAGCAAAGAGCAGTTCACAAAAGCAGCTGGATCAGCTCTCCACCGGAGATCACTCCACACACACTGAAAATAGCGGGGCAGTCCGGTTCTTATATACCTTCCGACGAGCATTCCAGAAAACTCGGGACCTCTCTAACGAGTCCCCGAACAATCGCGTTTTGATTACGTCATAGAAATATAGCTTATTATTTCTATGACGTAATCAAAAGCTTCAAAGTTATACACTGTAGATGTTTGTGAGACCTCCTAACTGGGGATTGTACTGCCCGTACATGTCGCCCATACTAGCCTTCTATGACGCTTACGTCAAAGACGTAAGCGTCATAGAAATATAATTACCCTATTATGTGATTTTGATGCAGAAAAACCAACTTTCAGACCCCATTGGGAAAAACGCGCCAAATGACCAAAATGTCGCCAAGCTTTTTTCCTGTGTCGCCAAGCTTTCGCCAAAAGTCGCCGACAGCGACTTTTGACGAAATATCGCCAAATATAAGTCTCCTAAAGGGAAGTTACCGAAGGCCTAGGACCAATATTTCTCGAGATTTCTAGAAACCGATTGAAAAACAATGGGAAATCGAAACCTCCGTATCCCCGGTTCTAGTTGACCGATTTTGATGCAACAAAAAGCAAAATTTAACTACAGAACGCGTAGAATACTGATTTTGAATTACTTCAAGCATCAGAACAGCAGGTCTGATGCCCCGGTCTGATGCGGGGACAGGTCTGATGCCCCCGTGGTTGCCCCGAAAATGCGTAACATTGCCTCCTTCCCAAGAACTGCACGTCCCGGGCAGTACAATCCCCAGTTAGGAGGTCACACAAACATCTACAGTGTATAACATTTAACAAGATCTTAACAACATAATTTAAGCAAATAACCAATAACACAATAAGCAAATACACATTAATAAATAAATAATGAACATAATAAATAATTGCATACTAACAAGTGATAAGCACAATAAACAACTACACATTAATAAAAACCAATGTATTACAAATATGTACACTAAACAGGGCGTAAGTACTGAGTAAAAGAGAGTTGAAGAAAGAGGAAGAGAAGAGAAAGACAGGAAAGAAATGGGAGATGAAAGAAAAGAGGAATTACATCACAGTGGCCATGGTCTAATACTCAAATAATTAATTGCAACCGCGGAAATGACTAGCCGATCGTAATGAACAACTCTTGGTTTCGAGTTAGGTGACTAACGAATCCGTACGATGACGTCATTCAGTCTGTTTAGGACTGTGTAAGGAACGTCCCACGGCGATTGCAGCTTGGGAGACAGGCCTTTCCGTCGAGTAGGATTCCATAGCCAAACTTTGTCACCTGCGTTGAACTCGTGTCCCGTAGCCTTCGTGTCGTAGCCAGTCTTCATCTTCTCCGTGTTCAGATTGATCCGCTCGCTAGAAAAATGATGCACGTCTTCAAACCGTGCCTGAAGATTTTCCATGTACTCCTCTGGCGATGAAGGCGCATCTGGAGGGCGTCCAAGCACTACATCGGCGGGAAGACGAAGATCTCTTCCGAATAGCATCTGCGAAGGTGTGAAGCCGGTAGTCTCATAGACGGCACTCCTATAGGCTAGCAAAATGAGGGGGAGTTTCTTGTCCCAGTCCTCTGGATTCCTACAGACTAGGAGCGAGAGGTTATTCAAAATAGTTCGATTAAACCTCTCCACCATGCCGTCGGATTGTGCGTGTAAAAGCGTAGTCTGGGTTTTGTCGATTCCGAGAAGTTGACATAGTCCTTTAAAAACTGCAGAGTTAAAGTTCGTTCCTTGGTCGGTGTGAAGTTGCAGAGGGGTTCCATACTTGGAAATCCATTCTTGCACCAATACCTCTGCTAAGGTCGTAGCTTCTTGATCGGGAATAGGATACGCTTCAGGCCATTTAGAGAAATAGTCAATGACAACTAGGATGTATTTGTTGCCATCCGAAGTTCGCGGAAGAGGTCCCACGATGTCAAGGGAATTCTCTTGGAAGGCGCTCCTACATCGTAACGATGTAGTTTTCCACGGCTTTGTTTCTTCGGGCCTTTACGGGCGGCACAGGCGTCACAAGCTTGACACCACTTTTAGACATCGTCTCGAGGCCTAGCCCAGTAGAAGTGCTCGCGAACTTTCTGCAGGGTCTTCATTATGCCAAAATGGGCCCTTGTTAAGCCATTATGAAGCTGTTCTAGAACCTTCGGAACCCTCGAACGAGGGAGTACTAACTGCCATCGAAACGTCTTGCCGTAGTCCAACTCCCATTTACGACACAGGACTCCATTTCTCAGGCGAAGCGAATCCCATAAAGCCCAGTACTGTTCCATTGCCGGACTGAAAGATGATATTTCTTGCCAGCTGGGCTTATGGCCGGATTTTTACATAAATTCCACAATAGGTTTGATGTCGCTATCTGCTAATTGGTCCGCCCAAACATTTTCGTCACTCCAGGGATCTTGAGATGTTGCCGATGATGTAACTTGGCGGACAACGGGATGTTTCAGATGGTAATTTTTCTCTGCCCTTGAGCAATAGCGACAACTGTCTATGCAGGGCCTTCTCGACAAAGCATCTGCATTTCTATGAGATGCTCCATTCCAATGACGTATCTCGATGTCATATTCTTGTAATTGTAATCTCTGTATCCACCTGGCTATCTGGCCCTCTGGGTTCTTGAAATTTAGAAGCCAGGTTAAAGAGGCATGGTCCGTTCGGAGCAGGAACTTTCGGCCGTACAGATAATGATGGAAATGCTCCACTGCCTTAACGATAGCAAGACGTTCCTTTCTCGTATCACAATAGTTACGTTCTGCCTTCGAAAGGCACTTGCTCCAGTAAGCAGTGACATATTCTTGGCCATCTATCTCCTGGGACAAAACTGCTCCGACACTCTCCTTACTTGCATCTGTGTCCAGGATAAATGGCTTGTCAGGGTGAGGATACGACAGGATCGGCGAAGATGTTAGGGCCGTCTTGAATTCGTTGAACGCATCCTCACATTCCTCAGTCCATTAGAATTTTTGTCCAGTCTCGGTCAATTTGTGAAGTGGCCTTGCAATCTTAAAAAACCCTTCACGAATTTCCGATAGTAAGTATAAAGTCCGAGAAAACTTCTTAAGTCATGGATATTCTCAGGACAACTCCAGTTCTGGACTGCGGACGTCTTTTCGGGATCAGTTCGGATTCCGTGGACGGATATTATGTGCCCGAGATAACGTACTTCCCGACGAAATAAGTTGCACTTCGATGGACTCAGTTTTAAATTTGCCTCCTTCAATTTCTGCAGCACCTTTCGGATGTTCTCGAGATCCTGTTCGAAAGTCTTTACGATGAAGATGATATCGTCCAAATAAATGAGACATGCTTCGTAGGAAAGTCCTCTCAACACTTCCTCCATTAGACGCTCGAATGTATCCGGTGCATTGCAGAGTCCAAAAGGCATAACTTTGAACTGCCACAATCCTTGTCCCGTGGTGAACGCAGTCTTTTCACGGTCATCGGGATGATTTTCTACTTGCCAGTAGCCACTCTTCAGATCCGGAGTGGAAAACCATTCATTTCCCGATAAAGTGTCCAAAGTGTCGTCAATCCTGAGAAGAGGGTAGCTGTCTTTCTTGGTAATGTCGTTCAGACGTCTAGTTGACTCGGTTCTCCGTTAGTCAACGCAGAACCGGGTGGAACGATCCTTCTTCCGGACCAAAACAATTGGCGAGTCTCAGGTACTAGTCGATGGCTCGATGACGTCATCACGCTGCATCTCCTCTAAAAGTCTGCTCACCTCTTCTTGCTTAGCAATCGGCTGCCGCCTAGGGTGTTCCTTGATGGAAGAATGGCTCCCTATATCTATCCTGTGTTGCGTAAACTTCGTACGACCAAAGTCACCCGAAGTCCGACAGAAGAGGTCTTCAAATTCAGCTATTACTTTCTCCGCAGCGCTTCTCTGTTCTGCCGTTAACTCCACGTCTTGTAATAATTCCTTCGTCAGACACTCAGATGATTTAGCTGTCATTGGGGTTCAGTTCTTATTAATGCAGGTAGCAGGAGTGGTTGTTGCCAACACTTCATGTTTCTTTATCACTTTCGACTTGTCAGTTACGTTAGCTACTCTAACAGGAGCGTTAGGTTTCGACAAGTCCACAAGTGTTGCTCCCACAAGTACTCCTCTGACGGCATCAATATTGTTTGGGTGTTCAAGTAATCCAAACCGGAATTTATTGATTTCTTTTACTGTTCCAGAAATTATTGAATCAGTTCTTGGGAGAAGAGTGATATGAGTCTGCGCTATTATTTATTGAACAGGTAAAACAGCTTCATTTTTAATGTCAAACGCAGCTATTTCTTCCGAGTCTGAACGAAGCTCATTATTTTTTAAGACCAAATTAAATTTGTTTGATTTTAAGAAGTCCAGTCCGAGAATAAAAGAGTCCGTAATATTGGCGGCATCATCACATGGTCGTATCTGCCATTTCCAAACGTAATTTCCACTCTTGCTTTTCCGCCCACTTCGATCTTGTCACCTGTCACAGTCTGGAGGGTCAGCGAGGGCGGAGTCCAGATAGTCATCAAATTTAATTAGCCAGATCTGTCCTTATGATTGTTCCATTAGCTCAAGTATCAATGACCGGCATGGAGAACCATTTACGTATCCGAGTACAAAATGTCCATTACTGCCACCATTCACTGATGAAATCTGCAACTTTCAAATGAGGCTTTTGAATATCCTGAAGCCTCCGTTCCACAATCTCGTCTCTATCCGATCTTCCTTCGTGGCCTTTTCTGGTGTACAGATTTGTGCGAGCTTCACGATGACAGTACTTTTGTACCCTCCAAAAAAAGTATTCGAGCAAGAGAGAAATTTCCTATTTTAGATTTGCGAATAATAATTGAGTTTTTGAAAAACGCACAACTTTATAGAAATATGGGAAGTCATATTTATACATAGCCTAATTCATATTCTATGATAAATAATTTTTAATATACGAAACCAACGTAGGAAATTTCTCTCTTGCTCGAATACTTTTTTTGGAGGGTGTACATCACAGTATTTTCTTAATCCTGGCAACCGCACCTCCAACATTTAGCTTTCCTTGGCTTTGACTGTACTTGTCGTACCACCAGATTTTCGAGGGTCTATAATTCATTTACTAATCTCTCCATTTCTCCATCCGTAGTCTCCTGGAACGACACAGCTCTCACAGTATGCCGTTCTTTTCTTACGGCCAGCTGAGCTGCCTCTAGCTTCATGGCGAATACGAGGGCGGACCTGATATCTTTATAATCCGCTAAGATCAATGTTTTCTGAATTTCAGAGTCCTGAACGCCTTCAATAAAATGTTGCACTGCAACTTCTTCTCGAACATTATTAGGATAACTGCCGTAGGCTAGATGACACAGCCTATCTATGTCCGAGGCTAGCTCTTGAAGGGTCTCGCCAGGTCTTTGCATCCTTGACTTTAGTTGTATTCTACTGTACTCTTTCTGGCACTTTTCTCCGAACTTCAACTCCAAGGCACGGGCAAGGGCGTCAAAATCTCCCATCTTCATCGCTCCGATAGTTTGTAGTAAGTTAATTACGTCTCCGCTAAGATAAGAGGCTAGTTGGTTAGCTTTCTCGGAATCGTTTTAGCGACAATTAAAAATTGGGTCTTGTATGCTTCCCAGGGAGTCTTTCCGTCATAAGGAGTTACTTAGATCTAGCACATGCACGGGCCTTGGCCGCGTTCCTTCAGGCTACCCAGAGGTTTTGAGACCATTTCTTCCTTCCTTCCGCTTTCGGTTACAACGAATGCTTCTGGCAGAAGCCGGTTTCGCCTGGTATGTCTGCTCTTATGCAGCCGTTTCTTCTTACTAGTGGTGTCTTGATTGGTCATTCAGGTGGGATTTGCTTATTTCTCCTCTGAATACTAATCGCTGCAGATCTTTCATTTGCATAAAAATCATTGCACATTCTTCCTTGGAATTGCTTTTTCTTTTTCCCTAAAATGGTGGGAAATATTAGCAAGCACTAAATAGATTGTTAATGTCATACCAGGGAGCATAAGGCCGGGCCGACAGCTTGCAGCCAGAAGCTGCGAAACCCCAAGTCGGTCTAGAACAACAACAGCAGCAAAGGCTAGGGTTGGGACGTGGTCCCCAAGAAGCTGTTGTTGTTGTCGTGGTATTACGGCCAATCATCCGCATGAGGGATCTAGGCCGAGAGGTGGGGTGCCCTCATTGGGGGTCTTTCTTAAGGGCCGTTACCCGCATTTACGCTATGAGGGGGTCCCCTCAAGAAGAAGTCGACTAAGTTTAAGAACCTTTGCATTTCGAGAACTCTGCTAGTCAAGCAGAAAGAAATTTCAAACAGCTTACTTGGGTTTTTTTATTTGACCTCTAACCTTCCCAGCTTTTCCGACCCTTCGAGAAAAAATCTTTTCATGAAAACTTATTTTACGAAAAGAACCAGGGCCATAGCTCGGAAAAGTTTTCAGGGGGAGGCGGGATGTTGAGTTATGTTTTGACCTCGTCCGACACAAATCATAAATCCCACACCTCAAATTAAAGGAAAAAATCTCATAATCGTTTTTAAGACACCTATTACACTTAAAATTGACAGGCAGAAAACGCGTTTTCAAATCATTTTTTGAATAAAAGCCTAATTCCCCATCCCCTTTTCAGTAGTAGAGAATTGTTATCAACCATAAACGAAGACTGCCAAGGAACTTTTAAAGACAAAGGATATTCTACAGGTAGAGGTCTGCGGCGCACAGTAATTCGCGGTTGCGATGGCGTAACGACCTTAAAAAGCCGGCGGCGCGCCGGGGCGTGGGAAATTTTTTTTCAAAGGAGCATAATGAAAATGGGTGTTTACGTACACACACACACAGATATATATATCTATATATCTATATATATTGTTACGAATTTTCGGGGCAACCCGCTGTTCTGATGCTTGAAGTAGTTCCTGTACGTGTCCTGTAGTTAAATTTTGCTTTTTGTCGCATCAAAATCGGTCAACTAGAACCGGAGATACGGAAGTTTCGATTTCCCATTGTTTTTCAATAGCGGTTTCTAGAAATCTCGAGAAATATTAGTCCTAGGCCTTCGGTAACTTCACTTTAGGGGATTTATTTTTGGCGCCAAATTTGGCGATATTTCTCCAAAAGTCGCCAAGCTTGGCGACATTTTGGTCATTTGGCGCGTTTTCCCAATGGGGCCTGAAAGTTGCTTTTTCTTCATTAAAATCACATAATAGGCAAATTATTTAGCTATATTTCTAAGACGTAATCAAAACGCAATTGTTCGGGGACTCGTTAGAGAGGTCCCGAGTTTTCTGGAATGTTCGTCGGAAGGTATATAAGAACCGAGCTGCCCCCGCTAAGTTCAGTGTGTGTGGAGTGATCTCCGGTGGAGAGCTGATCCAGCTGCCGATGTGAACGGCCCTTTGCTCTGCGATAGAAGCCGTGTTTTGGCTTGCTTTTCGAAGCTGATTTCTAAGTGCTGTGTGTAAGTTCTTCACTGCTGTGTCTTAAGGGATTATATAAGATATCCCTTGCATATTTTCACTGAATTTTTGCCTGTGAAAGTGTTTTATTTTGTGTGAGAATTACAGTATTTCTGAAAGCTTCGGTGGGCTGTTATAAACGAGCTACTGGCCTTTAGTGCCTGTGAATTTTGTACAGCTGATTATTCTACTAAGTTCTAGAAGCAATAAAGTTGTGTTCCATCCTGACAAATGGACTCTTTACTAGAACTTTCTACACCAACTAGATTTTAGAACGACGAACCCAGGAAACTAGCAGAGTACTCTGCAACATTTGGTGTCAGAAGTGGTATTCTAAAGAAAGACTTTAATTCTCCGGTGCATGGTGTAGACAAGAAAAATGGAAGACCTTAAAAAACTGATAGAGGAGATGAAAACTGATATGCTAAAAGAGATAAAATCCGAACAAGCCGATTTAAAGAAGAAAATTGAATCCGGACAGACCGATTTAGAGAAGAAATTAGAAACCGGATTGGAACAGATGAAATCCGGACAAACCGATTTGGAGAAGAAAATTAAAGCCGGAAGAGCCGATTTACATAAGGTGACCATACGTCCTCGAAATTCGAGGACAGTTCCCAAATATAGATCTTTTTTTTTCATTTTGTCCCCAAAAATACTTTGTCCCCAAATTTAAAGATCTGTACTTTTTTCCCCTGAAAGTTTCCGTTTAGTTTATTTTTTTCAGAAAAAACTAAAGAAATAAGAAAAATAAACCAACTAAAAGCGCCATCTACTGAGATAAACAATGAAATACGATCTCTGAAAACGTATGTTGTCATTGTGTGTGTAGCGTGTGCAGGCATTCAATAAAGTATCCGACTATGAGTCAAATTTCTTATTTCAGTTTTGTTAATGATTAATCACTTTTCATGAAGAACCATGCTTTAAATATGAAACTGACGTACGAAAATTTTCTTGCACTCGAATACTTTTTTTTTTTTTGAGGGTGTACAAAGTTTCTCGAAAAATTATTACAAAATGATCCAATGTAAAAAGCAATGTCTTCTGAAAAATATAAATACTGTTCCAAGAGTTAAATTTTGAATAAATTGCAATATTTCAACATGATGTTCCTTTCATATTTCTGGTTTAAATAAATATTTATAAATAAATGAATGAAATACTTTCATTCATTTATTAGAAATAAGAATACACAATTGATATAAAGAGCAATTAGAGTTCATTTTTAAGTATCAAAATCAGTCAAGATTTAAAGTATGGGTATACTTGGTAATATGTTGTGTCCTCCAATAAGTCCCCAAAAATATTTTCTAGTGTCCCCAAGTTTTTCTTGGATTCGAGGACAATGCTTGATTTGTCCCCAAAATGCTGTTTAGAAATATGGTCGCCTTAGATTTATAGAGGAAAATTGAATCTGGACAAGAAAAGATGAAATCCGGATTGGAGAAAATAGAGAGTGCTTTTGGAATATTAGAAAAATTAGAAAAGAATATTCAGGAAAGTCAAGATCAAATGGAGAAAAGAATATCGCTCATAGAAGAAACTCAAACGAAATATGAAGAAAAAATTCAAGGAAAAATAGAAGAAATTGTAAAAGAATTGCAGCAAGATATATGCAGAATGCGGGAAGAATTTAAGAATAAAATTGAGGAGAAACTGGACTCGAAAGAAAATATAGTTTCGGAAATGTATAAAGAATGTGAAGCTAAAATTGAAGAAAAATTAGACTTTTTCGTAAAGCTGGGGAAACTACCAGAAAACATCAAGTTGTTGTCACGCCGTGCAGCAGTAAGAAAGTTCGAGTGGGAGAAAGAAGGCCCTGGTTAGCCACCAAGCTGAAGGGCGCGGAGCAGAGAAGCACTTAAGGACCAACACCTACGGTAGAGAATTAGCAGGTGCGCTGAAGTGTCGGGGACCTGACAAACGGGACGGGACAAAGGGGGGACTCTGTCAGTCCGCCTTAAGCAGGGTAGTCAGGGTAAAGCCGAATTCATACTTACCGTACCGCACCGCTAAGATGCCGCGATGACGTCACGTGGCGGAGCAACAGGGCCCACGCGCGGCGAGCGCCGAGGGTTTGCGCAATATCTGGCAAGAACAGATATTCCGCAGCGACCGCAAAGCTCAGCCAATTACAGAAGACACAACAGAGCTACAGCCAATTACAGTGCATTTACTTGCGGCACCGCAAGCTCACCGCGCGGCAGAAAACGGTCCAAAACGGCGAAACAGTACGGCATGGTTGCGGTGCGGCGCGGCAGGTATGAATCCACCTTAAGGAAGCTGCCAGTACGGAGCCGGCTAATCAGTATTTTATCCTAGCTAGTGGTGGATAAAGTCGGTCCTTTTGAGGATCTGGTCCTTACGGATCCGGTCCTCTGAAGGACCGACTCCTTCGGACCTGGTCCTTTTGGATCCGCGCCAAGGAAAAAGAACGGGTCCAGAACCGCTCCTTTCGGCACGAAATCGGAACTGATCTGGACCGAGAGGAACGACTCCGGATCCATTTGGCAGAAAGAAGTGGATACGAACAGAGATGACCGAATGGAGTGGATCCGGGCAGACACGAATTTTCAGTCGGACGATCGTATCGATTTCTATAAGTATCATTTTATGTGTGTTTCTTATGCAAAGTTTTTTTATTTATTTTATTGTTTAACACCACTATTTTGAGTGTTATTTTTTTCGTTATAATGAATAGTTGAACAGAAATAATAACTAAAGGTGTATTACATAGCGATCTGATCAACAAAGATAATATTTATACGTTGAAGCGATTTTTTTAAATTTTTTTTTGATGTATTATCTTTATAATTTTGATATTTAATTTTGCTAGATTATTTAAATGCATAAGTAAGGTAAACTCTGTGTCATGGTCTTCTTTTTCATGGAGTGAGGCACATTTGAGAATTTTAAAGATGTAATTTGTATTGAATATAACACTAGAGTGCTTATTATCAGTGTAAGTTTGCCTGCAGTTTGATTATTTTTTGTGTTCTTCAAAATATCAAAATTTTTTTCACCTTATGTTTTTAAACATATAGTATATCACTCATTCGTTTATTTTTCTTAACCCATTCGTGCCTGGATATTTTTGCGACTTTCTTCGATTTTTGCTAACACCAGCAGTAATTGATAAATTTCTGATGTCAACTTTTTGAACAAGGTATGATTTCATTTAAAATCATTATGTATAAAAATTGAAATGTCAGCATCCTACTTGGCCATATTAAAATATTTTGTGGAATTGAGGTTCAATACTCGCGAATAAAGGCCAGGAAAAATAAATAACGTTTTCGAATGATAGCGAAAATGCCGTCCCAAAAAAGGGACGGTAGGCATAAATGGGTTAAAACTACTCAAGTACCATGGTATGTCTGTTTCTCATTTCTACATTATTTTTAAGATGAGCTACATACTAAAATTCTTCAATTTTAGTTCCTAAACATATCTTTAAAGGACTAAAACATAAGTGTCATGTCGCATGTTGTTTTTCAATACTAAATAATATGTGCATAGTTAAGCTAGATAATCTTTTTTTATTACACTCCTTTTACAGGTAGTAACATACGGTGCCAGAGACGAATTTATAAATGTGCTACTTGATCAAAGTGCCACCTATAAGCTGAACAAAGTACCGTTTATTTTACTGCCTTTGTAGGTTATAGCCTTGTTAGCCTACTTAGAAATTCGTAACTGTATGTGTGTAGTGTAGTATTTAGTAGCTGGATTCTGATCGTTGGAGCAGATATTAAATTAATTCTGCTTCATGTTTGGAATCTTGCTGGTGTATGGCTACTTAGTTATATATTGATATAATGGTGATGTTATGGATTAAAAAACCTTGCAGTGAAAAGGAAACTCTTTAGGTAAGTTATTCATTGTCAATTATTATTAAATTGCTTGAAATACAAAGAGAGAAACAGCAACTGTGACTCTTCAAAATTGATTAAATGTTCTAAAAGTTCCTAGAGAATAAAAATTTGATGTATATATACCAAACTTTCTTCTATGTCTATTAAATTATAGACATAGCCTGATTCATTTCATTTAAACTTTTGCACTTTTCCATTTTGAGGGCATCACTGCCAAAATTGTGATAGCATACTCTACACATTAACATATATATGTGTGTGTGTGTGTGTGTGGTCAAACCCGCTTAATGGAATAGCCAATTTGCCGCAGAAATTTATTCTAATAAGTGGGATATTCCATACGTGATCACATTGACTAATTACACTAGGCAACACCGAAAATGTGTCCGGCTCAAACACAGTTATTTCCGAAGTATTTTGTCTCGCTAGACACGAAAATCACGATAAAAAGTTGAGATTAGCTCTTGTTTTTAAGATAAAGTACCAATTTGGATAATAAAATCTCACTGTAGCTGGTTTGTATGGCTACTGTTGATCGTACATTATCCGTCTGTTCCATAAGCCATTCGACCCATTTCTCACTCGGCTAATCTGCCAATTTATAAACCACCTCCACTATGCGATTGAAAAGGATAATGCTGAAGAAGTCACTAGGTCCTGGGACTTCTTATGATCCAGATTTTGAGGCACACGATTTGAATGAGCCCTACAGATTCAGGGCGAGATTCAAGTGAAACGCGCGCGATCGAGTTCGAATCGAACGTTTTGCAGTTCCCAGTTCCCAGTTCAGTCCCCAGAATGCTTCCAAAGTACAAACCTATCGCACTGTCACTTGATCAAAAAACGATTGTTTTGTTTCAGTTGAATAAGAAACATTGATATATTTCGAAGTTTCCCCTGTTCGACGCGGAAAACGTTCGAATTGTGTTTCACTTGAATCTCGCCCTTAATCAAACAAAATTCACTGATCTCCTATTTTTAAGGAAATATGATCTTCTGCATTATATTTATTAAACAGAACTTTTTTTCTTCCGTATACCTTTGAGTCGATGGGTAGGCTATTGTGTATCTTTCTCCAATGGGCTTCTGTATATCTTGAAAACAAGAGCTAATAAATGAATTTCATTTACATATTCATTTTTTGCGACCCAAAATTAGTAAGAATTGGCTACTTAGAATCAGGAAACAAACAAAAACTTTCTTTTTGTTGCCTAGTTTTATTATGGTTTCGTTCATTGAAATTTATTACATTAAGCAGTATATTTTTTTCACGGATATTCTATTAAGTGTGTTCGACTGTATTAACATATATATGCATACGAGACTATTAAGTAAACTCTTTAGGTAAGTTATTTCATTGTTGTCAGTTAGTTATTAAATTGTTTAAAATACAAAAAAAGAATCTACAACTGTGACTCTTCAAAATTTATTAAATGTTCTAAAAGTTTCTTCAGAATAAAAATTTGATGTGGATACAAGACTCCCTTCTACAAGTATTCAATCATAGATAAGCCTTATCAATTTCCTATTTTTAATTAAAATAGCTGTTTACACAAGGAAACTCACTTCTATATACAGACTTTAATTATTATTTTAATAGATTATTAGGTTTTTCCATAGACAGGCTTTCTACAAAATGTTATCTGATTGTTGAAAGTAGTTCTCTTTTGATTAACCATTCTCTCTAGTTTTCTCCCCACTAAAAATGCACTTTGAAAATTCTAAGTTTTAGCATTATGGAATCCGCCTGGAGCTATCTGCCCACCTATCTCATTGCTTTGAAAAAAAAAAAAAATTCCTAAACTATAGTATTTTTTTTTTTTTCATAGGCAAGAAATACCTCAATTTTCGAGGGAAAATTCGACTATCACTAATAGTAGAGGAAAGTTCCCCAAAACGGGTTAGGCGGGCAAAACGGGATGTTGAGCCACGGAGCTTGACTGGTGGTGCTATTTCGCGGGAGACAGGCTAAACTGGTTCCCGATCGCCATGAGAGCATTCTCAGTTGATCTCTCAACGCTAGCCACGTGTTTCGCAAAGAAATGTTTTTCAAAGTTTTCAAGCGAGATTTTTACTTACTTTGTACTTTTTTCGACTGCAGAACAGCTTTCCTTGTGCTTCTCCGTCCTACGGAACAATTCCGGTAAGTACTGTGTTTTGTTCATAGCTCTTTTAACAACAATTTCATGTATTTAAATATTGCTAGTGAGTGACGGTTCAGGGGTCAGCCATTTATGTTGTCAAAAGCATCACGGGCGGGCAAAACGGGACACTTTTGGGGTGGCCAAAATGGGATACAATTTTGATGAGTCCCGTTTTACCCGACCATTTCCATTAATGTTTTGGCAATGTGTTTAAGTTATTTTAATTGAAATAAGTAATGAATTAAAATATGTATAATCAATTACAACAACTGCAACATAACGAGGCCAGATCCGAAGGATCTTCAAGTTCAGTCATAGCATCTAAGAGTTTGCAGTCATCACAACCACTAGAGACAGTATTGAATGAATCACCTAGTGGTGGGGGTACCGATAACACTGGCACAAACGCAGGACTTATCCAACCGTCCTCTTCAACAGGAAACAAAGGACTCGGGCTATACTATCGTCCTTCACCGCCATTTTCTATATCACCCAAAGAAATTCTACCTCCACCACGAGTGATTGGACCAAGACCTCAAAATAAACACGATAGGAGAAGAGGGAAAACAGCAATTATAACAGGAATTCCATATAAACTTGAGTTGGAAGAAGAAGAGCGTGAAAAAAAAGAAACGAGAAAGAACTCAAAAGCTGAAAAAAAGGACTGCCAAAACATGTCTCTTGAATGTTCCGAAGACAAAACAAATGAGGCGTAAAAGAAAACCAAGTGGAGATGCAGATAAAGTTAAAAAATGTTACTCTGAACCTGAAAAAAAACCACAATCATCATTTGTAAAAATCGAAGAAAATTGACCTAACATAAGAAAACCTAAAAAAAATCATCAGTTAGCCAAGGGGTTGGACGTCGTCGTCTTCAGAAGATGAAGCATGTATTTTTTGCAATGCTCTGTATCTTGAATCGAAATCTGGAGAAGGCTGGGTACAATGCTCGAGCTGCCAGGGATGGGCCCACGAAGCCTGTTCCAAAGCAGAAGAAGAAGACGACACATTTTTATGCGATTTCTGTGTTATGTAATTTTTCAAATTTACAATTAAAAAGTTTCTTTCTATAAAAACGCAGCCTATTTTTGTTCTAAAAACTTAATAACATACAAATCCCTATCCCGTTTTACCCACCCTTGGTAGGGTAAAACGGGATCGTGTAAGACTTTGTGAAACCAGTATTTTTCACATCAATATTATTGAACAAATGTGACAAAGGTATTTTAAGTAGTTGAAAAGGTGTATACTTTTAAATGACGTCTAACTTTGGAATGTACCTTGTACACAATAACAAATAAAGTGAAGAATAGATAAGCTATCCCGTTTTGGGGTACTTTCCCCTAAAGAAAGATTACTTGCTGATAAATGTAGAAAAATCTCTATGTACGAAAGAATTCCCAAATTTTGAGAAAAATCTCTAAATTGAAAGAGAAATCTCAAACATTCCTTATGTTTAGGAAAAAACTCCAAAATTCAGTAAAAAATCATTAAATGTGTGGAAAATTCTCCCAAAATGAGAAAAAAATCATAATAAAAGAAATTAAATGACATACACTCACTTCCAAAACTGAAGCACGAAGAGGAAAATCTTAATTTCTGTAAGCCTACCGGAATTAAAAAAACTGAAATTTTCTGCAAAGGTAGAAGGAAGTATGCGAATATGTTAGGTAAAAGCCAATCACGGTTTCGCGTTGAGAAATATGCAAAACAGGCAGCTGTATAAGAAGACGTCATTGACGTGAAAAGTTACAGGAATTGAGTGTAAGTGCCGATGAAAGGTGTTTAACCCATTCGTGCCTGGATATTTTTGCGACTTTCTTCGATTTTTGCTAACACCAGCAGTAATTGATAAATTTCTGATGTCAACTTTTTGAACAAGGGATGATTTCATTTAAAATCATTATGTATAAAAATTGAAATGTCAACATCCTACTTGGCCTTATTAAAATATTTTGTGGAATTGAGGTTCAATACTCGCGAATAAAGGCTAGGAAAAATAAATAACGTTTTCGAATGATAGCGAAAATGCCGTCCCAAAAAAGGGACGCTAGGCATAAATGGGTTAAAACAGTCATAGGATTTTTTTCTTGTGTTTATGGCTTCCAGACATGTTTATGGATTCCAGAAGATGAATTGAAAATTCTGAGTGCTCTCGGAAGCATTGAAGCAGAACAGGGTATCAGAGATGTTGCTCTTTTCTTCTGCATTCACCATTCCGTCATTTCTCAATTCTAGAAACAATTCCAAACAGTTGTCTGAAGACCTGTAGCCGGTCGTCCTAGGGTTACGAACCTGCAGAAAATCAATATATTGCTGTTGTAGGCAAGCGGAATCGAAGATTGACCTCCACACGTGTGACATCTATGTTTCCAGCAGCCATAGATAAGACGATATCTGCTACTACTGTTCGTCAAAGGATACACGTGAATGATGGTCTGTATGCCAATTTGTGTTGCTTTATCCGTTCAATCCAGAGGGGCACTATTAAATTAGTTCTGCCAGCATGTGAATTGTACTGTGTCTGATTGGGGCAACGTTATGTTCACAGATGAGTCAAGATTTGCTCTACAACTCAATGATAAGCATGTAAGGCTCTGGAGGAGACAAGACACAAGCAATCGGCCCGAGAACATCACTGAACATCATGCATTCCACGATGGAATCATTATGTTTTGTAAAGGAATTTCATTGGGATGTCGCACCACCGTGCACATAAACAGGCGAGGTTCTGTGGCGGCTGTACAGTATCGAGATGAAGTCCTAGACCCCAATGTGAAATTGTATGATGCAGCAGTAGGTCCTTCTTTTGTTTTAATGGACGATAATGCACGTCCCCATAAAGCTGCCACTGTTGACGACTTCCTGGAGAGTGAGAGGATTGTCCATTACGGTCCGGCTTATTCGCCAGACCTTCATCCAATTGAAAAGCTTTGGGATGCCCTCAGCCCTTCTGTATGTAGACGTTTCCCACCTCCAACCACTCTCAAAGATTTAGAAACTACCCTACAGGAGGAATGGCGATTACTTTACTCTGCAGTGGTTGATCACCCCATAACAAGGATTATCACATGCTGTATACTTTGTATGAAAATGAGTAGTGCTCTCATAGCCTATTAATATCGGTGTTTGTTGTTTGTTTTATATTTAAACATCATTTTGTTAATGACGCAAATGTGACGTCATCTTATAATTTATGGAAATTCAATATTTTTTTTTTTATCTTTTAATGTAATTTTTTGTTTTGTTCCATGAATAAGCATAGAGCTACTTACTTGCAGCATTTCGTGTCAATCAAAGCAGTGCTTGTCCATTTTTTCACATTTTGCCGCTCTGTGGTTTTTAGAAGTGAGTGTATTTGATTGAAAATAGAAACTTTAGAGACCCTGCTAAAAGCCCTGCGATTAGAAAATTAACAGCGGATAAATTAACCAGGTGAACTAACTGAACTAAATTATAAATTGTGATAGGCTGGTACATAAATTTGCAGTTTCCATTTTGAAAAATGTAGTCGCCACGTGACAAGTGACGACAGTTAATTTTAATTATTACTGGAATCTCACATATGAATTTATTTTTCCTATATTTTTCCTTATTATATTTATATTTATCCTATGACATATCTCGAGTTTATCAATCTCAAGCAATTTTTAATTTGATATCATGTTTCTGACTACTGCTAAAGAAAAACCAGTTAGTAATATAACTTGCATTCACGTTGAAAAAGCTTGACAACATCTGCTATATTTCGTAAACGACCTCCAGATGCTAACATTTTTGTAGTATGGTTACTTTCAAATGAGTTAAGAATACTTTTCCATTTTAGTAACACCCCCCCAAAAAAATCCTGGGGTAAAACCCAGGCAGCACAGCAAACTTGCATCAAATTTGCAGCAATCTTGATTTATCAAGTCAATAAACTTGAATTAAGCTTGAAAATTTCAAGCGTGTAAGCTTAATGCAAGCTTGAATCAAGTGTTCTAGTTTACACTTGCCCAGCTTGCATTAAGCTTGACACTTCAAGCTTGACATAGCAAGCTTAATAAGTTTTCCTAAAAAAAAATTCCTAAATACACGGGGCACCGGTCGGCGAACTCGCCCCGCATATTTTATTTCGCCACGCATCTTCCCCTCTACGCTGAAATTTCAATTTAATTTAATCTGTTTCCATCAAGTGCCCGCGGCTAGAATAGAACCCGTGACCTTTGGGTTAGGAGGCCAGCGTCCTAACCGTTCCGCCAATCTGAGTCGGGCTGCTATGACTAAAGTTTGAAGTGACTGTTAGGGTTATCACGCCGTTTTCTGGCCAGATCGATAAGTGGCCGATGTGTTATCTGTTTCTTTTATTTTTCCATGGGATGCATTAAAGTTAAAGTAATGTTATGTGTGATTTAGAGACTCGTAGTATAATTGTGTTTAATTTTGAAGAATTTCCATATTTGGAAATATAGAATCTTTTTTTTTTAATTCTATGGTCAAGTACATTTATGACTGATGGTAAATTATTTTGTAGCGGCCGGATTGCGCCTCATTCTACCATAAAGTATATTAACTAACTAAATTGTGTTAATTATATTAAAATGTATTTTTAGGGCTAATTAAGTAGTTAATGAAATTACTAATGTTAATTAGATGTAGAAAAAACTAAAACTCCCCTCGTGTTACACTTCAGAGGGGCTTATCCCATTCATTCCTTCCCCTTGCGTGTTCTAATGTCCAGGTTTTGTGCGATAATGAAATAAAACACAATTTTTACGAACTTTTCTTTATTTAATATGACCAATTTGAGAAAACGCTAGACTTTTCAATGTCCATTCTCCTTCTCGCCTACAGCGACAATTAGCGCCATCAGCGCAATAGCAATAATAAAGCTGTATTCAAGTTTCACAGTTCAAAATGACTTCTGCAAGCTTAAAATGGATTGAACTGTCAAGCTTGTATTAATACGTGAAATTCAAAGAAATGTCAAGCTTGATTTAAGCTTATGTGCTGTCTGCGAAGGATACAAACCTGGGATATAGCCAGGAAAGGGCCTCTTCAAAAATTTGGATTTCCTAAAACTGTATGTCAGCAATCAGGGCTTTACGTGCAGTGCCAGTCCTTGGTATTTTTCTAAATGGTGTGAAGTACAAAAGTCTGCTCCCTCCCTCCCCACACAAGTAGCTAGAAAATTTTTCAGAGGTACAAAATGAGTATTTCAAAAATATATGGACTCTCAAATATAGATTATAAATATAGGGTGTCCCAGGATTCCCGCTAGAGTGCGAGACCGCGAGAATCTCGTATAAATTTCTTAAATCTCGCGCAAAAAATATTCGCCACCTGCGCAAGATTTTCGCACGCTGTTTGAAAGTTTAAAAATGCCAGTTTACAAATACAAAAATTTATTGTTACTCTACTACTGCCGGTTAACGAGCGTGCAGCCGCCGCAATGAAGCGTCCCCCCCCCCTTCCTCTCTTGAGTTTCTGTTCAGAGATAACACGGTTAAATCATCGGAACGCAGTGGGGGAATATTAATTATTTCTATCGGTGCTGAGCTGACGTGTTGATTTTTCTCCTCCTGCTTGCTAGCTGTAAAATGTTTTGTTTTTGTATGTGTATCCATGGTATATGAGTTTTGAGAGCATTTCATCTGTTTGTTTTTTTATATACCTCCACGATTCATGGAATTATTGATAACCTCTGGCAGTTTGAAATTTGGACCCCCCCCCCCAAAAAAAAAGAAGAAGCTGAAATTTTCCGGTTAAATGCCGGATAATCTAGCTTATACTGTAGTAAGAATTTGAACTTAACTATATCTGTTTTAACTTTGTCACACATATTTGTATCTTACCAACTTTGTAGTATAATATAATTTAATATTTATATAACTATATTATATAAATATTAAGTTATTTTATATAATTTTATTATACTAGATAAAATATTATAGTTAATAATTCTTTTGCTTAGTTAAACTGGATGTGATTCTTTGAATAAATTTAAATATTCATTAACTTTGAATATCCATTAACAATTCAAGTGCAAATGTCAGTGCACTTTCAAGTACAAATTTAAGCAAATTTAAGCAATCTTATTAGAATAGCTGATGGAAATATCAATTTAGAAAGTTTTCCATATGATCAAGCTGTAAATTTTTTTAATGAACGGAAAAATCGGTGTTATTGAAATTGTACTATAAATAAATAAAATGATGTTAAACAATATTTATGTTCTCACTTAACTTTCAGAAATCTCACTCAAAATTTTTGGATGGGTGAGAAATCTCCCCCAATTTTTTTTTTCTAATGGGAATCCTGGGGTGTCCCCAAAAGGTGGTAATGGCTTTATTTCTTTATCTATTAGAGATAAGTGATCAATGTAAATTGAAAAAATGTTCAAAATAACTTCGGAAACAAGACTCAGTTAAGAAAAAATTCCTCTGGTTCATTTACAAAAAGTCACACTTTTTAAATTTGTATACAACCCCCGTACGAAAAAATTCCCGCCTAGTAAAATGTGCTCCATACACTGATGAGGTGATTTTCAAAATTTGAGAATTATGTCCTAAAATGTGACAGAGATATGAAGAAAAATGTAACGCTGACTTAAACCACTTTTCAATATCACTCGAAGGGAAAAAATGTCATCGAATGATTACATTTCATGGTTTGTACATAAATTACAAAAGAAAATCTTCTTTTTCCCTCTAGCAATAAACTTTCACTTTCAAAATCATGTACAGTCAACTCCGGTTTTAGTGAACCTCTGGGGGCCGGCGAATTTCGTTCACTATATCCGAAATTCATTAAAACCGATGTTCCCCCAAGTTGAACAAAGAACCTTATACAAAACTAGAAAATAGTATATTTTACAAATACTGAATGTTTATTAAATAAATCAAACATCATTTATCTCATTTATGGTTCTAGAACTATTTGTTAAGTAAAATTAGCATAATTAATTACATTTATGGAAAATATGCACATTCCATTCAGTTGGCAAAAAGTGCTGTAGCTATTAACCTATGATATTGCATTGAGAATGCAAAATGAAATCTTCTATGTCAAGAGCGAAATTTTGACTTTTGGTTCAATTTCAAAAGTACCCTGCTTTTGTAAATGAATGCTTTACAGCAATGAACAAAAATTATGACCCCCTCTTACTCCTTGTTTAGTTAAGTATGTTAGTCTAGACATTGGCAATTCGCTTGCATTTCGGAACAGGTGCTTGATAATCTCTCTGTACTCGAACACAAAAGAGACACTTTTCGTAGGAATCGAACATCACCTGTGCCGGCGAGAAATTTGTAAGTTCACTATAACCGAAGTTATGGTTCACTAAAACCAAAAAATGCTATGTACATTTCTAACTTATGTGAATTGGGACTAATAAGATACCGTCATTATATCCGGAGTTGACTGTATATCCCCCGATCATCATTCTTTAAACACATCTTTGAGGCGTTGTACGATGAAAGGCTGAAATTCGGTACATCGCCTCATTAGTGCATGGGGCACATTTTATTAGGAATTTTTTTGCACGGTGGTCGTGTATAAGTTTAAAAAGTGGAACTTTTTGTAAATGAACGAGATGAATTTTTTCTTAACGAGAATTGTTTCCTGTTTCTATTTTAAGCAATTTAATTATTAATTGGCAATAATGAAATAACTTGCCTAAAGAGTTTACTTTTAACTGCAAGATTCTTTAATCCATAACATCACCTTTATGTCCACATGTAATGAAGTAGCCATACACTAGCAAGATTCCAAACATGAAGCAGAATTAATTTAATATCTGCTCCAACGATCAGAATCCAGCTAGTAAATACTGCACTATACACTTACAGTTGCGAATTTCTAAGTAGGCTAACAAGGCTATAACCTACGAAGGCAGTGAAATAGACGGTGCTTTGGTTCAGCTTAGAGGTGGCACTTTTGCTCAAGCAGCTCATTTATAAATTCGTCTCTGGCACCGTATGTTCCTACCTATAAAAGGAGTTTAATAAAAAATGATTATCTAGCTTAACTATGCAAACACATTATTTAATACTGTAAAACAACTTGCTACATGACACGTATGCTTTAGTCCTTTAAAGCTATGTTAAGGAACTAAAATTTAAGAATATTACTATATAGCTCATCTTAAAAATAATGAAGAAATGCAAAACATACATACCATGGTACTTGAGCAGTTTAAAAAAAATACGAACGAATGATATACTGTATGTTTAAAAAACATAAGGTGAAAAAGAAATTGTTTTTTCAATTTTAATATTTTGAAGTACACAAAAAATAATCAAACTACAGGCAAACTTACAGTAATAATAAGCACTCTAGTGTTATATTCAATACAAATTAAATTACATATTTAGAATTCTCAAATGAGGCTTATTCCATGTAAAAGAACACTGTGACCAGAGTTTACGTTAATTATGCATTTAAATAATCTAGCACCGATCACAAAATTAAATATCATTTTTATAAAGATAATACATTCGTGTGCATGCGCTGTATTGTCCGATGGCATTTAACATTAGCGTTACCGTGGGAAGAAACCTAGCGAAAAAACTCCCACCAAATACAGACATTACGGATGTACACCCACCAAAAAAAAAAAGTATTCGAGTAAGAGATAAATTTCCTATTTTAGATTTGCGAATAATAATTGAGTTTTTGAAAAACACACAACTTGACAGAAATATGGAATGTTGTATTTATACATAGCCAAATTCATATTCTATGATAATTTTTAATACACGAAACCAACGTAGGAAATTTATCTCTTACTCAAATACTTTTTTTGGAGGGTGTACGATGTTTCTTAGATCGTTAGGCGTAGGCGATTTCAACTGTTATTGAAGAATTAATTATATTTATACTTAAATTTACTTTAAATTTATACAAGAGATAAGACGTGACACTTCGCGAGCGTATATAAACAAAGGGGTTACTCCAATTCCGCATGCCGGGCAATGGCAAAGCGTGCTTCATCTTCAGCATGTTAATTGCAGCAAGCTGAAAACGGAAACGGTGCCGTCCGGAGGGATTTCGAAACGGATCTGGATCCAAATGACAGAAGTGTGGGTTCGGACAGAGATGACCGTCTTCGGAACCAAATAACCGAATGAATGGGTTCGGACACAAATGACTGATTTCGGAGGCAGATGAACGAAAGGAACGGGTCCAGACCCAAATAACTGACTTCGGAGCCAGATGAACGAAAGGAACGGGTCCGGACCCAAATGACCGAAAGGTCCGGATCCGTTCCGGTCGAAACGACACACCAGTAATGGGGTCCTTTCACGTGACGTCACAGCCTGCCGAATACGTATATCACGTGATCTACCTCCATCGTCTGCTAGCAGCTAGCGAGTTTGTTTTGATTTTAACGGCGATCTCATTATGGCTGAAAGTTGTTATTTAAGCCTTGCTAAGCAATATAATAGATCGAATAGAAATAAAAGGACTCGCAAAAGTGTTTTAAAACATTTTAATAACGATATAAGTTCAGTAGTCAGTTTTGTAAAGATAATTTTTTCTACAAAGGCATACAGATTAAACTCGCAAAATAAATTTACGATTTGTATTCGTTAGAGTTGGAATGTTAAAGTTTTATTGTGAGTATCTTTTAAGTTTTATTGTTTCTTTACGCCTTTATGTTAATTATACTCTTTTACAATACATAAACTGCAATTCATATTTTTTCTAACACTGCTGATTAATGCACATTACACAGTTATACAGAGTGCATTGCAATAGCATTTTCTTTTCTTTTCCTTTTTTTTTAAATCACAGGATTTCTTGTAATGTGCTTTTAATTAAGATACCCTACATTTATTACGTTAGTGTTTAAAATATACTACTGTAATATGTTGTACTTAATTAGTACATGTAAAAGTGCTCAATTTTCACCAGTTGATAAGGTGTTTATATTTTGTGTATATCTTAATATTCACCTAACTTTACGATTTATTTTAAGTTATGCATGTTTTACTTTGTGTGCTACATTTATTAAATTTATTTAAAATATTATAAATTATCTTGTTTAATTAACATACTACACAAAATGTTGGATAATTTATTAAACTACCCGATTATTTATTTCTGTTTATATAATAATATTCAAGCATTTTTTGAAAAACTTTATTATTTAAGTTTTTCGTGTCTTCTAAATGTGCTAATTTGTTAATTTTATTATAAGATATAACTTTTTTTGTTTAATTAGCATAACTTGCAAGAATATCTTTCTCAACATCCTTGCAACAATATTAGGCGAACTCCAAGAAGCTGGTTTTGTAAAAAATATAACAGTTCAATAGGTCTTAACTTCTATAGAAATTTGTATTCTATTGCACACACCAACAGCCACATAATTTGGAAACTTAGTCCCCTAACTTAAGGTAATTTACATATATATATATATATATATATATATTTTATTCATTGATAGTAGTAACATAGAACAGCATTTGTGCTATGACACTACTCTTTCCCAGGTGGTATATAGGATGATTCAAAATTAGAGGGACAAACATTTAGGAAGGGTAGAATACACCAAGATGGCTCAGAATCACATATCAATGTGGCACCGGAAATGTCTTCTTCATGTATGTGTTAATAATCACATTAGAAGAAGTGTTGAACTGTGCATCTAATTTCTTAGCCAAGTTTCATAAAGAATGGGCTCTCCGCTGACAATTTCATCAATGTAATCATTAAAAAAATCTGAATTAACAATTTTTATGAAGTGCCATTTGTGAAAGATGCATTAGTTTTTGAAAAAACCGGACCAGAAATTTCACGGTTACTTCAACATGTCTTCTAATGGATTATTAAAAGGTTCAAGACTATGTTTCCGACCTCTCATCGCTTTGTGATTCTGGACTGTCTTGTTATAACCTACGTTTCCTAAAAGTTTGTCCCTTTAATTTTGAATCACCTTGTACACAAGAATGTTGAATAGTTTTGAATTCCATGTTTTAACATATATTTATTACACGTAACACATGTATGTGCAATCCCTGATTTTAAGAAATTACTGGATATGCTTTAACAATGGGTTTCAAGATTTTATTTTTCTTGTAAACACCTTCTATAATTTAAAAAATATTGATAAGTGCTGTATGTAGTCGAGTACTAGTATATTCTTTTTTTTAAACAGATTCCCAAGATTGTTTTTACAAACTCCTTCTCAGATTAAAAAATCAAAATAAATCCCTAGTGTACTAATACTTTTTTTTTCCATGTGTGTATATGTGTGAACTCTTTTTTTTTGCTCCTGTTCACGTTGCTTTATCAAAAATAAATTTTTAAATATTTCAAATGAAAATAATTACTAAATTACAGGATTGAATCAGTGCTTTTATGGATTTCATTCGTATAGTTTAAGAACAATATGCTAACTGATTTTTTGGGAATGACAGAAATATTCATATCTCTGCCTTCTCAAATAAATCTGTTGGATACTCTAAAAATAAATCTCTAATTACCAGTGAAGTGTGCTACATCACCAAGAAGAGATAACTTGCCAAAGCGTACAATGTTCGAGTTAATTGCAAAAGGTAAGCTGTATCTTTTAGTTTTATACAAGTGAACTTGTCCTGCATAAGACCACCAGCATTCCAAAAAAGAATCTTGAGCTGAGAAATAGACATGACCAGGCCCTAAAAGGACCGTTGCTGGAGAGTAAAAGTCAAGAAAGAAGCAGCAAGATGTACTTGTCGCTGAAGATTGATCAAAGGCTGCACAGGGTGACAAGTGTCAGTCGTTTAGCGAGAACAGGGGGCACCACGTGTAGGCGACCAACATCACCCCCCCCCCAATAGAACACACTTCAACGTAAGTACAAATTTACTGTCTGTTTTACTATGTTTCTTTAATACATATATATATTACTATATTAAAATGCACACTGATAATATTTAAGTAAAATTATTGCATCTTCTCGTTATGTCTGATTATTGTCACTTTGTAACAATAAGAAAAACCCGTGTCCATTGTGATATCAAGTAGAGGTGTGCTGGATCGTTAAGTTAGATACGCGGATATGGATCTGTAAACAGATAACTTGTTTTTATATCTGCAGATACGGATATGAAAACGGATCATGTGTTTCTTATATCTGCAGAAAAACATTATAAAAGAATATTACAAATATGCATTATATTACAAAAGATAATTACTATCGTAAGACATGTTCAATTTACTGATGTGTGTTATACACTGGGATATACAGCATATATATATATAATAATAATATGTTATAACCAGGGTGCGAATTGACGGGGGGATGCCGGGGATTGTATCTGCCGATTGGATGCCGGGGATAACTGCCAGGGATCCATTAGACAAAGGAGCAAGTTTCAAACATCCTGCTGAGAAACATGTTTTGGTGTTAGGCGATGAACATCGTGTTTTTTTGCTTTGATTAACTTTAAATCAGGTTTTATAATTTTGTTCACAGTTCCTACAGAGATATTTAAAGATTTTGCGATAGTTCTTTGGGTAGTTGGATTTTCCTTTAAAACATGAGATGTGACTTCAGATTTAATAACAGGTGTACATTAGAGATGAGACGGGCTCAGCCCGAGCCCGGGCTCTGTAATTCCCAATTGCGTTAGGGCTCGGGCTCGTGAAAAATTTCTCATTTATTTAACATACTCCTTGAAGCAGATTTTAAAAAGTGATTCATGAGGAAAATAAAAGTACTTGTAAAAAAAAAATAGTGGCACGGTATGGTCAAGCTCTTTGGGTATTTCAGAAAAGCGGCTTTTATTGCTTAGTTAGCCATCAGATCGGACGTTATTTGATAAACATGGATATAAAGAATTAGAAAGGGCATTGAGAGTTTGCAACTATATTTGCCGTTAATTTACAAGAACATCAAAATTTATTGTATTCTATCAATGAAGTAACTGAATTTTTTTAATCTTTAGCTGAAATTTCGGGCTCGGGCTCAGATGTAAATAATACTGCTCGGGCGGGCTCGGATTAAAAGTTCTCGGGCTCGGGCTTCAAAAAATGAGCCCGAACTCGTCTCTAGTGTACATACCTTTGTTGGGTATGCATTTTTTGCCTTTTCCCAAATGAAATATAAACTTTGACGTTTCTTTCCTTTCATATTAATTATGTCACTTATTTTATGTATAGAAATATTAAAACCATGATTTTGACATCTTTTCTTAATAACTGAATAAGAGTATTTCTCTTCAGATAGCAAAAAAATATAGCCTTCGATCCATTGTTTATTTTTCAGCAACATTTTAAAGCAAAGAATATTTTTAATGCTACAGACGATAAATAAGCCTTGTTACAATTTGATGACAATCACATTTTTATTTTCAAATTGATATTTAACTTCACGGAGAAAATCAAAATCGTTACAAAAATGTGTGAACACCCTCTGTAATATCGTAGTAACTATGGATAAAAGTGTGATATGTTTTTGTGTCTAGAAAAAAGGATAGCCACTATTCTGGAACTGGAGAGCTTCGTCAAGAGTTTGAAGGTAAACCTTTTACAAAACACGGTACTTTGCACTGGCTTGGCGAAAAACAAATGGCAGCCGAGCGATACTAAAGCTGTTCCATTACTTCCACAATGAAAATACAAGTGTGTTTCAATCTGGCTATGAACAGAATTGTACATCTGTTTTAATGAATAGTAGGTTGGTTCTATAGAAAGGAGGGATGAGATAGCTTGCTCCACGGACCTTACATCAGTGGTTTGCTCTGTTTGACAAAATGAATAGGTAAAGTAATTAAAAAACTTTGTAAAAAACACACATAAGAAGTAAAAGGAAAAAGGATACGCGTTTCGTTCAAAAATTGTTTTGAACTTCTTCAGTCCAAGCCCTTCGACGTAAAGAACACAGGGAACTGAAAAGCTTTTCAGTTCCCTGTGTTCTTTACGTCGAAGGGCTTGGACTGAAGAAGTTCAAAACAATTTTTGAACGAAACGCGTATCCTTTTTCCTTTTACTTCTTATGTGTGTTTTTTACAAAGTTTTTTAATTACTTTATCGTTTAACACCAGTATTTTGAGTGTTTTTTCAGAAAATGAATAGGTCTTCACTCGGGGGCGTAGCCAAGGGGGGGGGTTAGGGGGGTCATAACCCCTCCCCCCATGAGGAATTTTTTCCCTTACAAAATGTATATTCTTTACTCCCTTATCACAAACATGTATGCATATATGTGAGCTGCAGTAGTCGTAACCCCCCCCCCTCTGATGAAAAATTTCTGCCTACGCCTCTGTCTTCACACCATGTTTACATTTTGTTGTCGGCTACACATGTGTGTCATTACAATTGGACAATAGTGATCATTGTTTTTAGCATTTCTCTAAGAGTCATTTAACAAATTAAAACTTTTTGGAGTGTTTTCATTTTTTTAATTACAAATACATAAAATACATTTATAAATTTGTTTTAATTAATCATGATACTCACACAAAGAGATCACATTGCCATCTGTCTTCAGCACTTACCTGTGCTGATCTTCTTTTACTCTTGCAGCTTCTTTCTTTTATTCTTGCAGCTTATAAAACTGGGCAGATAACTTCATCCTATTTTACAAGCCGAAAAAGTACAAGTACAATGCTGCTGCTTCAAATGTACAGCAAAATTGTACAAGCACTCATTAGGCATAAAACTGTATCTAGGCATGAACTGTATCGATCACATTCCTAAAAATAAAATAAAAATTTTTTTAAAGACTACACTTTTAAGGGAAACTCAAATTGTCACTATATAAAAAATTTTTATTGAGTTGAAAATTCATTTTATATCACCTCTATTTCAAAAGAAAATCCTATTCTGTACACTAATGCATTACGCCACGTGTGGTCTCCCCTTCCTTAATCTGTCCTTGCTTTTCAAGCTTAAATCAAAGCCAAATATAAAAAAAATTGAACTTATAACAATGTACTTTACCATCATTTACACACCAATCTAATAATGTTTGCTGTAAACTTGAATGAGAAGATGAAACCAGACTCATGAACTACAAGAATGAGCATATATCTAAAAACGATAACCAAATATTAAAAACTAAACACAACAATGGGCAAACTGCTTCGAATGTACAGCGAAATTGTCACTTACTGTTTATAAATTCACAGTACAAAATAATTACAGCACACAGAACTCAAAAGTTTAACACTATGTCACAATACTTTACCAACTGCCAAAGAATTACACAGTTTTATAAATACAAGACAGTTTAATGAAAATAAAAACTAATTTATAAATCTTCAAAAATTAATAACATTGAATCAGACTCAATTAAGGGAAGTGTAGATGGGAGTAACAGGACAGCTGCCCTGGGATCCAAATTATTAAACAAAAATATTGTCTATGGTACAAATGCATGTGCAGTGCATGATACATATGTGAACATATATGATCAATCTACACAAAAACCATATTATGTACGTGTGAATACATATGGGCGAGCATAGAAGTATTTTTAGGAGAGGGCAAACGTCAAATTTTTTCTAGATACAACAATTTGGTTTCTGATGGTACTTACGTATTATCCAGGCGATCATTCTCGCCAAACTATTATTTATCAAATGTACTGGCAAACTATTGCCAATCTTATTTCAAACCATCAATAAATTCACCTGCCATTCATTTATCTTGGTAAAAAATCACTTGTCTTGCTAGACTGCTGGGATAATATGCAAGTACCGTTTCGATTTTGCTTAATGATACACTTTTGTTTACATCATAAGACAATATACTAAATCTTTAGGCTGAGGAGAGAAGGGGGGGGGGCAAGTGCCCTTTCATGCTCTCCCTTATAGATGCCAATGTGAATACAGAAACTTATAAGGGACCCTCATGAGCATTGCCTACCCCATGTCTCATAACTTAGTCAGGCTTTGCATGAAATTTTAAATTTCTGTCCACGAAAATAAAAATAATAATTCCATAAACTGATAATTTAACATGGAAACAAAAAAAATTCAAACATTTGTTATGAAAAAGCAATACACAGGTAAATTACCTAAATAATTGGCTTTATTAATACATAATACTGAACATAAATATGTTTATTTTGAACATTTATAATTGCATTAGACAGTAAATAATAGTTAACATTTCCATGATTATTCTTTATGAATTAATTCTATTTATAAAAAATTATTGATTCATTTGTTAAATAGACGTGATATAACAATGAAAGTTCTATTCAGTATACTAATGCATTTTCTTTCAAGCACTGACAGGTTTATGCAATTGTGAGTGGTGGCGGTTAGTTGGAAGTTTTTAATACACATCCATTTTATGGGAATAAAGTGGCATCTTTTCATTATATAGGATCTTATCATTAATTCCTTTTTTCTCGGGAGGGGGGCAGTCGCCCACTTCAATCATCGGTACTTGCTTTCAAGCTTAAATGAAAACTAAATATAAAAAAATTGAACTTATAACAATGTATTGTATCTTCATTTACACACCAATCACCTAATGTTTGCCATAAACCTAAATGAGAACATGAAACCAAACAAACAATAACAAACAAATATCTAAACCAAAAATTAAAAACGAAACGCATCACGAGGCAAACTAATTTAACGTCCGTGTTTTATTTACAAATTACGAACAAACCCTGTTTTGACCCTTCAGTTGAATTCTACTATAAGCGCTATTTATGAAGAAAATAATTAAATATTACTTTGCAGCATTTATTCGATGTTTGTTTACGTTCTAAGCCTAATGGCGAATAGCTGGGAAAAGATCGAAAAATTCTACTGCAAAGTTCAGATGAATTCTTTACTTGCATAAAATGAACCAAAAATTTAACATTCCTTCAAGAACATATATTTATAAATATTTAAATATATTCATAAATTTCCCGTTTGGAACTGCAAAACTAAGCAGTTTAAAACTAAACTTTCTGTTTAGTCTAATTTTTGTCTTTATTCAAAAACTGTCAATAAGTTTAGGACTATTAATAATGAGTAATTAGGTATGAATAATATACACACATTATTCTATATTTTAAATAGAATTAAAAAAACAATACTTTAAGTAGTTAAAGTACAAAAAATATTATTGACTTAAAAATAAATTCCACTTTATAATGGGTAAATGGGTATGCTCTAAGCTTCGGTCCTAGGCTTATTATTAATGTTTAGAATTTTCATCTGCGACTATAAAATACATGCCGTATTTATAATATAGTTATCATAAATATTTTCTAGTTGAAAACAAAAAATTAAATTAATCATCATTTGTTTTTTAAGTTTTTAATTAACTGTGTATGACATTCCAGTTCAAAATTTGTCTATCGATATTAACCCACTATCATCCGATCGAGCTGAAACTTTGCACGCATGTGAAATTTCGGTGACTCTAAGTATTGCTTTCTTTAATTTTTCAATAATTTTTTTAACTATCAAATATCTTCCCCCAATCCCCCCCCCTAAAAAAAAGTGTTATCGCACATGTATGAGCTCATATCTTTTTAATTATTGATCAGCAATTTTTTAGCATTGCATACTCGGAAAGTTTCGATTCCAAAAAAAGATAAAATCGGTTATCCCTAGCTTAAATTTCTAATTTTTAGTGATTTTTCGAAAGAAGATAAATTATTGTTTCCAATTTCTTTTACATCGTGACAACCAACAACAATTATATATTCTAGGTATATTTGAAAATTTCACTGAATACAGAGTGTCCTTTCCTAAATCATTTAAATGAAGAACGGCTGAAAAATATAAAATATTTAATTTTTGACAAATTTTTCAATCTCAAGCTGTAGAATAAAGCGGTTCAATCTTTTCTCTTTTAAAATGAGAAATATTCTTATCAGACTGTACACTTTTTGATTTGGGGGTGGGGGCGGCAATCTATAAAGCAGGTGTATTTGAATGTCCTACTGCAATACCAGCTACTGAGCCGCAATCTGATTCAGTGCGGCCCAACCAGTGGCTGAGCGCATAGCACTCTAAACTGGGAGACGGAAGGTGCCTGGTTCAAAACCAGGTCGCGTCCTCCAACCTAACCGTTAGGAATTTTCCGTGGTTTCTTCCAAAACTTAGCGTAAATAGGGGTTAGAATCCCTTAGAAAGACCCCCCAAGGGGAGCACCCACACCCATCGGCATAGATCCCACTTGTAGATAATTGGCCGTAATCCCCCAACCCAACCTAACTAATTGATTCCGGATAGGAAAAAGGCATAGGGACTCTCTGCACCTGTATTTTTTTGGATAAAATATAGTGAGCAAATTAAAACAATGCAAAAAAATCTAGGAATTTTTCTTGGGAATAATGGACAGTTGAGGACCCTAAAATTCCAAGGAATGTTGCATGAAAATACCAGGAACTTTATTGAACAGCCCAGGAAAGATCCACTGAATTGCATATTGTTCAGTAAAGTTCTTGGTATTTTCGTGCAACTTTCCTTGGAATTTAGGGCACCTCAGCTGCCTATTATTTTCAAGGAACACTACTGGAATTTTTTTTAATTATTTTTTTTTTTACAATTCTAGTCATTTTTAAGTGAACTGCCTGTTTTTTAAGGTCGTGAGACCACTATTCGGTTAAGTGACGGGTTGAACGAAACAGTAAAGTTTTCAAAGGGAAATGTATACTTTCTGTATAGTATTTGTAAGTCTAACTTATCCTAATTTCCAAGGAACGTTTATGGATATTTTTACAGTGAAATACGGAATTAAAGCATCAATTACTTATAAACTAAAAGTATTCGTATTGTAGTTTAGATTATGGTCCAATGCTGTGAAGAGGAAAGGGAGTCCCCAAAGAAAAGATTGTTCAAAAACGCTTTCTACTCTAGAAGCAATCCTGAAGCTATGAACAATGCCTCTTGAACAGATATTTACATATAGTTTTTTTCTTTCTGAAAACCGAATTTGGAGGCCCCTTAGAAATATGAGGCCCGAGGTGCGCGCCTCATGCGCCTATTGGGAAATCCGCCACTGTCTCCCCCTTTTGGCAAACCAGCGTATAGCCAGGGGGATATAGGGATTCATATCCCCCCCCCCGACACTTTGGCATAAATTTAACGTTAGCTGTTAGACTTTTGTCTTGCAGAAATTTCAATTGTTCGGTATAATGCAAATCAATCAAATAACGTTTGCCATTATAAAAATGTATTATTGTAATAAAATTGCTAGTCATAAAGCTTTTATACATTCTTATAAGAAAAACGAAAGAACTAACGGAAAACTGTAAGCCTCTAATCGTTAACGACCGCTTTTCGAGATGGTGGAGTTCTTTGTTTCTTAACACTAAATAAAATACATTCAGGTGTTCTAATTCTAGTCCTATGTTCATATTTATTCTATTCATTAAAAAGTATCTCTCCTCTTTTAAAAACCTTTTTAATAAAACATAGCTCTAATAAATACACACAAACTCCGCATATCGTGTACTCTTATACAAAATATATCCAAAGAAAAATACTGAAAAGAAAAATTAATAAATCCCGTTCAAATTTTAACTAAATAGAAATTGTAAAATATTATTTATATACAATTATCATACAAACATGAAACATGCCAATTGAAGAAATTCATTATTGAAGAAATCCATTCACAAAATTATACATCAGCTCACATACATAGATTGTAGGTCTATTCAGGGACGTAGAAAGTAGGGGAGCTGGGGGAGCTGTGGCTGAAATATTTCCCTGAAATATTTTAAACGGGCTCAGTACACCCGTGAGAAATTCTCCCATGTTTATGGTACATTGTTTACCTCAAACCTGATTTCAAAAATATAGTCTACTTTTTCTAGGAAATTCACACAATATATCGCAAAGAGTCAAAAGCCAAGAGCCAAAAGAGCAGCTCTCCATATGTATTCGATACTTGGCTAAATATTTGTTTTTCGCATAGTTGGTAAAAAATAAGAAAAATTACCCAGCCTGGACACTCCGACTTGCCTAACTATACAGTCATATTTTGAAAGATTTATTACACCGAACATTTAAATTCACGTACTAAATAAAGCTCTTTTTTTGAGGGGGGGGGGGGAGATAAAGGAGATAAAGGTGATTTAAAACGGGGACTGTTTAAGAGAACTCTTCCCCAGTGGTCTTTAAAAAGGAAGATAATAAACAAGTAGTCTTATGTTTTTCAAGTAGTTTATTCTAGCTATCGCACTTTAAAATAGAATTAATAAAAGAATAACTGTAAATTTAAAAATTACTCTCCATGACAACAATTAAAGACATTATTTAAATAATGGTATCACTTGTAAAAGTAATATTTTATCACATTATTCACGCAATTTTAATTTTCCTATTAAAATTCTTTAAAACTTTAATGTTTAAAAATTTTTTACTCAGAAAAAACTGAAATTAATTTAAAAAAAAACTTTTACTTTTTAATATATCTGCTGCAAGTACAAAACATGCGTTCACTATTTCAAGTTTTGTAAAAAAAATAAATGCAATAGTTGATTCTTCAATTGACAGGAAAAAAAATTTCAATAGGCTAATTATGAACTTATTGATTCATCATGTATGATTTATTTAAAAAACAATGAAAGAAAAGGAAATTAAAAAAATGTGTGAATCTCGTCTTGTGAGTCGATTGTGTAAAGTCTCAAAATCCTTATTTGTTATATTACATCAATCCTTCATTACCTAAGAAATTAATAAAATAAATAAACAGCTCTTCATATATTTTAGCATAATATGTGTTTAAAAAGTAATAATATTTGACACAAACTGGAATTCAAAAAAAGGTAATTTAATGTATTTGTTATCATTGACTACATTGTAGTTGCCAGTAATAATAAGCTTATGATATAGTTTTAAATAATCTTTATAAGTTGGATCATTACATCTTGTATACATGCAAGTACGATTGTCTATGTTTAGAAAATTCTTGGCTAATTATAAATAAAAACCACTTCAACCATCTGCTAGATTATACTTGAAAGATCTTTTTATATTAAGATTTTTACTGATAATAAATTATGAACCACGTCTGTGTGATTCCACCTCCTCTGTTGTGTAAAGTTATTTTGAAATTTAATCAAGTAAAGTTTACCTCTTTGTTAATTTAGAGCCCCATATCAAGAGGATGAGCTTGAGATTCAGCACCCTCAAAGGTTTCTTTCGGTGCAACAGATTTTTCACCGGGTCCGGGCCCGTCCATACTATCAGCAGTCTTTGATGCTGCACGATCACCATCATCGGCTTTAATTTTTCTTCTCGAAGAAAGATAAAAACGTTTCACTTTGGGTTTTCTTTCTTTTTAAACTGGACGAATTCATGATCGTAAGAAACAAAGAACAAGAACCCAAAACTTCTGCTTACAAATTAAAGGCATCCAACTTAAGTGAATTCACTGAACCATTCGAAATTCAGTTATACCACATCTAAGCTCCCGGCAGACCCTCTTTTTTATTGTTTGTTGTGTGTGTGTGCGGTGTATATTCACTATTTGAATACTGTGGCTTGTTTATCTCAAGAAAAGAAGAGTGGTGTGCTTGAAGACTACAATATAGGCAATATATTTTCCGCTTTCCTTCATGACAATTTTGTTATCAGCTAATTGTAGCATGAATAGATTCTTTCTGAGGATATTCCGTTCCTTTGAGCTACAAGGGTGCGAATTACTCCCCTTTACATTGTCCGATTCGTCCATCCTAGCCCCACAAATTCCCTATCAGAGACACGACTGGAGATTTATTGCCTAAGGAGTCTCTATGACGGTGCTTGCTGGAAGCCTTTGATGATTTTATCTTGCGTCCTCCTTTTCAAGCCAACTATGGATACAAAGTTTAAAAAGATTTTTTTTTAAAGAAAAGACACTTTTTAGAGAATAAATTTGGGAAAAAAAGAAGCAAAAGAGAAAAAATGGGCCCCTTAAATTGGTGGCCCATGGGCCCCACTCGCCCTGTAGATAAACGGACCCTGCTCATAGCGGCCCCTTAGCTCATAGGGGGGGGTCCGGACCCCCTGGACCCCCCCCGTCGCTGCGCCACTGCTTGTAACCATCTAATTTGGACAGAAAGAAAATAAACATATTTATTTAACATCATAAACATACATATTCACTTACATGAACAGACACAAATACATACGAAACCTTTCAAAACGAGCATCTGTAACAAACTTATCCTTTGGAACAACCGATGACCACAGCACACATTTTTCTGGTTCATTTACAATATAAAAGTTTTACTAGCTGCTGTTGTGACTTTTCCCATTTACTTCCCACCAAAATCTACAAGATATAATGGTTTCTCTGATAAAAAAGTCATTTTTAAAATAATTTTTTTGCCAAAACGCAATGCGGAACAATACAATTGAATGGGCGGGATAACATTGTTTTGCCGACACCAGCTGATTCAGAGGTTTTCTTCTTCTCGACGTGAAAGGAGCCCATAATGCAGGTACTGGATCAAATACCTTTGGTGACATCACTGGCAAAAAGCCACGAAGCTCGTAAATTTCAGATCGAAATCCAGCTGTTTTCCAGGTTGAAATGGCAACATCTTTGTTGTATGACGTCAAATTAAGCCTTGAAAAGGATGTAAAAAGGATTACATGACGCAATAATTTAGTGTGTTATGATTTTCTTTTATTTTATTTTATAGAGCACCGAAGCGAAATTGGATAAACAGGTATGCTTTCATGATGTTTTTAAGTGGTTGATATTATGTGCTGCCGTGAGTATCTTTTAGTGCAGTTTTGCTCTCATAATTATACTGCCCTCATTTAATTCCGGTGTGACTTTAGTTTTAACCCTAAGGTTAGTTTTTCCAAGAAAACTGCATTTTCGTGTTTCTGACTGCTAAACTATGAGAGTGCTTCTCGCTTGAACGTGTTCTACTTTTATTTTTTTTTTTTATGGTTAAAATACATATAAAAATTGCTGTTTTTAAAACTATTTTATGCGAAGCTGACTGTTTTAATTAAACAAACTGTCTTTATTTTTAAATGCGTGAGGAACTCCGTTTAAAGGGGAATACTAATTATTAAAGTGTCTTCAAAATTTTCCTTAAAGTGTGTGTAATGTTTACTCTGCATATCCTGGTAAATATGCGGTCTTTTGACTTAATCTTTCTCGCTGTTGAAGTGTTATTTGAGCAAAAATAAGTTACGCGATGTATTCGGTGGTTTGGTATTATTTTTGTGAAAGTTTATTATTTAGCAATTTTATAGTTTCCTTCAAAAATGACTTAGTCATATACAAATATTTAACTTATAAATTTCTGTATATAGTTTATTTTTTTGAAAACAGAAAAGTATTTTATTAAAGTTTCCAAATGTCCTGTTAGTAAGTTGATGAACAGAATCCTATTACTCGATTTTTTTTCTTTTGAACACTTAATACCATGAAATAAGTCTTAGTAGCAGGGATGAAATTCTTCAGCTTTTTTTGAATAAAGAGGAATTCACTTTTTTGTCTTTTTTTCTCTGAAAATTCTACTTTTTTCTGTGAATTCCTGATTGTAATTATTAGTTAACTGTGTGATATTTTTATTTTTTAGCATGCTCCAATGTTTTTTTCTTCTTAAAACTTCTTTCACATTAATTATATACAAATATCACTTGTATAAATTTTTTGCTCTCGTATGATTTCAGCTTTTTTGCTCTTTTGCCGATTTCATCCCTGTTAGTAGCTATTGAACCGACAGTCTCAATACCCTACAAGCTATTCGGCTGTATTGGATTTTGTGTTTACATTTTTAAGTTAATAATGTACTAATGATGCATTTAAAGTTGTGTGTATTTTTGTCATAAAAAGTCCAGGACTTCAATTTTTTTAAATTTGCATTAAATTAATTTATTTTAACTCTTAAAATTTAATCTGTATATCTTGTTTAGAGACGTTTCAATGTTGCCTGATTTATGCTTATAAGATGTTTTTATAATTTTTCTCAGAATCATGCTTTTTTTTCTTTTATGCATAACACTGTAAACAAAAAAAAAAAATTTAAGTGATCTGATTTGTGTGGGGACTAATGGCCCTGGTGGTCCAGATAACAATGGCCGTAGTTAACAATTATGACAGTATGTAGGAAACCCTTTTTCTTTTTTCTGACTGATTGATGGGTAAAATAAGAGAATGTGAATCATTTGTTTTACATTTCATCGGATTGATTGTAAATTTCAGTTGATTCATACTTTACTTATTTCAATAATACCTTTCATTTAAAAAGTAAAGGGTGTTTCAAGAGTCTTGGTATGCAATATTGCCTAAAAAAAATTCAAAGGGTACCCAGAAGATGGTATTATTGAGACCTCATGAGAAACGATTTTCACAGAAATCCAAATTATTTTTGCCTCGTACCCTCTCTCTGTCCCTGCATTGTTGCGTTCATAAAGTTCAAGATCCCCCAGCGACCTAATACATTCAATGATCGCAGGAAGGATGTGAAAAGTAATCTTGTATTTCATAAATTGCATCTGGTAAACTTGGCTTGGTACAGAAAAACATAGGAGCCATGTGCAAAAGAATGGTGATTAATTTATCTGTACCATCAATATTCATAATAGAAGCCAACTATGGTTAGAGTCCTGGGTGCCGTTTCACTTTAAAGCCTTCATTTAAAATATATACTACAGTAGAAGATCGATAAACCGCAATTCTCCATAAACCGCATTAACACTGTGGATGTAAACAGAGAAAAGCACAATTAAGAAATTTCTATAATCTGCTTTTTTTTTAAATTACTTTCCTAGGGAATTAATTTTAAGACATTAGATAAATCCCACAACATGCCAAGCTTAAAATAAACAATTATTCTCCCATGCATGCATTATGCATTATCAGCATAACAGCTGGCCGGCCGGTCCGAAGAGGAAGAAATGTTTACTTTAAAAAAAACCTCCCTTTTTCCCTCCACTACCGAACCACTCTTTCTTCCTCCTCTACCATTGACTTCCCAAATAGCCGTTTATTTATTTAGTTATATTTCTCTTTGTAAATTAAAAACATTGATTTGTTTTATATTAAATCGTATGCCGTTACTTGGCTTCCTAAATCATATGCGTAGCATCACCAAAAGGTTTTTTTTATGTTTGTGTGTGTGGGTGGGGAATGCACATAGCATATTCTAAAGTAAAAATAGCCATGTTTCTTTAAGTTTGGCAAGAAGAAAGGTTTTAAAATGAATGATTTTCTAAACAAAGTTGGGGGCACCCGCCCCCTGCCCGACTGATGATATGCTTATGTCTCAATATTGACAGTAAAATACTTTTAAACAGTCTATGAGAAGTAGGGGATGGAGAGTTTTCTCAATGTAACACTATTTTAAAACTGAATTTTGGAACTGGATTTAAGCCATCATTAGTTAAAATGAAAACTGCTGAACTAATGCATTGTGCACAAAATGGAAAGTACTCAGTTTGCAAACCTGCATGAAGAAAACATTTTGAATATTTGGTAATTGATGATAAGTCACAAATTGTTAATCATTTGACCAGTGCTGAAATAATTTCCTCTGTTTCAAAACAAGAGGAAAACAATTCTGAAACGGAATCAAATGCTGGAGAGAAAGTTGAAAACTTTCAGAATCTGAAGAAATTTCCATAAGAGATCAATGTTTTAAATTACTAGAAACACAAGACTGTGTAACCAAAGTAAAATTATTACCTGTTCAAAGGTTGCAAGAAAAGTTATTTGTTGAGAGATTGCAAATTCTAAAACAAATCAAAATTACTATATTGTTTAACAAATAAACTTTAATGCTTTTGGTAATTTCAATTTATTTATTTTTTCTGTAAATAAATAAATTCCTTTTTTTTTTTTTTTTTTTTTTAAAGTAGTATTTGTATTTTAAAAAAAGTTTTAAGCGTTATATTTATGTGGTCCAGCTATATTTTAATGTTTACTAGGGAAGTTTAATGATATAAGTGAATGATCCATGTAACGCAAAATGCTATATAATGCAAAACCTTGAGTTTCGAGGTTTGCATGATAAAGATCTTCTACTGTATTATATAGAGAGAATTTTGATGTAATATTTAACTGACCACCTGAAATCTGTGCCAAATGAGCTGCCCTTGCCCTTCTCCCTCGCTCCTTAGTTTGCTAATAATTCTAAGTAATGCATTAATTATACAGTAGAAGATCTTTATAATGCAAACCTCGAAACGCAAGGTTTTGCATTATATAGAATTTTGCGTTATATGGATCATTCACTTATATCATTAAACTTCCCTAGTAAACATATTAAAATATAGCTAGAACACATAAATATAAAGCTTAAAACTTTTTTTAAATACAAATACTACTTTAAAAAACAAAAAAATGGAATTTATTTATTTACAGAAAAAATAAATAAATTGAAATTACCAAAAGCATTAAAGTTTATTTGTTAAACAATATATTAATTTTGATTTGTTTTAGAATTTGCAATCTCTCAACAACTAACTTTTCTTGCAGCCTTTGAACAGGTAATAATTTTACTTTGGTTACACAGTCTTGTGTTTCTAGGAATTTAAAATGTTGATCTCTTATGGAAATTTCTTCAGATTCTGAAAGTTTTTCAACTTTCTCTCCAGCATTTGATTCTGTTTCAGAATTGCTTTCCTCTTGTTTTGAAACAGAGGAAATTATTTGAGCACTGGTCAAATGATTAACAATTTGTGACTTATCATCCATTACCAAATATTCAAAATGTTTTCTTCATGCAGGTTTGCAAACTGAGTACTTTCCATTTTGTGCACAATGCATTAGTTCAGCAGTTTTCATTTTAACTAAAGATGGCTTAAATACAGTTCCAAAATTCAGTTTTAAAATAGTGTTACATTGAGAACTCCCCTACTTCTCATAGACTTTTTAAAAGTATTTTACTGTCAATATTGAGACATAAGCATATCGTCGGGCAGGGGGTGGGGGCGTGTGCCAACCCCCCCCCCCCCCCAACTTTGTTTAGAAAACCATTCTTTTTAAAACCTTTCTTCTTGCCAAACTTAAAGAAACATGGCTATTTTTACTTTGGAATATGCTATGTGCATTCTCCCACCCACACGCACACACATAATAAAAAAAAAAAATAAAATAAAATAAAAAAAAAAAAAAAAAAAAAAAAAAAAAAGCTTGTGATGCTACGCGTATGATTTGGGAAGCCAAGTAACGGCATACGATTTAATATAAAACAAATCAATTTACAAAGAGAAATATAACTAAATAAACGTCTGTTTGGGAAGTCAATGGTAGAGGAGGGAGAAAGAGAGTGGTTCGGTAGTGGAGGGAAAAAGGGAGAGGTTCGTGGTTTTATTAAAGTAAACATTCCTTCCTCTTCGACCCGGCCGGTCAGCTGTTATGCTGATAATGCATGCATGGGAGAATAATTGTTTATTTTAAGCTTGGCATGTTGCGGGATTTATCTAATGTCTCAAAATTAATTCCCTAGGAAAACAATTTAAAAAAAAGCAGATTGTAGAAATTTCTTAATTGTGATTTTCTCTGTTTACATCCGCAGTGTTAATGCGGTTTATGGAGAATTGCGGTATATCGATCTTCTACTGTAGTATATTTCAACATTTGCATGCCATGTGAGAGAAGCGTGTTATCCAATAAGTTTCAATATGTATGTTCCATGTTCAATATAAAAGTTACTATTATAATTATTTCTCTTTAGGTTACTTGAAAATGGAAGTCAAAGATTCAAATTTAGATAACAGCACTCCTTATAAGAAATTTGGTTTGCCTAGTTGGATGGTGAACAACATTGAGCGTCTCAATTTTGTTACAGATTTTGAACAGTATGCATGTAGTCCTCCTGAAACGGAAGGTTTTCTTACAGAAAATATTGATAACTGTGATCTCCAAGACAATTCTGCTCCAATGGGTAATTTTTCATCCCTACTTTTTAAGAGATTTCTTATTCTGTTACTTCTCCAATTTAAGTGTACCACCAAAATTAATATCGACCCCTTTTCACCTCAAAGATTTAAAGGTTGTATAATTACAGGAATAAAAATCTTCCACGGAATGCAGTGTTTTTAGTTATTTTTAGCTATTTTAAAAAATAATTTGT
The DNA here is from genome assembly GCA_038373885.1 of Cheiracanthium punctorium. Lineage (NCBI taxonomy): Eukaryota > Metazoa > Arthropoda > Arachnida > Araneae > Cheiracanthiidae > Cheiracanthium > Cheiracanthium punctorium. The sequence continues at coordinate 974,017 of JAWZYV010019369.1, forward strand.
AGATTATACATGTAATCTTCGCTGAATTTTGTATTTTGTATCTGCCAACTAAAGTTCAATCATTTTGCATCATTTTGTTAAATGAGTATTTTCTTTTAAATATTTCTGCATTAACATCTCTAATGCAATTGCAAAGTACATGAATCCTTATTTCAATTTATTTTTTATAAATTTTTCAAATTTTAAATGCTTCTGAAAGTTTGAATCTTAAGATAAAAAATTGCATGAACAAATTCAGCCATTTAAAAAAGAATTTTTGTTAATGCAATTAAACAAATAGATTTTCCCCTATAGAGTATTTATTGATCTGTGTCTTTTTGTCTATGCAGTTTTAAAATAAAAGAAAGCTCATCTGTATTTAATTTTATTCTCATGTGCATATTTTGTTACTACAAAAATTAACTTTTAAAACCCGTATTTTTATTAAACATTGTTCCTATTTTATTCTGTCTGTTTGCAGCTTAGAAGGCAGAAGCATTTGTTCCTGCCTTCTTTCCTCCTTTGTGTATCAAGGTACTGTAAGACCAGGTAGATTCGAAGATTTTACTCAGAAATAAATTAAAACATTCATAAAAGGATTGTACGTTGCTTAATTAAACAAAGAATTGTTTTCCCTTTTTAAATTTTAACCACTTGAATGGTTATTTTTGAAATTATGGGATAAAAAAAGAAACTCTGCATATCTGTAATTTTTACTTTATTTCTGATCAAGGTTTCTCGAATAAAAATAAGATTAAACCCTTCAAATCAGCCTTTTTATGCGATTTTTGATTTTACATGAAAGGAAGTAAGGTGTGCCATTCAGGCATGAAATTTGTTTTGTCTTGACCGTATATTTTATGATATTGCTTAAAATCTCCCTTTTTAAATAATGATAGCCTATTTTTCTGTTGAATATTCTCTATATAAAATTGATTATTAAATATTTATGCATGAGTACTTGGTTATTATTTTATTTAGGATAAAAGTAATTAATTTGCTTTGCGGTTAAAATTTTATGGTAAACATAGTGTCGTGCATGAAAATATATTGATGCTTAAATTCAAGCTCGCGCACTTTTCCTCTTTTTTTCGTCTTTGTGCATTCTCATTCCTGATAATTAGGACTGTAAGACTGCTCTAAATTTTCATTTGTAACTATAGAAAATATTGCTTTAAGAAAATTCAGTTGTTCCTCTAATAGCTGCATTATAGTGTCCCACTTATCAAACCCAATTTGAAACTTTAAAAGGTTAAAACTACACAAATAAAATTCTTCAGTGGCAGCCACCACCTTCCTCAGCCATCGCAGTTTCTTGCTTGCATGATCTCTTCCTCAATGCCTCGCCCCATCCCAGATCAATCTGTGCATGTCATTAACAGCGCCATCTGTAGTTAAGATTTGAAGTGCCTCAATTTTAAGTGTGTAATTGATATTTTTATAGTCGGCTAGTTTTTTGATTTCATTAAAATTAATTTCAAGGGGTTGTTCTTCGGCTATTTTAGAGCTGTGCTGGGTTTATTGAATTTAACATTGTTATTGTTCCTTTTTTTCTTTAATTTTCCTTTTAGTCATTCCATGTAGCACCCAGATTTATTTTATATAGGAATGACTAAAAGGCATGGATGTGAAAAACAGAAAGGTTAAAACGTGCATTTGTATTTTCCTGATTTTCTACACCGTGATGTCACGAAATATGACCACGAGGAGAAAATATTATCTTTCAGGCTAAACACGATGGCGCAATGTAGCACAGTGGTATCGCTTGCAATTCCTAGTCCAAAGGAAATATTAAAAGGAACCAAATAATTGTGTATGGCGGTTATGAAGAATGGTCTCCACGTTTGCCTGATCGGACTCCACTGGACATTCTTCTGTAAGGATACCTAAAACAGCAGGTGTATGTGACCCCCTCCACAAACATTGCAGGACCTTAAATGATGCATTACGGTGCTTGTGCCAACGTGTGCGTGGAGAAATTCAAACAGGGATCCAAATGTGCATGGCATCTAACAGTGTAAAGTTTGAACATCTTAAATAAAGGTATATTATTATAAATTGTTTTCTTCTTTCTTTGATAGTTTTTTTCACCTTCGCAGAGTAGGGAACCATGAAAATACAAATGCACATTTTAACCATTCTGTTTTTAACATTCATGACAATGAGGCGTCTTTTCGTACTAAATCGATAACTATATTGTATAAGATATGCAATATACAAAAAATTTTATTTTTAACATTTAATGAGACTTGAAAATTAAAAAATGAACCTTTTTGATAAGTTATTGCTCTTTTGATTGGGAATTTCTAATTGAAGAGTTGTGCACAAATTGAACATAAATGATTTTATTTTTCAATCATGAGATTGGCTTTATGAGTTACTTATTTTAGTTCTTTCTTTTTGTGTGTTTCACAAGGGGTGTAGTGAAAAAAAAATTTCAGGATTATGAAAGTTCTGACTGAATAAGTAAAAATTGTGCACAACAAAGCTTATGTTGATTTTGCATCCTGTGTGGGTGTGTCGCTGAATAGATACATGATTTATGTTTATACTTATATACTTCAGGTTGCAATTTTTTCTTAAGATCTAAAATAGCTCTTTATTTTTAGCTGTCTCGAATGAGCCTGTTGAGAATAAGCCAAAACTTCAGTCTGAAAGCAAGGGTATCAGTGAATCAAAATCTGCTCCTAATCTTTTGGCAAATGCTGCAGAAAAAGTTGCTTCATTGTCAGTGGTAGAAAACGTAAAGCATGAAGAATTTTACTACTCATCTCCAGATACTACACCTTGTGCTACTCCAGAACCATCTCCAGCACCACGCCGAAGAATGAGCGGACAGCAGGACACTGTTCGGACAAACCCAGGAAGGTGGTTTTATCTTGGAAACTTCAAGAAACCTGATCCAAATAGTAAAGAACAAAATGCTGGTAACAACAAAGAAAATAAAGTTAAGCATCTGGATAAATCCAATGATGCACAAACAAGATTAAAGGAGTCTCCTGTTAAGCAGAGGAAAAATGGAATTAAGCTTGTTATATCAAATTTTGATATTAATGCAATAAGTCCTAGTTCATGGTAATTTTTTGTTCTTGTATATTGTACCTAGTTTGTAAACATTTATACTGTTAATAATTTTTCATGACTAATGGCCTTGTGGCTTTTTTTGTATAGTACTCATTGTCAATTTTCATTTGCAGAGTTGTTTTTCATTGATTAATTTAGTTCCGTTTCCGAGACTCATTTGCATTCAAATTTTTAGCAAGATTTTACCAGTGTTTCAGACTTATAAGAATCATTTAGTTTTTAAGCATTTGTTTTCAGCTTTGTCAGGACTATAGTTTAAATTATTTCAGTTTCAGTAATAAGTGTTAGACTTCTTGTGATCTGTATTCTTTAAAATGCAGTTGGGTAATAATTTGTTTGCTTATAATTATTAATTCTTCATACTGGTTTGCCCATCATGACACAATCTTGGACTATAAATCTGTAACAAAAAGAATAAGTTAAGCTTATTCTTTTTGAACTAAATGAAAAACTAATCTGTTGCTTATGAAATTCTATTCTGTTGGTACCAATTTAAAGAAAAGAAATTGTACTGTTTCATCCTTTATAGTATAAAATATAAATAAATGGAGGAAAGCCTTTTTTTTTTTTTTTTTGTGATGTATTTCACTAGGTATTGACAGAGTGAGCTGTTAAGTATAATTTATAAAGATCTCTAGTTTTTGTTAATGTAACATTTAAGTTTAAATTGTTCATTTCTTATTAAATCTTAGTGCTAGTTCTTGTGCAAACAAAATTGGTAGAATATTTTTATCTTTTACTGAAGTGTCAAATCTTCGAACACATTTCTTTTAACCTATAGAGTTCTATGTTTACAGTTAAGGATGTTGATTTTAATAAACTTTAAATGATTTTGCAATAAATATAAGGAGAAACAATGGAGTAAGGAATAACATAGTTTTTATATTTACAAAAAATCTTATGCTTACATTTTGTAATTAACTATTGGTAGGTTAGTATTAAATGCTTGCGTGTTTGTCAATGAAATTTCTAATGTTTTTAGTAAGAGCGTGCTTTGATGTCTGTAGACCTCGCTTCTTTTGAATCTCTGTGTTGCTGATACATTTAAAAATGCTCTTAGTGAGGTAGAACTGGTCATTCTATTGCAAGGTCTTTAAATGTATAGTTATGAATAAAATGTTTGACTTAGTTTGCAATTATGTATGTTCAAAAAAATTTGTTTAAAGTGCAAAAGGTTCATTTCCTTTTCTAACTGTATTGATAATATACTTATGTTTGTAATATTTCAGAGCCAAAGAATTCAATGGGAACAACTTGTTTCTTGTGAAACCTTGTTAAAGATTTCTAATGTAGGAACAACTAAAAAAAGCAAGACTATAGGATAGCGAAAATTCAGTAATCCTTAAATGTACAATTTAGTGACTTCTTTCATTTGGATTAGTTAAAAAAAAGGGGGGATTAGAGATACAAATTTTTTTTCTCTGTCAAAGCAGTTTTAAAAGCATATTAAATGAATTGTAAATGTTCTAGTTACTAACAGTTTGAATTAACTGTTTTAATAATAAATTTATAGTTTGCAAAAAAAAAAAAAAATCTAATATCGGACAACTTTTCAGAGTAACGTTGGAAAGAGGATATGAATTAAAGGTTTTATATAGTTGAACAAAAAATTGTGATAGTTTGAAACTTATAAATTTGTTTTTCTGGTTTTTAAAAAAAAAGGGTTAATACAACTTGCTTTTAACACTAATTCATCTTGTGAACACTTTCAGAAATTAGATGGAACGTGTTGGAGCTACCTTTAGATTGTAATGAACATTTGTTGTATCTTGCAGTATTATGTTTCGCGCTATCAATTTTGGACATTGAGTGAAAGCTGCAGACTAGTTCAGCAAGTTAATTTGCCAAACCAGTCTAGTTATGTGTATAAATTAGTATGCAAACACAAACCTTGTATTAAAAATTATGAATTGAACTAAACCATTATTGTTAAATGCATTTTTTTTCTCGGGTAATTTAAACCATCTGAGAACAAAGTATTGAGCAGCGATTGTTTTAAGACAGACATGCATGATTTGGAATTAGTATATTGTATCTTCATTGAAAAAGTCGGAGAAATCATTTACTTTAATAATTGAAAGTTTTTGTTTTACAATAAAATAAAATGGATTTTTAGATCTCGCAGTAATTCTGTTCTGTAGATATTAATGCATTTTTGAATTAAAACATAAGTTATCATTTGCATTTTAACTTGTGCATTTCTCTTTATAGAAGTAACTCTTATCGATCAAAATAAATTTAATGCAGAGTGTAGTGTAAGGCAAAAATATTGCTATGCAAGTCGCATGCAAGATGTTTCTACTAAAATTTTAAATGTTAAAAACCTCTTAATGCTGAAAGCGGCTGATTTTTTGTTTTTAAAACTGTGGGATTCAGTCTTTTTCATTATCAGACTTCATAATTCTCCTCTCCATCCATGTGCATAATACCAGTCATCGTCTAAACAATATTGCTGCTTGTTTTTGTTCAGAATGTTTGATGTTTATGCATGTATATTAGTTTCATTAAACTGTAATTTTTTTATGATACAGTACCTTCTATTTATTCTTGAATTTGTGTACACTATCTTAAGTGGAAGCTGTATGACATTTATGTGCACATATTTCAATGTATATATTTTAATTTCTAACTTTTGTTTTGAACTGAAAATGAACATTAAATGTTTACTTAGCTGCTTTAACTGATTGTAATTGTTTGAGCTTTACAAGCTGCATTAAACTTTTCTCTTTATCTCTGAATTTTGTACAAGAGAAACCTCTTTATTTCAGTACACGTCACAATTCTTCTGATTTTATATTTTCTTCCCGGAGAAAAAGCTTACACTTAAGAGGCATTGCATAGGCATATCAGGCAGGGGGTTTCCATCAGAAATTTCATTATTTTATTTTCATCTGTTGCCTTACCCAAGGAAGAACAAATCTGAAATATTTTTGATAAACCTCTTTTAGTTTTAGAGCTATGGGGGGGTGGGCAAAGTACCCCAGAGCAGTGATGTAGAAGTAATTTAGGATCATTTTTGCCTGTGATTGGCTCCAAGGTGCTTCTGAGAATTTATCTGATAATATACCTTGGATATTAACATCTGAAATTGAAAATTCATTGGAAGATAGTCAGAGCCCCCAAATACCAATTTCATAAGTAGTATTTAGAATGCTTTTAATCTTGGTTCTGACATGATACAGAAAAATTTTTGTGCAGTGCAGTTATGTTATCTTTATGTAAAGTGAATCCAATGTTAAATTTTTGAAGGACCCCAAACATGGTACTTAACACTAATTTATGCAATTTCGAAGGATTGGTATAGCTGGCGCCAACTTCCCACAGGAAATCTATTTGCATGGATATGGATTATCAACCTAGTTCCTAGTAGTTTCATATTACGAAAAACATTTTTTGCAGGTACAACTGTTTCCAAGAAGAATCCCAAAAAGTACCTTCCTATTTCGACATTCCACTGACACACATGGGGCATTACTTTTGAAGTTTAATCTACTGTAGCAATATTGAAAATTAAACTTATCCTATATATATCACAAATATATTCTCTGTGTATCGCAAATAGTTCTTTTACAGGGGCACTCATTAGAATTGCATTACACTGTATAGGAATCTCTAACTACTGGACTGATTCGAAAACCTTTTTCAATGATAGAAAGCTACTGTTCCCGGGTATTATAGGCTACCTTTCATGCATGTAGCATAAATGGTTCTTTTACAGGGACATTCAAAAGAACTCTAGTACATTGCGATATATGGACATTTCTGTAACTACTGAACTGATTCTAAAAATTATTTTACTCAAAGCTACACTTCCTGAGTAACATAAGCTGAAATTCATGCATTTACAGGAACACTCAAAATAATTTGTAAAATGTCATAACTATCTAAATTTATTAACTCTACATATACCATGTCTTATACTTCATTTAAAATAAACAAAATGCAAGTAATATTTAAATGCAGTCATTATTGTGTATAGCACAAGTGTCATTAATTTCCTTTTTGTTATTCATTCATGCTTTATTTCTTTCGGATTCCAATTCAGAACGCTAGTTGAAGGTAGTATTTAATAAATATGTAAATGTTTTGTCCTGAGGTGTGTGTGTGTATATATATAAGCTCGTTAGTTGGCACCATGTGCTATCTGCTTTTTTATTTTTATATTTATTTCACTTTATCAATGGATTATCTTGGGATTTCACTTTACGTAAGTTAGCTATTATATATTATATACAGCTGTTGCAGATGCAAAAATGTTAACAGAATTTAAATCGCACCTGCACAAAAAAAAAAAAAAAAAAAAAAATCAAACATGCTGAAAATGTTTTATAAATAAAACATTTTTATTAAACAGCATTTTAAGTTGTTCCAGTTTTTAAAATAATTTCCTCAGATGAAAAAAAGTACAAAGTAGCTAATATTGAGCTGAACTTTTAGTATGCAGTGGAATATGAAAAGTTATTTGACATCAGAAGGGTTATTGCTTTATCAGAACAAGATGAGTGCTAACAATGAAACATTTTCATGCAGTACCCGACTCCGATTCTTTTACTTGGCTATGACATGACACGATGCTTCAGAAACAGTTACTGTAGGCAAGATAAATTTTGGTCCAATTTAATTTACTTCAATTACTACATTTACCATTGCTAATGTAAAAATTATCAAAAAAGCTCACAATCAACTATACAATAGATTTTATAATAAAGGTATGTAAATAACCTGATAATTTTTTTTTTTTTTTTTTTTTTTTTAAGTTTAACTCTTTAGAGATGTTAGCAGATTTTGTTGTAAAATGACAAGTCGGAAATAAATGATGTAGATTTGTGACAACTTTTATTCATATTACTTACATTTTGTTTATTTTAAATGAAGTATAAGACATGGTATATGTAGAGTTAGTAAATTTAGATAGCATTTCCCCCCCCCCCTCGTTTGGCGAATGGAGACAGTTATATTATTTATGAATTATTTTGAGTGTTCCTGTAAATTATGCTACATGCATGGATTTTAGCTTATGTTTCTCAGGAATGGTGTAGCTTTCAGAATGAAAATCTTTAGAATGAGTTCAGTAGTTAGAAATATCCATACAGTATAATGTACTAGAATTCTTTTGAATGTTCCTGTAAAAGAACTACTTATTCTACATGCATGAAAGGTAGCCTATAATACTCAAGAACAGTGAAACTTCCTGTCGGTGAAAAGTTTTCGAATTGGTTCAGTGTTGTAGATTCCCACACAGCATAATCTAATTCTTATGAGTGCCCCTGTAAAAGAACTATTTGTGATACAGTAGGGAGCCAGAAATCCGCACAGCTTGGGACCAAGGCTTGTGCAGATTTTAGGATTTTGTGGATTTTGGGCCCATAAAGGATAAATAATTACATTTCTGATTTTAAAAATGTAGACTACAATTACAATGAAATAAAAACACTGTCAAAAGTATTTCATTTATATTTTCAAATAAAATAAAAAAGCATAGGAGGAAAAAGAAAAAAATTTACATGATGACTAGAAAAGCACATTGTTACATTATTTCCTTTTCTAATTTTGGAAACATGTTCTACGGTTATTTGTTTTAAAATATTTTTTTTCTATTTTCAGCTTCTTTCTTTTATTTATATATTTTTGCAAATTGTATACTATTATCAATAAGTCTTGTTTTGTTGAAGAAATTTGCTGTAATAAAAACTTAAGGTATTCTTATCCTAACTTTTATCAAATGGATTTTGTTATTATTATTATCCAAGTTTTCATCAGAATCATATTTATCTGTATTCAAGACACTTTTGAACTATTTCATCACTGGTGAATGACTGCAAATTTTGTTATTTACATCAGAGAAGTTGTGCGGATTTTTGGCCCTCAACTGTATATGCAGGATAAGTTTAATTTTCAATATTGCTACAGTCAATCAAACTTCTAAAAGTAATGCCAAATGCCCCATGCCTGTCAGCAGAATGTCCCAAATAGCTATGTACTTGGGATTTTTCTTGGAAACAGTTGTGCCTTCAAAAAATGTTTTTTCATAATATGAAACTGCCATGTTGATATTAAATATCTTTACCAGTACAGGCCTCGCAGTTGTCCTATTTTTCCTGTATTTAAAAAAAAAAAATGCTTAAAAAGTCCTATTTTTGTCCTATATTTAAAAAATCTTTAATTTGTCCTATATTTTGTAATTTTAACGATGTTTCAGTTTCGACGCGACCATTTTTGAGATGCAAAAATCGGCACTGAAAGCACGCATGTGCTGAAAGCAGATGTTTTTAGGCACCTAGCAACATGCTAGGCACTACGTGACTACTGCATTTTCCGCCCCTCCCTCCCCTCACGTGAAGTGGAAGGGAATTTGAGCGGGAGTAAATGCGCTGTTCTGAGAGTCAGCCAGTTGCGTTGTTTATCATTCAGTACTGGAACTGGCTTCCCGTATCTCCGTGTGTTCGTATCGGATTATTTGAGGGTGATTTGAGGTAAAGTCGACTCGTGTGGTTGTGACACCCTCACAACTTAGTAGCGGTAACGTAAATTTAATTCCGCGTGTTCGTGATGCTCCAGAAAACGTGGTGTGTGTCTCCATCTGCGCGACAGTTTGGGCGATGTGATCAGCGTCATCAGGGTGTCTACAATCCAGAAAGTCTGGAAAAAACGGGAAATCGGATAATGGGTCCAGAAAATTCACCAATAAAATCATTCTTTTGTTTTCAGTATCCCTTCTTTTAACCTTCCTAATTGTCAGACTGAAACCGAAAGCAACTGCAAAGCATTTTTCAGATCGCGAAAGCATCAAGCATGTGCTTGCATAAGGAGTGAAAAATGGGACTCATCCATCGTGACGGAGTGTAAAAAAGCTGTCGTCAGCACGTGATAACCAGTCTGGTTTGCAATAGAATTTCATTCATTGTTTATTTATTTTAACTCAGTGTTCTGGATTTGAAGTGTAGAAAGACGAAAGTGGCTAAAATTTGTGCTAGAAGTATCGTGGACGGATAGTAGATGATCATACATGATTTATTCAATCATTTTATTTCCACGTAGTATTTATTTTATTGCTTAATACTTCTCAATATTTATGTATGCATGCTCGCATATAACACAAGCAATTGGCCCCTTTTTTTCTTAGAAAGTGTGCGCTCTTTGAGTTTCGTTTTATTTTTTGAATTTAAAGTATTGATAGTCTTCATTTGGAGGACTTATCTCTTCATTAGAATGGTTGCTGAAAGTCTGTCGACCGGGCCTCCCAGCAGATATTTTAAAACATTAATATTAACTCTATTACAATAACATTTAAAATACCCCCTCCCCGGAAATGGAAACTTATATACGCTTCTGTCCTTCTACCTCCCAAAAGTCAGGAAATGGACTTTCAGAAATTTGGTAGACACCCTTGTAATGGTAGAATTTTAAACGTATAGTTTTGGATAGTTTCCATGAAAGCCATCTTTAAAAATGCCTCGAGACACAAAATTTAACGAAAGATGGTTAGATGAAGATGATGGATCAGGAAACGACATTAAGTTGTGGTGCGCACGTGGTAAAGATGATTTTCACTTTTATTACAATTTCTGCAAAAAGGACATTTCTATTAGCAATAGTGGTAAAATACAGCCTCTGCAAGATATCCTTATTTAAGGCTTCTTGTGAAAGGAGCTCTGTGTCTTTCACATGGACAAGCCTCTGTGGAAAGGGGTTTTTCAGTAAATAAGAGAATGCTGTCTTCTGAGCGTGCAAGCATGAATCTCGCCACAATTATTGGTTTGAGGTTTATTAAAGACAACATTAAAGGAAAAGTTAGTGAAATGGTCATTACTAGAGAAATGATAAGATTTTATAAGGATACATATTCCAATACAAAGAGGAACTTAAAGCTCACCAAACAGCTGAAAAGGAAATAGAAAATAAAAGTAGCACTAGTACAACTTCAAAATGTACACCCACAGAAAAGTTACAAAATTTAAAAGAAAATGTAGGTGTAGCACAGCAACTTATCGAGGAAGGGAATAAACGTTTGGAAACAGCATTGAAAAGAAAATCATTTAAAGAAATTGCTGCAGCACAGGCGCTTATTGAAGCAGGAAACAAGAAATTAAAAACTGCTTGAAATAACTGCTTTATAAATTGTGTGTAAATAAGTGAAACAACATTCATTGCATGTATATTTAATCAAGATTTTTTAAAAAAAAATAAATCCTGGATATATCAGCAACACAATGTCCTTTTTTGGTAACCAGTTCTTATTACTATTTGGGTGTTTAAACTTGTACTTCATTTTCATAACTTCAGTAAAAATATTTCAAAAAAATGTATTCAAAAGGTAAGTTTTTCTTAAAAATTTTTTTTAAAGGATTTTGATATAAACAAACTTTATTTATGTGTATTAAAATTAAAATTGCTAACTAGGAAAAGTGGGTCACAAAGGCCCATTATCTTGAGAAATATGGGTTTTTGCATATACAAAATCCACTATGTGTGTATTTTTTTGCATCATAGTCAACAAAATTTGGGTAAATTACTCAAAAATCTGAGTAAATGCAAATCCTGTATCTTAAAAGCAAAATCAATATTCTACACTTATTATTATACCATTAAAATTTGTTAGTTAATTCAAATCTATCATGCAATTTGCATTCTTGTTAATAATCAAAATGCACTGCTTTTCATCCCCTCCCACACGAAAGAATTAATTGTGCTTTGTATAACTATTTACATAAAATAGTTTGATCAATCAGCAAATTTAAGACAGAGCTTCAGTGCAATGCCTGAAGATATGAATTTATTATTTGTGATTCTAAAAAAAAAAAATTTCAAATTGCAGTAATTGTCACACAAAAGTAGGAGGAAATTATTTCTTTTCTTCAATCCTATTATATATTTATTGCTATAATTTATTGTGTGGATGTATATATATGTTCAATATGTATTTAAATATGTTGTACGTTAGAATCCTGCAGAATATTTGCAGCGTATGACATACAAGAAGTTGTCCTATATTTTTGAAACACAAATCCTATATTTTTTTATGTTCCTGCTGCTACCACTGCCAATAGTTCTCTTGTGGGTAGTTGGCACCATCTGTACCAATCCTTCAAAATTGCATAAATTAGTGTTAAGGACAATTTTGGGGGCCCTGGGGGCTTTCCAAAATTTTTAACATTGGATTGACTTTATAAGATGTATAACTACACTGTGGAATTTTTTTTTTTTTCTGTATCACATCAGAGCCAAGATTTAAAAGAACTATTTATGCTACATGCATGAAAGGTAGGCTATAATACTCGGGCATAATGTAGCTTTCTATCAATGAAAAAAGTTTTCGAACTGGCTTAGTAGTTACAGAAATCACATACAGCGTAATGTAATTCTTATGAGTGCCCTGTAAAAGAACTATTTTTGATATATGGAGAATACATTTGTGATACATGCAGGATAAGTTTAATTTTCAATATAGCTGCAGCCAATTAAGCTTCTTAAAGTAATCTCAAAATGTCCCAAATAGGGAGGTACTTGAGATTTTTCTTGGAAACACTTGTACCTTCAAAAAAGTATTTTTTTCATAATATGAAACCACTAGGTTGATACATCTCCATGCCAATAGTTCTCATGTGGGAAGTCGGCACCAGCTGTACCAATCCTTCGAAATTTCATAAATTAATGTTAAGAACCATGTTTGGGGCCCTGGGGGGAGGGGTGTCTCCAAAAATGTGTAACATTGGATTCACTTTATATGAAGATGTATAACTGCACCGTGCAGAAATTTTTTATGAAATGGGGGTCTTTGGGGGGGGGGGGGCTTATTTGGGGGTTTTGACTATTTTCGAATGAATTTTCAACTTGAGATGTTAATATCAAAGATATATTGTCAGATATAAAGAAAAAATTCTCGGAAGCACCTCAGAGCTAGTCACAGTCAAGACAATAAAGTGTCAAAAAGACCCTAAATTATTTTTACGTCACTCCTCTGGGGTTCTTTGACCCCCCATAACTGCTAAATTAATAAGGTAAATCAAAAATATTTCAGATTTGCTCTTTCCTTGGGTAAGGCAACACAAGAAAAAAAAATTCATTAAATTCTGCGGATGGTGATGGAAACTTTTCTTATTTGCCCGATTTGCTGTTGCAATGCCTCTTAAAAGAAAATAAACTCATTTTTCAATGATATAAAAAAAAAAAATCATGCAATTTCAGTATGTGAAAAATAAATTTAACTTATCAGTATTATATTTCTGTGCTTAAATTCCACTTCCAATGTTAAACATTTATATCTTTGACATCCTTTTTATTACCTTGTTCTGTTGTCTATTTCAAAATTGATTTGAAAGTAGTGGACTACAGGAAATTATGAAACACCTGGTGAAATGAGCGTACAGGGAAAATGATGCAATGCATTATGGGGGGGAGGGGGAAGTGGGGTCATCCCTACATTTATCCTTTATTGAACTAACAATCTTTCTTTCTTGGAATTTTTTTCTCAATGTCGGGGATGCACGGTAGAAAGCAGTAAAATGTTTGGCATTTCCCCCATCTTTTTTCATGCATATAAACAGGGTCATAGAAATATGGGTAGTTATACACACATGTATACATACAAAAAAAGAAAATCTGTTAAAAAAAATCTCAGTACTGCTCCAAACCAATAAATTTTACTCCAGAAATGCGGATTTTGTCTAAAATTTCTTTTAAAAAAAATTCCTTGTGAACTTGGATCCCTGAACCTGTTTAATCAAGTGCCCTACAAACAGTGGCTTACAGTACTTCAATTTTAAGTCCTTTTCAGTTTTACATTTCAGCTTTTGGGAGACATTTCTGACTCTAGAGTTTTTCAAAATTCAGTAATGGGTAAGTAGATGTTTTTTCTTAAATGTTTCAGATTGGTTTTTCTGCATGTAGAGTTGCTAACTCTCCCGATTTTCAATGTTTATATGTTCTTATTATATTTTAAATTACTTTCATCCAACCTAATCATCTTTTTTAAAAAAGCCAAATCTGCTACTACGATTAATGGTTCGCAACTGAATTGTTGATTACAAATGTTTATTCTTGTAGTATTTAATTGTTCTGGTATGTATTCCAACTGTATTTTAAATTAGTTTCTTCCAATCCTTTCCATCTTTTTTTAAAAGCAAAATCTGCAATTACGATTAATGTAAAACTGAAAATTGTTGATTAGAAATGTTTATTCTATCATAATTCAAATAATTATTCTTAAGGTTATGTATTCTCATTGTATTTTGAATTTGCTTATTAATAGGGTGTGTAAGGGGTTCTTATTAAAGTTGCCCTCTTCAGAGTGATGCACAGCAAAAACTTATGCCAAAAGGTAAAATTAGCATGAAACCTTAATGAGACCCTGGGAGAAGTTAGTCTAAAATGTAATAAAGTGATGCTCGGTTATTTGTCTGCATTATTAAAACTATTTTCAAGCCCCTGTCCCCCCCCCCCCAAAAAGAAAAGGAAAAGGTTTGAAAAAGAACAGTTGCCAGATTATCTTGCTTTTAAGACCGAATGAAAAATTTTAAATGTTTATTTTAATATTAAATGAAATATATTATAGCAGTAAAGTGTCAAAGCAGGGTTAACATATTGGCTTTCTTTTTAGGCCAAATGCTGCCTTTAAAAAAGCCAGTCTGGCAGCTCTGCATATAGAGACATAAAGTCCAGCATTGTAAATGGCATATGGGTCGATAAATGGGACAATGAAACGGGGAACAAACTTTGTTCTATTCGCCCAACTCTCGCACACTGGTCGTCTCATCCCTATTGCAGGCTAGATGTCATCTTAGCACGTCTTTGCATTGGACATATGCGAATTACTCATAAGCACTTACTTTTGGGCGAACCTGCCCCGGAGTGCCCTCACTGTCATACTCAACTCACCATTTGTCATCTTTTAACGTCGTGCACGGCTTTTAATAGGTTTTACCAAATACTTTTTAACTGTTCTCATCCTAAACTTGACGATATTTTGGGTGAAACCCCACATCGGAATCTATTTGCTTTTCTTAGACGTATCAATAGTTTTATTCAGTGTAAAGTATCCCTCTGGCTGGCTGGTATCTGAATGGGAGCCCCCATCCAGATGCCTTTGTTTCACTTTTTTATCTACTTTTAACACTTTTTGAATTTTACTTTCCACCTTTTTTAGCTTTTAGTAGGTTTTGTGGTACCTATTACCTGAATGCATCATGCTGTGATTTTAACTCCTTGTCTGGCATGGCATGTCCTTTTTGGACCTTGTGCCAATAAACACCAACAAACCAAACCAAACCTGGCAGCTCTGCTTTGAGTTTGTCCTTAAAAAAGAGCAAATCTGCAACCCTGTTTTAACTCTCCATGGTGGGTCAATTTGTATAGATGCAACTATAATTTTGTCAACCACCACCTGATGGCAATTTTTTGAGCTAATTTATTTCCTATACAGACTTGTACAACTTTTACACATTACACCTGCTGTTTATGCTTTTACGCATACAGCACTTTTTTTTTATGCATTTTCGGATATTTTCTTCCTAACTTGTGCTTATTTCTTTAAAACTGATATAAAAAGAAATGTATTAGGTTTTAAATTGAAATGATATTCTATGCTTGGGCCTTTCCAATATGAATCTAAGTGGTTGCATCGGCACCATGATCCACATCGTACATCCATGTTGATGCAATGCGTATCAAAATATTTTTCTTAGTTGCCACTGAGGCAAAGAAAAAAAAAATCTCCTTTTACCAGATGCGACGTCGAGTATTTCTTTCTTAATTGGTTTACCCAGTCATGACATCATAGAGCAGAGTGAATGGAAAAATTGCTCGGTCAAACGTTTTTCAGAGGACAGACAGTCAGACATTATTCGTACAGAACTGTTATTTACATCTTTATCGATTGAGCACAGTGTTCCCATTTCAGCAGCTGACCATGCTGAATGCGAGAAGGTTTTCAGTATTATTCGAAAAAACAGAAATGAATTCAGGTGCAACTTGTCTAATAAGACTTTGGAAAGCCTTCTTATTATGAAAGCCAAGTGCGAAAAATCTTGCTTCGAGAAAACTTTTACTTCAGATTTTCTGAATAAGGCCAAAAAAAAAAAAAAAACCTACTGCTGCTTCTTTGAAGTCAGCACAGTCAAAATGAGAGTTTTTTCAAGTCAGTTAAGTGATTATAATTAATAAATTGTTAGTCAACAGAAATCTTGAAAATGGTGTATTAATTGATTTATTTGCCTTTTATTCAACAACTTCATTTTCTTTTATTGTTCTTATCTTTATTTATTAAAACTTCTCAAGTCAGTAGTTAATTATATTTAACCTTTTCTGTGGAATTTTAGAAATTAAAAATGCTATCAGGGTAAGTACGCATCCAGTATCCGGCTGAATTTTTAATATCCGAAATACCGTCGTATATCCGATCATAACTACCAGATATCAGACTGCTCTGCCGGATATCTGGCTGTATATTACTAAGGTTTATTAAAATTAATTATTGATTGATGATATGGTTGAAATATTGGTGTAACACATACATAAGTATTTATTTTCTTTTTATGAACTAATTATGTATGTTATTAGTTAAATAATTGTGATATAAAATGCATTAAAAATAATACTCGTGCATTCTATGGTGAAAGGTGAAAAATAATGCTCACGCGTTGTATAGCAAAAAGTGTCGAAATTTCTGTTCGCATGCTGTTTTACACATTTTGATTTTCTCAGGTTGGCAAGTCTGCCTATACAAATTTCTCCTGTGATCTGACTAAGGTTTCTTGCAAATTTGGTATATTTTAGGCAGTAATTTTCACTGACACTGCTCTGAAAAAGGTATTTTGCCTATAAAAGCCCTGTATATTCTTCATGTACAGTATGAAAGTTTTAAAGAAAGAAAAATAATTATCTGGATTTCTTATTTTCCAATCAAATTGTTATGCCGCTAATTAATGTCAGATACAGAAGTCTTTTGGGAGTGGATAATTTTTAACTTATATTTGGCCTAATAGAAATATAGAATTTTTTTTGCAGAAGCTTTTATATAAATATATATAATTTCATCTAAACAAAGTGTACAATGAAGCAAATGTTACCTGTAAGGAATGTCTTTTGGGGAGGTGCGGAAGCCTCCTAACCACTTCCCTGGGTCTGCCTTTATCATTAATAACCCAGAGTGCAAGTCACACTTTTCCATATTTTTATGCAACATCTCTAATTTTTTAACTGAAAGAATGTTACATATGTAATTATTTTTGTACTGAAATTGAAAAATTTTTGCATAGAGAACATATTTCAAATTTCTGACTCAAAAAAGGACTAATTTCTGCATCACACAAAGCCAAAATTTTGAATTAAAATATTCTTCAAATTTTTAATGCAGAAGAATGTTAATTTAGTGTTTTTTATCTGATGAGCTAACAAAAATGTATACTATTTAATAGATTTTCGTGAATCAATTTTATCCAAAAAAAATTGATGCCTACAGTTTAAGTTGAATGGCCATCTATGAGGCCATTAAATTTCGTTTCATTTGCTTCAGCCATTGTTGCCTTATGCTTGGGGGCTGACAGACACTTTTTACTATCATTTTTGGTTCCCAAGAGCTCAAAACTCATTGTTACTCACAAAAGTTTAATTTTATTTATATAGATTGGTATAGATCCATTTCGCATGCCTCCAAAGAGTATACCTCACTTGCATGCACAGACCTGTGCCAAACCACACATCTTGACTAGATGGCATTTGCATGAAAAAAAAAAAAAAATACATGAATCCATACCCCAGGGACATGGTAAAATATAATGAACAAAAGAAATTGCAACAACTGACATAGCAAAGCCCACAAACTGGTAGAAAATAACTTTTTAGTATCATGCATCAAAAATTTCTTAATTTTTTAAGGCTGCAGCGCGACAGCATTAAGGTCGTTTCAATAATAAGTCTGCTGCTGTTTTCATAATTTCATGTAAACGGTGGTAAAGACAAATCTGAGCATCCTTTCAAACATAATGAGATGCCAAAAAGTACTGGGCTGAATGGTTTTCTTAAGTTCACTGAGCAAGTCCACTGAACAAGAAAATATCAATGCACCGAGCAGGGGCGTAGCCAAAGGGGTAGGGGGTCATACCCCCCCCCCCCATGAGGGATTTTTTGACATACAAAATGTATATTCTTCACTCCCTTATCACACACATGTATGCATATATGTGAGTTGCAGTAGTCGTAACCCCCCCCCCCATGAAAAATTTCTGGCTACGCTCCTGATGCTGAGGTACAGTTATGAGTTCTGATCGAGAATTTCACAAAGTTTTTAGACTGTCAAAGGATTTTATCGTATGAGGAATATAGCATTTGAGGAAGCTTCTGTGATTAACTGACTTAAACGTGTTGTTGCGCTCTGTAATTATTACTGTAAATACTGTACTGAAGAATGTTCGTCGGATTTCTAGAAACAATAATATTTGTGTTACGTCCTGTCAACTCGACTAACTACTAGAACTTCCGCTATGCACTGAACTTTTAAGCTACAAACCCGAGAACTAAGCAGAGAGCTTTCTACAACACTGTTTTAAAAGAAAATTTTTGCCTCCCTCCCCACTCCTCCCCCAACACTTCTGTTCATTGTCTACAATCTATAATTATGCTTCTCTGATCTTTAACCCATTTATGCCTGGCGTCCCTTTTTTGGGACGGCATTTTCGCTATTAGTCGAAAACGTTATTTATTTTTCCCAGCCTTTATTCATGAGTATTGAGCCTCAACTCCGCACAATATTTTAACATGACAAAGTAGGATGTTGATATTTCGATTTTTATGCAAAATGATTTTAAAATAAATCATTCCTTGTTCAAGAAGTTGACATCAGAAATTTATCTATTATTTCTGTTATCAGTAAAAATCGAAGAAAGTCGCAAAAATATCCAGGCACAAATGGGTTAAGAATAAATATACTTCAAAGTGAAGTGAAGTAACTTCTTTTCTGATTTTGATGAAATATCGATTTTCTATTTAAAAAAAAAAAAAAAAAAAGTTCGACTTAACAGTTTAAAAACTGCTGCCTATCAGCATCGTCGGTGATATTTGATATTTATGTGTAGCATGTGTACGAAAGAAAATTTTCCCCAACGGTTATGTATAATTTTGGATTGATGAAAAAGTGTTTGTGAAGGGGGATAACTTGACCTGAACTTGGTGAGGCTAAGTCCTTGTGACGTAAATGTTGTTTATGGCTACTCTTTCTGCGGGGCGTTTCGAAATTTTCCTTCATTTATTTTCTTATGAAATACCTTTACGATATCTTGGCAGATAATAGGGTTAAGAGCTTTTAGATAAAAAGTATGTACAGTTTTGTAATACTTTTTATAGTGCGATGGCTCGATAAACGTAAACCCCCTTGTGATAGCTCAGCTTCATAATTGATGGAATTCATATCACTGACTATACAGTAACCTGGATTGTTGCTTAGATAAATGCACAATTTGTTTTGAGAAATATTATCGAAAATGCGAGTAACTAAATCTTTTGTAAGAGGTGCGTAAAGGATGTTGATAAAGTTATGTTAAACTGAGGAAAGTTGCAAAGTTATTTAACTTCTTTAGTTAAGCGTGGATGGACTCAATACAATGACTTAAATTTAAGAAATTAAAGTATGTGATAAATCTCCACATCCCCAAAGACTAATTTACAAATTTGCTGCCTGTTCTACCGCCGTAGGGTATAGCCTAGCTATCCTATGCAGAAATTCGCCACTAACACTCCCTTCCGGTGTTGCTAGTTCGATACCCGACCTGCTTTTGAAGACTCCATGTTCGTGCACACTAAATTCGTAGTTCCTAAAGCCCTCTGTCAGTCGCTAGCAGTTTCCGAGAGGTGCCAAAAGGAAAGAAATCCCCCACCGTCTGACTTACCCAAATTGTTACAAGGGCGCAACTAACTCCAAACAGCACATTAGGGGACACGGGCTGGCATTTCCCTGCAGGTACGTATCCAGAAAAACATTTCGGAGGGGGTACAAAAGGCAGAACTTTTCACAAAAGGACTTTATCATTTTCGTAACAAAGTCAAAATTTCGGGGAGGGGAGGTGTTCCGGACCCCCTCACCTCGCCCCCTTAATACGTCCTTGCCTCCTGGAAAGTAAACACCAAGTTGCGCAAGGAATAAAGCGTGGGATTAGTTGCCAAAGGGTTGCGCATTCGAATCCCGGCTTACTACTGAAGTCCACCGTTTACGTGTATGCTAAATCCGTGATTACGAAAGTTCATATTCTCTACTCCTGCAACTTCTGATAAAGATCTAATAGGCCTAGGACTCTAGTGCAGTCAATCGGCCTTGATCCACAAACACTCAAACTGCTAAAGATCTAAGATGTATCCCAATTCCAAGAAGGACATAGATAGCTCTAAACATCACGCCATGGACACCGCCGAGATTTTTCATAAAGGTGGGCAAAATGTAGAGCATGTTGCGTGTGCACATACACGCGCTTCCTATCAGGGGCGGCCCTAGGGCCGGACAAACCGGACCCCTGTCCGGGGCGGCATTTTGGCTCGAATTTGAAAAATACATTTTGTATTAGCAGAAGAATTGTTAAAAAATATTCCGAATATCATTCTATATAACTTTAATAGCTGATGTACCCATCCGTCATTGATGGGTTTTTACTAACCGCGCTTAATATCGTTTGTATTGTAGGAGTACAAAAAAAATGGAATTAGCATACTGGCAGAAATATAGAAAGCAAAGTTATAACCCTTGCGTATTGTTCAAAGATTACAGATTAGAGAATAACAAACTACTGAGACAAACTGTCAATAGAGAAAATATTTTACATTCAAAATTAACGTTTTCTTTTAGTGAATGAGCTTCAATGAATATTAAACCGAAAAGAGAATATCTGGAAAATGCTTTGTAATAGCAAGTATCCTATATTTAACACTGCAACGTCTGATTGAATTATATTTTGAAGATTTTACTGGATGCGCGAAAAACTTAAAATCAAAGTTTACGTCATACTTCGAAAATAATTCAAATTTGTAGAAAATTAAAAACCTGTAATTTTAATTTACTAACCGCCTACTATTTAACAAAATTTCATTTCATTCCTTTTTGTCTTTTAGTTGTTTTCACGAAGTGGTCAAACAAAATTTTCTCAATAATATATAGGGATTTCACTTTACGTAAGTAAGCTATTATATATTATGTATATACATATATATATATATATATATATATATATATATATATATATATGTCTCAAAATTAAAAAAAAATAATAATTTTAAAAAAGGAATCGACGTAATTTGTTTACGTCGAACAGCCACCTATTGCATCATCTCCAGACGCCTTAAAGTGACGCCCTCCCCCTCTCTCCCCGCCCCCTAAAAAAGAAAAGAAAAAATACAATGCACCTTTTACAAATCCTTTCAATTTATTCAAATCTTTTAAAAATGTCTATGATGCTTTGTTACCCGCATGACCTAATTTCATTCTGTTCTCTTAATCCGTTTTTGATGGATGCCAGAACAAACTTTTAAAGCGATTTTTATAAAATCTCAAAGTCTATGAATTATTTAAAACAATTTTGGCATCTATTGTTTCAATTAACTTACCATTCAATATAATTCCAAATTTCATTCTATTCCACTGGGTCATTTTTTCAGAAAGCGCGAACATACATTTACGCACAGTTTTCAAACAACAGTTTTAAATCTCAGCTTTTAAACGAATTAGAAATATTTTAGCACCTGCAGTTTAAATTAAGTTGCCACTTTTGGTGTTGCAATAAATTCCATTTCATTCGCTTTAGTTGTTTACATGTGATGTGCTAACAAATATTTACCCGTTTTGCATAGATTTTTCACAACGTTTCCAGTTGAGATTCAAATTACAATTTGTTAATGAAATTCAACAAGCCAAATACTATCCCATATTTCTAGATTGCATTCCTGATGCCAAAAAATCGCATTTTTAGTAAGGTATAAAGGTATTGACAAATCTAATTCAAGTGAGGCTACCGTTAAAATTGATGAAAGAATTTTAAGTTTTTGTTCCAGTGATTTGGTTTCAGGATTATTTAACTCTCTCAAACAGTTCATGTTCCTATGCTCTATTATTATTTGGTACAAAATCTTCAGTTGCGTGAATCTATTAAGAAAGCTATTGCAGTCAAAAGACAACGATTTACCACCTGCTCTAGAACTCTTAAGAAACTGTAAAGATTTTTTGAAAGGATCTTCGATTGGATGTGATTTAAAATGAAATGTTCTGTTATGCAAGAGAACTGACCGACGGGATACTGTTCTGGCTAACACTGAATTTACTCAGCCACGTAGCTTATTGATTTTGATTGCGAAGCACGAGATGATCTGGTGAAAGATCCTAAATTAAAATTCAAGATTGTTTTATTTTTTTACAGTAAACAAAGCGATTAATATCTTAGAATGCAGATTTAATTTAATAAGTACTCAATGCAATTATTTTAAATTTTTGCAGGGCAAATATGAGTTAAAAGATACTCAGTGCTAATTAAACATTGTAACACAGTGTAATAGTGTTAACACTGTTTATAGAGTAAACAATTGGAGTTAATGCTGACCGATGGGGAATCGGAGAATAAAAATGCGCTTGATCTAGTAAATGAAAGTGTCCGTTATGGCCTTATTAGGCAAAAAGAAAAGCCCAATTGTAATTTTAAAGCTAATTTCAACTCTAGATTTTACACCACATCTTGCTATTGCTTCGAGAATTTCGTTTTCTTTGCCGATAAGTGTGGCAAGAGCAGAGAAGAGTTTCTCAAAATTAAAGTTAACTAAAAATTTCTTATGCTCCATAACTCTTCCAGATAGGTTAAATAATTGAACTACATTGCTTATCGAACATGAATTAGTTGAAAAATTGATTTAAGAGAAAAAGTCAGGAATTTTGCGGAATTAAAAGTAAAAAAAAAAAAAAAAAAATCTTGATTTTTCTCTCTTTCTTTTGGTTTTTAGCTTAATGTGTGGTATTTAATAAATATGGTTTTTCTTATGCAGTATTATGTTTAAAGAGCTATTCGAGTTTTATAGGCATGGAAACAGTATCTGTGAACAATATTTCTTTTAGTAGTAATTTTACTGTGTTAGGGGGGGGGGCGGCATTTTATATTTTTGTTCGGGGCGGCAAAACTGTTAGGGCCGGCCCTGTTCCTATATAGACGTATGTGTATATGTATACAAATACATAGATATACACATTGAAATACACATCCCAGACAGCACAGCAAGCTTGATTTATCAAGTCAATAAGCTTGAAAATTTCAAGCGTGTAAGCTTAATGCAAGCTTGAATCAAGTGTTCTAGTTTACACTTGCCCAGCTTGCATCAAGCTTGACATTTCAAGCTTAAAAAATTTTCCTAAATACACGGGGCGCCGGTCGGCGAACTCGCCCCACATATTTTAATTTAGCCACGCATTTTCCCCCACTACGCTGAAATTTCAATTTAATTTAATCTGTTTCCATCGAGTGTTCGTGACTGGAATAGAACCCGGCACATTTCGGTTGGGAGTCCAGCTCGCTATCCGTTCAGCTACTAAGCTTTACGCAGAAATGACTGAAGTTTGAAGTGACTTATCACGCCGTTATCTCGCCAGATTCATAAGTGGCGATGTGTTATTTGTTTCTTTTATTTTTCCATGGGATGCATCAAAATTAAAATAATGTTATGTGTGATTTAGAGACTCTACTAATAGGGAAATAAACATAACATAAACTTAAGAGCAGCACACGCGCACTGCGCACTTTCAGTACCGCAACACTCATGAGCAATACTGCTGGCCAAAATCGAGACAAACGACTGATTTTGAGATCAATTTCGTTGTATAATTGTATTTTATTTTGAAGAATTTCCATATTTGGAAATATAGAATGGGTTTACTTACTTAACACTAATTTTGTGTTAAGTAATCTGAAATCAAAGAAACAGATAGTTAAACGTTACTTCGAAATGCTATATCACAGTTGCTAACATGTATGGAATACAAACACTTTAGTCATTTTTGTAAATATTTCTTAAAATAACAAATAATTGAAAATTTTTGCTAATTTTTAACACTAAAAATTCTCTTTACAAATGCGGTTAGTTATTTTCCTACATATTGCTATGCTATATCGATATAGAGCATTTCGAAGAATTAAAAATAAGTTTAAATTAATTTATACAAATGTAAATTTGATTTATTTTCATTGTTCATACTTTATAATTAAAAAAATTATTTAACTTCTGAATTTTTTTTCCTTTGTAATTTTATTTTAAAACTACAAAAGTGTAAGATGTAAGATTTTTGGGCCCTAAAATCTGTAGGCCCTGGGCAGTTGCCCCGTTTGCTCTGCCGGTAATATGGCACTGGTAATAAAATAAAACACATCTTTTACGGACTTTCAGCAAATTTGAGGACGCTAGACAATTAATGTCCATTCTCTTTCACAGATGGCTCCATCACTGCGCACTTTGAAAGCTAAAATCAAGCTAGTATCACTTGTCAAGCTTCCTTCCATTAA
Organism: Cheiracanthium punctorium; assembly: GCA_038373885.1. Taxonomy (NCBI): domain Eukaryota; kingdom Metazoa; phylum Arthropoda; class Arachnida; order Araneae; family Cheiracanthiidae; genus Cheiracanthium; species Cheiracanthium punctorium. Next base: position 998,586 of record JAWZYV010019369.1, read on the forward strand.
TACGTCAAATTCAAGGAAATGTCAAGCTTGATTTAAGCTTATGTGCTGTCTGGGCATAGGGTGTCCCAAAAACACTGACCTAGGCTTTTATTCCTTAAATATTGATCATACCCATACATAACAAATTACAAACTTACGTTTAAAAAAAAAAAAAAACTAGAGAATTTAATGGTGTCGATTAAAATTTTCAGGAGATTAAAACTAAGTAAATTTAAATTTTTATACTTCTCTGCAAAAGAAATCTCAATTAGCAAATTGTTCCCCATACATTATTAAGTTCACATTTCAATACCTTTTGAAGCGAAAACATCACATCAGAAGATCGCGTTTCAGAAGCTATGCATAAATTACGAACAAAAACAATGATTCCATAAGTACTTAATACTTTTGCTATTGTTGGTATTGTATAGCCCTTCCCCACTTTGTCTAAACATATCTCTGAGCATTTTATGATTAAAAGCTGAAAATTTCTACATCAACTAATTTATGTATGCGGCACATTTTACTAATTGGGATTTTTTTGAGGTGGTGCGACTTAAAAATTTTAGTTCTGTCTATATTGGGTTTAATCTCCATAAAATTTCATTCGATACCATAAAATTCTACACTTTCTTTTCACGGTCAGGATACCAAAATTAAAAATTTAATAAAATGTGGTTTTCAGCTATAGCTAAAATTTCCTTTCAATATTTTTTTTTTCTTTTTATTGAGCAAAAATTAAGTTTTTCATTTCATGCCTGATAGTGTATGCGTAAGATTAGTGTGTAATTTTTTAAGTTTGGAGGTACGTAGTTTGTTCTATATAAAATGTCTGCACAAACTAATATGCAATACTAAAGAAACTGTTGGACAGAGATGTGGAGGCTCTTGGATAACAAAGAAATGGAAGGCCTTAATTATTTTTCAAACAAATGAAACAAAGCTTACTATAACCAGTGTGGCGAAGCGGTCTCAGCGTTAACTCGCAGCTTGATGGTCCCGTGCTCGATTTCTAGTGGAGAAAGCTTTCATTTACACTAAAGATAATGCCTACTTCTATAGTCTGGTGTTGCACTTTTAATATAACTTCGATATGGCTCACAATCGAGCACATTGAATGCCAGTAGTACGCGAAATGTGTGCAATGGGGTGCAATTGCGCTGCATCTGACCACCCCTTTACAGGTAAAGCTCATACTTTTATTTTTTAATTATCCGGCAGAAAGTTTAAATAAAAATGTCTATCGTGGGGCGCCCCTCTCTTGTGGAAACACCGAGGCTGCAGCCTCAGTTGCCCTTCACTAAATTTCCCCTTGACTAAAGAATAATTTTGAAGTTTCTTCTCTTTATTTACCTCCACGAAATAAAATCCTCGATACGTCCTTGTGTACTTCGGGAAAATGGCTCAGTACTCTACGTAGAGTTAAGTCGCGGGTAAAATCAACTATGACTGATGATATATTATTAGAACTTTACATGCCAAATGTTCATTGAAGAAGAAAAAAAATGAATGGTGATTTGGAACAGTTCATACGAAAGGTTTTTGACCAGTTTTAGTGTGACCTCGTGAGCTACAGTTTTTATTCCACTAGGTATACTTCACATTTTTTATTCTAATCTTTTTTTTTTAATTCATTTTCCTGGGGTATCTTTCAAACAGTTATCTGAACATTAACGATTTCGTACATATTTATTCTACGTATTTAAGTAAAATACACTGCTGGCCACCCAAATTGCAACACCAAGAAAAACAAGAGATATCACAACAAAATTTATTGTGTAGATAACATGTTGACCAAGTAACAAATGATTAAATTTACAGCATTCTATGAAGCGTGGTTCCTGCCAAAATCAGTACCCAGAGTAGCCGCCGTTGTTGGAGATCACAGCTGCCACACGCCTCGGCATTGATTCAAAGAGACTTTGAATGTGTTCTTGGGGTACAGCAGACCAAGCAGCTTCCACACGTTGCCAAAGTTGATCTGGTGTGACAGCTGGGGATGAACTCTGGGTCAGTCGTTGAGCAACCATGGACCACATGTTTTCTATCGGCGAAAGATCCGGAGAGCGCGCCGGCCAGGGAAGCAATTCAATCTGGTGATTGACGAAGAACCCTTGGACAATGCGTGCCACGTGTGGCCGTGCATTATCCTGCTGAAATATGGCTGTTGGCAAGCCCTGAAGGTAAGAAAGGACAACTGGCTCCAACACCTCGGAGATGTAGCGCTGGCTGGTTAAAGTACCGGCAATGCGTACTAGAGGAGTGCGAGAGAGATATCCGATACCGCCCCATACCATAATACCCGGTGCAGGACCAGTGTGACGGTGCATAATGCAGCTGTTCAGCATCCTCTCTCCACGGTGTCTCCAGACTCGAATCCGACCGTCGTGGTGTTGCATACAGAAGCGTGACTCGTCAGTAAAGAGAATTTCATTCCATTCTGTCGTCCACATCCTTCTTTCATCGCACCATTGGCGGCGGAGACGTCTGTGGTTCCGCGTCAGAGGTAGACAAAGCAACGGACGTCTTGCGGACAGACCATTCTGCTGTAAACGACGTCGAATGGTACGCGCAGACACTGGATGATGCGTTACAGACTGAATCTGCTGTGATATGGTTCGTGATGTGACTGAGCGGTCCGTCACTGCCATGCGTACAATCTGCCTGTCATCACGTGACGTGGTGCACTGAGGTCGATGCGGTCGATCACGTCTGTCCGTCGTACCCTCCTGCACCCAACGATCACATATCCGCATCACAGTTGATTGGTTTCGTCCAATACGACGACCGATTTCCCTGAAAGATAACCCACAATCTCGGTATGCCACTATCCTTCCTCTGTCAAACTCGGATACTTGATCAAAAGATGATCGTTGTTTCCTACGAGGCATAATTTATCGTTTTTTTGAAAAAAAAGCAAGAAAAACACAATTGCTGTACTTGAAACCGTCGAAATCTCCAAGCCTTAAATAGCGCTTTGAGGTGGCGCCACAGGCGCGCTTGATGTGCGTCTGCGCTGAAATTCTAATCATTTGCATATCTCACCTCAGCTAATGCATGTTGTAAATTTCATATTATTTGCATGCTTCCTTCAGGGTGTTGCATTTACGATGGCCAGCAGTGTAATTAGTTTAACATCAAATTAAAAAACACTGACCACATTTCAGATTTTTAAAAATATTTACTTATAATTTTGAGTGATTTCCTCACGCAAGGGTGAGCATTTGCCCACCCTTGCCCATAGCTGGCGTCCATGTATCACGCTGGATGACGTAAGCTACAATCATCACAATCAGCAAATCCTACATTTTGCCTTTGTAATTCGCTTAAGATGTTAGGCTAGTACTTTAGTTTAAAGCTTACATACAATATGTTAATAGAGGGTTTTAACTATGTACAATTGTTATTATTATTTTAAAGAATCACTTAATCATCTTAGAATATTTTTTTATATCATGAATTACTATTTTATCATGATTTTAATACTTAGACACTTTTGCGCTTCCATTAACACCCAATCGATTTCTTAGTTTGGTTTTCAATACTGTCTTATTTGAATAAGAGCTTTCGCATAAATAGGAAGTCGAAAAAAGACCAAACATTGATGCGTACGTGTACAAGTTATTTATGCATGTAGGTTTACATCTGAGGAATAAAGCCGAATGTAATAACCTTACAAACGACATTAAAAATTTTCATTTTTTCCCCAACTGCAGCAGAGTCCCGCGGACCAGTAGTTGGGATTAACGCTGATCTAAAGAGTAAATCAAGAAAAACAATTTTTGGTACATCAAGTCAAACACTGGCGCAACAGCCCCTCGGCGGGACCATAGCCTGCGCTGCCCAACCGTGCCTTCGCGAACATAGGATCTGGGGTGCGGATGCATATGTCTCGGCCAGGTGGTCATCCTGACGCGAAGCCCTCAGTGTTTGACCCCAAGCAATCTTGGAGCTGGATTCTCCCCTCGTTGCTAATTTTTCGCAGTCGTTAACTTTGCTCCGCCTTGAGGTTACTTGAGGTGGAGTTTTAAGGAGGAGCGTCAAGGGGTTCTTGTGATTGGCTAAAAGACCTCCCGATGGCCTCCGGAATCGTTAGCGCAATCGATAACTTCTCATAAATACGGATTAAGACCCCTTAGAAAAACCCCCACGTAAGGCACCCCGTACTCGGCCTAGATCCCTCATGTAGATAATTGTTTATAATAATATCAAGCAATTAAATCACGTAATAAAATCAAGCAATTACTGCAGTGCTGTTATTCTGGCAGAAAAATTTGGAATGCAAAATTTTCAGGCTTCGGTTGGTTAGCTAGAAAAATTCATAAAGTGGAAAGTGACACATTTCACATTTGAGAAAATCTGGAAGAAAGAATAATGGGAAGGCGAAAAATGAAACAACTGACTCGTTTTGATTTTTTTGAAATCTAATTTTATTGTATTGCTTGTTTTTACTACCTTTTTTTAAGGTAACTTAAAATAATTTTTTGTGGATAATAAAATAATATAATGATAATAAAAGTAACATCTTTAAACACGCCAATATATCAAGAAAAATATTCACTAAGTTTCACTATACAGTCCTAAGAATGTAAAGTGTAAAGGGTTGGTGTTGGTGCTGGTGCTGTAGAATTACGGCCAATTATCTGCACATGGAATCTAAGCCGATGGATGGGGTGAACTCCGTGGGGGTCTTTCTAAAGGGTCCTAACCCTTATTTACTCTAAGTTTCGGAGGAAAGCACGTAAAACTCCGAACAGTTAGGTCGGCGAACGCGAACTGGGATGGTTGTAAAGCGAAATTGCATTAAAGTTGTCATTATAGACAGACGATCTCTTTACCAAGGTGGTCACTTTAGCAGGTTGCACCGTATTTGAATGGACGACGGCACACTGAAACGGGGAAAAAAATATTCCGTTGCTCTCTCCATTTCATAGGGGACGGAGTTTGCGGTTTAGTGCAGAAATCCTTATCGCTAATTTCCGAATTACCATTAAAAAGTCGTAAAATTCGCGACGAGAATGCCCTCTTACCCACTGTAATCACGCTATACGCAGCGGCAATCAGCATCGGCCTTAAGTGATGCTGAAGCATAGACGAACAATCCAACCCTCCTCAATTTGTACAGCTTTCATTCTTTCAACTGCTCTCATAAGTTGTCCACACCACCCAGACGTATGGGTACAAATCCTCATTATAAAAGTAAAACATATTCTAAGATATCAGACAAAGCGAGTACTTGGCAATGTATAGCTGGTCTGGTTTTAAAAAAGGAAGCTCAAATTGTAAATAGCAGGTAATAGTGATAATAGTTGTAAATAACAATTGAGGTTGGTTTACTACAGTCCTCACAGAAAAGGGTAGGAATTACTTAATCTGGAAAACTTAATGCCATCCTAAAATGCGAAAATGTATGCTGTGAACACTGTATGTTGCATGGGTAGGGCCCGCGAACAACATGAATAAAGGTCGTTGCTGATTAGCCACGTTTTGTCGTCACTATAGTGGTTACGACAATTGAGGTTGGTACCAACAATTTAGGTTGGTACCAACAATTGAGGTTGGTTTACTACAGTCCTCACAGAAAAGGGTGGGAATTACTTAATCTGGAAAACTTAATGCCATCCTAAAATGCGAAAATGTATGCTGTGAACACTGTATGTTGCATGGGAAGGCCCGCGAACAACATGAATAAAAGTCGTTGCTGATTAGCCACGTTTTGACGTCACTACACTGGTTAAGGCGAAATTTACGACTTTTAATAACCATTCGGGATCTACTAACAAAAGATTAATGTGTAAACTGAAAACCCTATACCCACACACAATGGAGACGGCAACGGAACATTTTTTTTTTTTAATTTTTTTTTTTCGTATCAGTCCCGTCGTCCATTGAAACGCATAAAACACGCGGCTTTAACTTGATCGGTATAGGACGCACGATAGCTGTGCCCCCTCCCTTCCGAGTTTCCTTTCGATGGTTCTTGCAGCAGAGAACGAGAGCATACTTATTTAGTTGTGATAAGCCATGTCTAATTATGCATTAGGAGGAGAAAAGTATTGGGAAATCAATGTAATGTATCATCCTAATGAAAAACGGAACGCCCCCCAGATGGTTTCCGCCTCTGCTTTTCGCGCTGCAGCCCGGAAAAGTAGAGAATGGTGAAATTTCATTCCGTGATTTTGACGGGAGCGAGAAAACATTGACTGCAAATGCGTAAAAGGAAGCATCATACATTGACCAAACAAATAATAAAATTCATAAATTAAAAATTGTCATGAGCTGGTGTACATACATTTTAATTGTATGCAAGTAACAGTTATGAAGCTGATCCATTGCTTATATGCAGAGAATTTCAAAAGTATATTGCACAGATGTAGAAGGAACTAAGGCGATTCAGACTTGCATGGTAATGTAGGATTAAAAACGTCTTTTTAATACACCTGTTAATAATCACAAAAGGTGTTGAAGCATTACTGAAATTTTCTTATCAAATTTTATTACGGATGATTTCAATATTCGGAAATTACATCATTCACAAAATGAAATACCAATCGATAGTATTTCATCGGATTTTGATCAGTTTTTCAAGAACAATGTCAGAATTTTTCAAGATTTGGTCAGGCATGGATCAATATTTTTCAAGAAAATTTTTTAGCAAAGTGTGATTTTGAAATTTCATCAACCTCTCAACACCTTTTATAAATTATTATTAACCGTCCCAAAAAAGTTATTATTAACCGGGGAATGAAAATGACGTTTTTGACCCTACATTAGTATGTAAATCTGAATCAGATATTTTTGACGTTGATTTTGATATTTCAGCATGTCTACTTGATCCCTGAATCACAGTATCCATTGAATTTTCAAGTGTTTACTTGGGGGGGGGGATTTCATTAATAACGGGAATATTCCTCTTCATATATTTGGGCATAAGCTAATATTTCCTTACTCAAAAAAATCTTTTAGTCTAAACATGATAAGGCAAAAATTTGAAACTTTCTTAAGTATGTCGTGTTTCTGCACAGCCTTTTTTAATTTTTTTTTTACTTTGTAACTTGTTTATCTAACAATTATTCATAAGTAAATGAATAAAAAAAAGATTTTTCTTGTCTGATCTGCTTTTTTATCAAATTATCGTAAACAGTTATCTGAGTATTATCAAAGAGTAAGTTTTCGGTGATAAGTACCCTGCTATCGTAAGTAAAACATTGTAATCAAAGCAAGTCATTTTATAATAATAATTATAGTCGGGTCAAAAGAGGTTACGCCTCCAATATTATTGTCAGGCATGGTTTCTTGTATGCATTTATAACACGGAGATTAGTGTGATACAAACACACGCACAAAATAATTGCACCATAATTTAGGCCCTTCAATGATGATAAAAATGAAATTTCATTAGTAAAAAAGGGATAAACTTTACAGACTTTTTTGTGTATTACACTTCGAAGTTGAAGAATGATCTGGTGATGCTATAAAACAGCCTGGCTAATTCACAGTTTTCTTATATACGATGCCTGTATTCTATTTTTTTAAATTTATTTTTTAACTATTTTTATTAAGTTAATTGAGTTCATGCTTGTTGCACTAACTTTTTCTATTTGAGCCTCAACATATTCTAACATTTATAAGTACTAGAATATAGGAATCAAAGTTTGACACTGACCGCGAAAGTATGAGCATTAAACCAGCCTAAATACTTCTTTCGCCCCACCATGGGCGAGTGGATAAGACGCTCAAAATAATATACGGCTGAAGTTTGAAGTAGAATTATCTATGCCCCTTATAACAATGCGGAGAAATTTTTCATCAGTAAAGGAAAAAACATATAAAATCATAAGGAAAAAATCTTAAGTTCATAAGGAAAATCATTGGTTCATAAGGAAAAAACATATGTTTATAGAATATGATAATAAAAGGAACTATACGTCCCCGCATGTTGCAACAATGGGTTCTTGTAAGAACGTGTTTTTACATGTGATTTTCACTTTTACTTCTTTTTGATGAAAAAGAAATAATATTTGAGCAAGGAGAGATCAACTTTTAATATTCCATTCAAAGTAAATAACCACACTCCTGCCAATCTTGAAACTTCTTGATATCTCTACGAGCATCGAAATTAGGAATTCCGCTCTTCAGTTTTTTTTTTAGCAATGCACACATGGGCATCCCAGAATATTATCCAGTTGGGACCAAAGATTACTTCAACATATGGAGATGTTGGAAAGAACAAAAAAGCAAGAGGGGAAAACGGCATATAAAAACATAGAACGTATTGAATTCTGTGTATAAAAATTCAGAGGAAAAATGCCCCCTACCTTGCCGTATGCTGCCGACGCCCATGAATACACAGTAATTTTTTTAAACAACATAAATTTGCATTATAAGTTATTTTCAAATTTAAAACTTGAAGTGCTATTTGCCTCCCATTGGATTAAGGATAAGCATGTACACACAGTGGTGTTTTGACTCGCGAGCGGGTCTTCGAACGCATCTCTCGCGTAAGTGAAGATTTCGCGTTGTGAAATAGAGTATATAGTGACTTTTTGAAACACACAAACAGTTGCTTTAAGCACATAAATATTCCTCGAACTGTTTTAACCCATTCCAAAACTATACATTACCATTTTGAATTTATTTTGACGTTCCTTTAACACTTTATCTAATGACGGTACTTAGAAGTACTATAATTAATTTTTTTAATTTCATTTATTTATTATAACTATTTTTTAATCATAATCAAATACTTCATTTAATCAGCACTTTTACACCAGGACTGCATGTTCAATTAAAGTAAGATTGTTTTAAAAGGATAGCTCTTCGCTCACTTTATAATCATATTGAATCAACGAAAAAAGTATGAGCATCAGTGAATTTTCAGGCGTAGATTTTATGATATTCTTAAAAGTATGTCATTCCACGTACTAGTACTTGACTTCTTTTTTTTTTTTGTACTATATTCGTTTGAAAAAGACTCGTTAATTGCTTTTGAAACAGTCTCATAAGACATAGCTAGTGTTTCTCAAATTTTTTTCTCAATTTTCTTTTATATTAAAATACTCATATTGATCATTCATTGTCTAACTAAAACAAAATGAAAGAAACATTTTCAAGTTGATATTCTTCGCAATTCATAATTTGATAGATAAAGGGTTTTGGGCACTATAGTTAGAAAGTCGTTAAGAGACGAATCAAGATCTGCTAAATTGATAAGATCTTTGAAAACTCCCCGATTTAATGAATGCTTGTTTTCGCATCATATCCACGAAGTGTGAATTCAAAGGCACCGCAAAACAGAAAGCAATAAAAAATTTTTGCTTTACCATTATAAGTTTTAGCAACCTTCTGATTGTGTCTTTTAGTAGTTGATTTGATTTGACGGATTACAGCCACTTATGTACTCGAGAGATCTAGGCCAAAGGGGGGAGGGGGGAGGAGTACGCTCCCTGGGGGTCTTTCTAAGGTATCCTAACCCGTATTTACGCAAAGTTTCGGAGAAAACCACTGAAAACTCCGAACGGCTACGTCGACGGACACTACCTGGGTTTAAACCAGGCACTTTCCGTCTCCCCGTTGAGAGTGCTATCACCACCCACGGGAGATGTATAACTATATCTCCCGCGGGTGGTGGTGCTATGCGCTCGGCCACCTGTCGGGTTTTTAATATTTGATCGAAATTCACAGTTGAATTGTTGACAAATATCCACATTTTGTAGAAAATTAAATTCTAAGATTAGTTTAAGCGTGATTGTGAGCATCCATGCTTCTGTATTTTCTGCGCCAGACGTTCTAAATCAGCAACACCGTATGTCACCTAACTTGAATCATCATTCTGTTTTGCAAATAGGGGGCATGAAATACAAAATGGTGTATTAGTTGATTCGCATATACAAATCTTTGAATATTTCTTAGTTAGATTTGAATTCGCTTTTGAAATCTTTAGTCTAACGTATCGGCATTTACATAAGGTTTAACAAAGGCATTGGCTTGAATGATTTCATTGCAGTTTTATTTTCAAAAGATAATATTGAAAAATGTAACTCCTTTTGCTCCAAAACACTTATTTTACTAATTGCTATCTTAAGCTGTTTACACCAGTTCGTAAAAAAATACACTGGCTATCATTAATTAAGGAAAAATTACGATAAAAGTTAGATGTAGAATTTAATGAAACTGACAAACAGTATACAACAGATGGTGAGCTATAAAATAACATGAAAATGAATTACCGGACACTTATGGTGTTGTAAAATTTAGCATATGTATAAAATCAAAATATTGGATGTGTCCGTTTCGTATACGAAACGTATCTTCAATATGGAATATGATCCCCCTAGAAGAAATACAGCACCTACAGAGATGTGTGATGCTGCTGTCAATTGTGTGGTCCATGAGTTCCTTAGGTAGTGCGAGCCATTCCTCTTGCAAAGCAGTTGCAAGCTTGTCGGTCGAAAGAGGAGGATTGAGAGCAGCTATATGTCTTCTAAATCACTCCATACATGCTCGATAGGATTTAGGTCCGATGAAAGAGCTGGCCACTTCATGTAGTGTATTGCTTGCTGTGCCCTGTGCGGTCTAGCATTGTCTCCCTGAAGCAGGAAATCGTCACCCACCTATTGTCCCGGCATAAGGACGTACATAAGCGTCAAGGATATCATCTATATAGGTCTGAGCATTCACGGTTCCGCGTGAAAAGACATGGAGGCCTATGCGTCCATCCAAAGAGATTCCACCCCAAACACAGAAATTGCTTCCTGCGTATGCATCTCTTTCACGGATGTTTGATAAATGTTAACGGGTTCCAGGTTATCTTGAAATCAAACAACGACTACTATCACTTTGGAGGCTAAACTTTGACTCATCCGTAAAGAGAACAACCCTCGACTGATTAGCCATCTAGTGGACATGTTCATGTGCCCACCTCAAACGTTCCTTTCAGTGGAGTGACCTGACCTGAGTGGCACGCAAATGGCTGGTAGCCTCGCGTACAGAACACCTCCGCGGAGCCTTCTATGCACGTTTGACGTTGACATTAATCTCCCAGTGGCTGCAATAAGAGAGGATCTCAGTTGAGTCAGAGTTGCGGTTCTATTCAATCGAGCACATAGTGACAAATATCGGTCTTTGGCGCTGGTCATAAAAGAGTTGGTCGTCCTGGCTGAATCTCCTGCATCCCGAATTTGTAGTTAGACATCGTTGCCAGTCTATGAACCAAAGAAGGACTGATATTTAACCATTTGGCCACTTGTGCCTGACTTTGTCTGCCTCTTGTCTCCCAAAAACTCTCTGGTGCAGATCTTCGTGTGCTTTGAGGTCATTGTTACGGCTATCCCCGACTTCTTACCTTACAATCTTGACAAAAATCGGAAGCTTGATTGAAATCATGGAATTATATGCTCCCAGCAAATTATTTATTCTGGTTGTAACGCCACTAATTTGCATATTGCTAATTTACTCAGCGTTTTGGTAATTTTTCCTTGATTTTTGGAAATTAATTTATATGTCGAAAAAATATAACAATAAAGAAAATAAAACAATGAATTTACTAACCGAATAGCAAAAGAATTCGAACGAGAGTATTTCGTCGTTCGCTTGTACGATCGAAGAATTGTGTGTATGTAAATTCAATCTGCTTAGGGGTATTCCTTGGGCAAGGGACTTTTTAAAGGGCTCTTACTTTTTTTCACGATTCATCTTGACAAAACCACCCAAAACTTTTAAACCGTTAGATTCGACAGCCGCACGATAAGCAACTTTGTTTTGTTGTGCAAGTTGATGTTTCGAACGAACTTTGCTTTTTTTTAAGTCTAGCCATACATATAATTTTAAATTCATCATTGGCACATTATTAGTTTAAAAATTTAAATATACTCTATAAAATAGGCCGAATGTCTTGTGGGCTAATAATACCGTCGGTCCGAGTTGCCACTAGAGATGAGTTCGGGCTCACTTTTTAAAGCCCGAGCAAAGAAATTTCAGCAAAGAGATAAATAAAAGTCAATTACCTCATTGATAGAATATCATAAATTTTGCCGTTTGTGAAAATTAAAGACAAATATAATAGCCAATTCTTAATACGCTTTCTAATTCTTTATATTCAAATTTATCAAATAATAATAATAAGTTAATCTCTCCCATGAATTACTTTTTAAAATCTGTTTACAAGGAGTATGTTTAATAAAGGAGAAATTTCTCCCAAGTCCGAACATAATCGTATATTACAGAGCCGGAGCCCGTCTCATCTCTAGCAGCCACTAGAGATGAGACGGGCTTAGCCCGAGTCCGAGCCCGGGCCCGAACCGGGCTCGGGCTCTGTAATTCACAATTGTGTGCGGGCTCGGGCTCGTGAAAAATTTCTCCTTTATTGAGCATACTGCTTGAAACAGATTTAAAAAGTGATTCATGAGAAAAATAAAAGTACTTATAAAAAATAAATAAATAAATAAATAAAAATAGCGGCACAGGCGCCTAGAAGGTGCGTGAAGCTCTTTGGGTATTCTAGAACGGCGGTTTATATTATTTAGTTAGTGATGAGATATGACATTTTTTGATAAAGGATGGATACGAAGAATTAGAAAGTGCATTGGGAGTTTGCAACTATATTTGTCTTTAATTTGCACAAACGGCAAAATTTATTATATTCTATCAATGAAGTAATTGGGTTTTTTTTTTTTTTTTTTATCGTTACCTGAAATTTCGGGCTTGGGCGGGCTCGGGCTCCGATTTAAATAATGTTGCTCGGGCTCGGATTAAAAGTCCTCGGGCTCGGGCGGTCTCGGATTAAAAGTCCTCGGGCTCGGGCTTCAAAAAATGAGCCCGAACTCATCTCTAGCAGCCACTCCTTTTAGTCCTTTTAGTGAGGGCACTGCAAGTTGGAGCATAAGAATCTACTTTGACGGTACTTTCATAGATGTCGCCACTATTTTTTGATTAAAAGAAAGAAGATATGCTTTGTATCCATCAATTCAGTTAAATGAATCATATTTTTTCATTAGTCCATTTATAATCAATGGCGTAAAGTTAAATGTTTCTATGTGGTATGACCCCCCCCCCCTCTAAAAAAAGAAATCTTTGAACCCTCCAACAATTCACTGCATGAGATGGTTGCAGTTTTAAGAATTTCAAACTATGATATCAAGATCCCTTCCCCCCCAGGGCCGATTCTGGGCATTTTTTTGTCGTAGGCGAGATCTGATTTTCGCCCCCCCCTCTTATTTGCAAGGTCGCCCATAAGGCGGGCAAAGTAGAGCACTTGCTCCTCCCCCCCCCCCCCCCGTTACATATGAATCATTCATCATGAGATTTAGCATATGTGTTATGATGTAAACAAAAGGGCATCATAAAGCAAAATCGGTATTCCAATTGTTACGAGTATGAAATTTGACACCTTCTTGAAAAAATTTTTGAAGTTTGCCCTCTCCTAAAAAATTCGTATGGTTGCCCGTGCTCATTTGCTTTCCTTCTCATTTCCTCTTAATGAGAAAAGCAATTGAAATATATTAATATATACTGAAAAGTATATTTTAAATGTTTAAATTTATATTATATACAAAAGTTTATAAAATACTTCACAGAGAAGTATTATCATCATGCGTCATCATCTCTCAGTATTAAGAATAGCGACTCTCTTAACAATATAATGTTGCTTCCTTTCTCTTTAAGCTACGTCAATTAAAACGAGAAAGGTAAGTCATCCTAAAGGTGTAAGGTTATAAAACACTTTTTGATATGTGATCTATCATCGACTAACTTGACGGGATTTTGAACACAACCGCAAAAAGGCTGTATCACGCTTGTAATTTTGGAAAACACTGTAAAAGAGCTTTAAATAAGGTACTATAAGCATTTACAGTAATTCCTCATTTATCGCAGTTAATCCGTTCCAGACTCTACGGCGATTAGTGAATTTCAGTTAAGTGGGATTTTATACTTCTAAATCGAATACGCATAGACGAAGACATTAAAAAATTTACTCAGTGTGTCTTTTCCTAGCGCTTATTAGATGTCTGCGCCGGCACGCCGGCGAAAAATGCAGATTTTACACCGCGGCTTAACAATCGGCTTCAAAACTTTAAAAAAAATTGTACCTAAACTTTCAACTGCTTATTTTTTTCTGGACTAGGGGCCAAGGCCCCCTAGACTCGGTACGCTCGCTTTTCGTATGAGGCATTCAGCCCCTAATAACGCTTATTCGCAGGCCCGTCGAAAGACAACCTCGGGCCCGGGGGGTGGATATCTGCCGGGCACTCCCCCCTGCCCCCCCCCCTCAGCATAAAAAGCTTCAATGAAATGTTTCATTAGCAATAAGATAATTTTAACCTCGAATGTTTCCTGTGAGAAATTAAGCCCATTCATGAAGCACTGACAAAATAAACATACTTTATAACTAATAATTATTAAAAAAATAAATAAATAATCACTGTGATAATAAGAAGTGTAAAAGGCTAAGTAAACTCACCGCAAACAATTGAAAAATCCACATTCCGAGAGCAATTCTGAACAATTTTATTCCAAGAACATTTTGAGGATGATGAATTTTCCCGCGCTTGGAAATTATTAAGTTTGCACCTGCCGACCAGGAGTTGTCATGTGATTCCCCACGTATGAGAGCACAAAGGGTGGTGCGTTTGCTCCCCTCCCCCCCCCCAAAAAAAAAATAAATAAAAGAGCGTACATGACTTCAGCAATCCAAATTCGTTTAGGACCTCGTCTCGTCTTTACTTATTCCAGTCGGTGTTGGTTTTCACGAATTCTATTTCTGTCTATAAAGAAAATTTTTTTGAAAGTTTAGCCCGGCCCCCCAGAAAACACGGGCCCGGGGGGAATCCCCCTCTTCCCTCCCCCCCCCCTCTCGACAGGCCTGCTTATTCGTAAAAAAGTCGCAATTTCAACAGACAAAACCCAAAGATAGGATCAGATAGAATTTACCGAGCTACACATTGCTTGATTCTTGCATGTTCCTTGGAACATAAAAATTTAAATTTCACACTATTTTTAATTATGTAAAACCCATTGAACACCTTGCGTATTTGCCACCCATGGCGATTTTTCATAATTTGACGACTTACGTATAATTATAATTAATAATTAGTTCTAAGAAAACAGTACTTCACACGTTTTCTTTGATAAAAACTACGGAACAGCTAGGATAGCTTGCCACCTATGGCGACTTTTCATTATTTGGCGATTTACACATGCTCATAACCTATAATTACTGCTCACATAAGGTTACCGAGAAAACCGTTATCCATATATTCCTATACATAATCCTTTTCAGATTAACGTATTTGGCACCATGAAATATATCATCTCGCCGCGCTGGCAAATATCCAAGCTGTACTATAACTGCTATAATGGCATAGCTAACGCCGCCAAATACTTCCACTGGTAGCAAATATCCACGTTGAACCAAACCAGCTTTACTATAATCTGCATCCTTATTATTTTTCATTTTCAAGATACTGGGTGCTAACATTTTCGAGAACGCGGTTTAAATTCACCCTGCTTGGAGAGATATCCTGATGCTAAAATGGCGCTTTTTAAATTAGTTACAATGAGTTATTCTGTATTAGAAAAATGAATAATGAGTAATTCTAAACTCCTGTTATCTAAGAGAACTTACTATTTGAAAATTGTCAACTTTGTGTAACACACTTATTTATTTCACATACTTTTTTAATTTGGTGTAAAATTGGTATAATTCTACTTCATGTTTATCAATTTCACGCGATCCTACATATTTGGAATTGCTTTGTTGCAGAGGCATGAATGATTTTATGCTGGCGAAAATTGCCAAACCTGGCATCATTATGCTAATTTTTTTTCAGTTTTTGTATTAATATCTTCTAAAATAATTCGAATTTTGAAGTTTAAGTCAGCTAATCGGCGTCTCCGGAATTTTACGAATCCGTGGACACCTTCGTCCAAACTCAAATCCCCACGGTCTCGGAGTAAGGGGTTCTATCTCGGAGGAGATAGCAGAACAAGCTTTTGACAGTGGCGGCGACAACGGCTGTTATTTTAATTTAATTTTTTTTTTTTTTTTTAGAATAGAGAGATACTTCTTAATGCTAGTACTTTGTAAAGATACAATTTAAATTTTTTGAGTCATTGGCGTAATTTGATTGCTTTAAAAACTGTTTAAACATGGCATTATACCTCAAAAGTACATTATAGGTTTGGAATGGTTCATGAGAAGGTTGTAGAAAAAAAAAACGCTTAAAAGCAAATAATGGACTGATCGTATATTGATAACCAAATGTATCGTGAGTGTGCTATATAAACAGCATAAACCTACCCTACTTTGATAAAATCTATTGTTTCAGTTTTGCAGTAGAAACATTTTTTAAAGTGTACTACAACGGCAAGCTCATACTCTAGAGCCCCCACCAGTGGTCGAGGGCATAGCGCTCTGAACTGGGAGACGGAAGGTGCCTGGTTCAGAACTAGGTCGCGTCCGCCTACTTAACCGTTCAAAGTTTCCGTGGTTTCCTCCGAAACTTAGCGTGGATACGGGTTAGGACCCCTTAGGAAGACCCCGCCCCACACAATGCACCCCACTAGAGATGAGTTCGGGCTCATTTTTTAAAGCCCGAGCCCAAGGACTTTTAATTCGAGCCCACCCGACCGATATTATTTAAGTCGGAGCCCGAGCCCGAAATTTCAGGTAATAGACAAATAAACGTCGATTACTTCATTAATAGAATATCATAAATTTTGCCGTTTGTGCAAATTAAAGACAAATATAATCGAGCTCACCCGAGCACAATCGTGATCTCTACACCCCATACCCTAGTACCCACGTCCAGCTAATTGGCCGTAATTGCACAACAGCATCATACTAAAGACTAGTTTTTATAAAAATTCAAGTCTTTATTCTAGTCTTAAAAAATCTCATTTTAGCCCTAATTTATTCATATATGTGTGTGTGCGTATGCACACACCCATTTTTATTATGCTTTTTTACAAAAATTTTCCCACGCCGCGGCGTGCCGCCGTGGGTTTCTGAGGTCGTTACGCAGCCGCCGCGAATTTCCGTGCGGGGTGCGGCTCAGACTTCTAGCGCTTATTTCTTTTCCCATTGAACTCCAGATGGCCCTCCTACACGCTTAAATCTATTGATTAAAACTAACACTCATTTATTGATTAAATTTCTTATCGGCCGATTTAAATCCTTTTACGCCAAAAAATACTCATTCAAGACAATAAATTTGAATGCCTCAATTCGCCCCAGCACTCCCCATCCGCTATATTCTATTTAACTCATTTTCCGCAAAAATCTTGTCTATTTGAGTATTCTCTCTCTTCTCTCCCACGGCCCATATCCTATTTCTATCACGTGACCCACGCTGTTCAACGGCTAACGGTTCATAGTCGGGCATACTTGTGTGTGTATTCGCTGTTGATAATTTTATGTTATATCCGAATACCAAATGCATCTTTTTCATATTCAGAGTTGTGAAATAAATTCAGCCTAGATATGGAGGAGATGCTTTAGGTAAAGATTTCGCTTTAATGACATAGTTTCTTACGATTGGATTATAAAAAGCTGTTGAAAATCAAATGAAGTTAGGATATCTCCACCCAAAGTGAGTAAGTAGTATTTTACCTTTTTCATGTCAATAAATTGGGTTGCTTCTTTAATTAAATCTCACAGCTGGTTTAACCATGATTGCATTTCTGTATTCTGACTGTACTGTGAATTCGTTTTATAACGAGAGACTATAGTGAAATTATATTCTATCTATTAAAAAAATACTTTTTTATAGTGTATTAAGATATATGTAATGTATTTACCTCGATTTAAAATTTATTTTCTCGGGCGTATAATCACAGATTACAGCTCTGATAATAAAAAATAAAGAAAACGAAAAAAGCAAATTTTAATGAAACACCCTTTTTCAAGCTTAAAATAATAATCTTAATTGAGTACAGATATGTTAATTAAAGGGCTGATTTTTCAAAAACGCTCATTCTATAGCTTAAATAATAATCATAATTGAGTACAGTTATATTAATCAAAAACGGACAGACACTACTCAATTTTGATTATTATTTAGCCTAAATGGAGCTGTTGTATAATGCTCAAAAATTGAGAATATTTCGCTCCATTGATATTTGTCGATTAATTGAGCAAATTTTACTCAATCGGGAGAATGGCTGTTTGAAGTCAAAAATTGAGTAAAAATATACTCCGTTTGATTATTATTTTACTCAATAGATTTAAGCGTGTACCTTAAATAACTGTAGCACCACATTTTTAGATAAATCACTGATATGATTCTTTAAATTGCTACATGTTCCTGATAAATTAGTATTATCTAATGTGTATACATGTGAAGGTTTGTCTATCTGTCTTGTGTACAAATACAAATTCACACCGTCTGATCGATCGGCTAGTAATTTTGCACAGATTTGTAAAACGACATGGTGAAGCTCATAGATGACTTCATAATTTCGAATATTTCCCAGTTCTCGGCTGACTTGTGTTATGGCAAGCCTACACAAAAGGCATTTGCCTGAGGGAAAATGTTTTGGTCGAAGGACTTTTTTAAGGGGTTTTAACGCGTATTCTCGTTAGATTTGGAGAAAACAGAACCGAAACACTTCAACCGTCTACCATGTTCAGAGGCTTATCCACTCAGACACTACCAGTTTACGGATTTTTAATGAATTTTCCCAAGTATCACCTTTAAAAAGCTTCTCCAATGATACCCTATCGAGTAAAAACTGACCAATATGAGATTTTTTCATGTAACGATAATAATAAAAAGCGAGATTGGCATCATTTTGATGTCATGAGTCATCTAAAAGCTCCATAAAAGCAAATAAAAGGTTTCGTGTGCTTAAACAAAATAAATAAAATAAAGAAAGCGATTCTCCCCGTACAAAAGACCGGCCATTTGCTAGTTCCTGATAAAAGCGTGCCAGCGATTAATAAGGTACTTCATTTGTATATAAAAAAGTTTTAAAATTTGTATATTTAAATAATCGGTGTATTTAAATAAGTTTATACTAATAAATCTGAAATTTATTTCAATTTTTTGTTTTGAATCGATAATTATAAATATTAAATAGAGTTTTGTATCATAAATGTGCAAGGGATGGTATAAAAGACTAGTAATTACATAATTAATTTTAAGGGGGCCCCAGAGTAATGCTTGCGGGGGGACCTCCGACTTTTGCGGTAAGCCACTGACTTTAGAAAAAAATAATATAATTTTGGCACTTAAATATAAGTAAATTAAGTATGCCAAGACTTAAACTTCTTTATCGTGTCCTTTTAAAAGCTGTTCTATATACTTTTAAATAAACGATAAAAGTGTACCAGTATGGAACTTTCAGAAAAAGTTCTTAAATTTAAAATTTTGTGAAAAGTAACATTCTTCTAAAAATTTTACTAAGAAAAAAAAAGAGTTTGTTACGTATCATTTATTGTAATTTATTACTTAGTTTATAAAAACGTGTAGAAGTACTATATGTTCTTATAAAGAATAAGCCTTCGGGAGCTATGAACAAACAGAAAAATTCTTAAACAGACAAATTAAAATGTAGAAATTAAAAGACTCCTTTTTAAAGGACTATTCTTGAAATTTATCTTTTGGTTTTAGATAACTCCCAAAGGCAGACTTGTACCACTTATGAGTTTAACCGGCTGTTTCAAATTATTTTATAAGTACAGCACTTTTTAAAATAATTACTTCAGCAAGAGCACTTCCAACGTGACATGCTGTAAACTTTTTATGCCGTAAATTTCATAAGAAACCGCATATTTAAGACAATAGCAAAAATAATTTTTTAAAGTACACTGTCTATCAATAAGTATTTGGACACCTGTGATAGAAAAGTAAAACTAATTTTATTCAAAATCAATAGTTGGTAGACCCTCCACGAGAGGCAATTACAGCGTGAACCCTCCGGGGCATACTTTCCACAAGTCTTTGTATTACAGCTAGTGGTATTGTCTTCCACTCGGTTTGGAGTAGACATAGAAGTTCCTTCACCGATTTTGGACGGGTAGTGCACCCCTTAATTCGGCGATCCAACTCGTCCCAGAGGTTCTCGATAGGGTTCAGGTCTGGGCTCTGGGCAGGCCAGTCCATTCGATGAACTCCATTGGCACCATACCAAGCCTTGGTTAACCTCGAAACATGACAACTGGCATTGTCGTCCTGAAAGTAACAGGGGTCCAACCCGTAAAACTGCCACAACGTAGGAAGAACATTGTCATCCAAAATAGTGCAGTAGGCATCGGCGTTGAGCTTACCATGAATGGGGACCAAGGGTCCCAGTCCATACCAGGAGAAACACCCCCAGACCATAATTCCACCTCCGCCGAACTTGACTGTTGGCACAATGCATTCTGGCAGGAGACGTTCTCCAGGCAGACGCCAGACCCAGACCCTGCCATCCGAACGGTAAAGTGTGAACCTTGATTCGTCGCTCCAAAGAACCCGTTTCCACTGATCTACGGTCCAATTTCGATGTGCTTTGCACCACATTAACCGAGCAGCGCGGTTGGACTTTGTGATCAAAGGCTTATGGCAGCAGCACGACCATGAAAACCAAGCAGATGTGCTTCCTTACGGATGGTATTCATTAAAACAATACTCCCGGATGTCTGTTGAAACTCCTCGCGGATGAGGGCCATCGGTTGGGTGCAGTTCTTCCGAATTTCTCTTTACAACACTCGTCGGTCTCTATATCCCAGTTTCGTTGGTCTGCCGTCTCGGGGCACATTCCGACAATCACCGCTCACCTTCCACTTCTTAATCACATAGGCCACTGTCGATTTTGGGTACTTCAGATCGCTAGATATGTCCCTTAAGGATCGGCCACATTCTTGATACCCGATAATTATACCTTTCTCGAAATCAGAGAGCTCCGAACTGCGCTGCATCTTGCATGCGACTAATACCGATGCTGTTTCCTACACGATATATACCGGCGGAGGCCGTGACGTACCTCAGGACCGCAGATATCGTCATTTGCATAGGTGTCCTATACTTATTGGAGACAGTGTATAAGAAAGTCCAATGAGAAAAACAAACTCGGATCTTTGAAGATCCATTTCCTTGAAAAAAGAAATCCTTTTATAAAAATATTTTTAATAAGATATTAAAGTTTCAAAAAATGACACTTTTTTAGAAAAGCATTTTAATTTTTGCTCTTATCCTCAAAATATCAATTTAAAGTCTCTAATTCAGAGGCTATGCTCAAATTGAAATAATCTTTTTCTTCTTTCTGTTTGATTTTTTTCCCTCATCGCTTAGGTTCGTTTTATGAATATATTTACTTATTTTAATATTCGCAATAATTGCGGAGAGGAGTCTTATGGAGTAGAATCTTCCTCTGTAACTTGTAGCATGATCTTTCGGAATTTCATACCATGAAGGAATTTGGTTTATTTATGATCTGAAAAATGTCTCTCATATCTCCGTGTTACAATTTTCTACCCAGTAAATGAGCCCTTGCTATTCTATAGACACATTTATGTTTTGTCCTCTAACAAATTAGAAAAACTCTATTTAAACATCCTGTGATCCGGCTGATTTTACGCCCTCCTCTTCTGCTTGCGCCCCTGGTAAGGGCTACCCCGCCTCATCCTCGCTACGACCTTATTTAAAAAAACGATTCCAGGAGCTGCGAACTCAGGAAACTGAAGCATTCCTCAGGTTTAATTCACAAGGGCGTAGAGAAGCCTAAATTAAAAAAAAAAAATGTTAAAGCAGGGGTGTCAATATTAGTCGCATTTCCCTTTTTCCAATGCGATATAAAAAACTTAAGGCTGAAGAAGCATTCCACAGCTGTAATTCACAGGAGGGCAGAAATGGCTAAATTAAAAATTTTTATTAAAGCAGGGCGTCAAAATTAGGCACATTTCCCTTTTGCAAACGCGATAAAAAACAGCAAAAATTTTCTTTTTAATTTATTTTTATGTTCTTGTCGAATGACTTAGACGATTTCTTTCTCTCCCTCGCTCTAGAATATATTATGATTTATCAAGGCGTACTAAGGGAGTAGAATCCGAAATATACCGTGTTTACTCTCGTTATAGTCGCACTTTTTTGCCAATTTTTCATGGTGAAAGTGTAAGTGGGACTATTATGAGGGGAAATTTTCAACATCGTAACTTTAAAGCAATTTTTTTCTGCTACAAAACGGGGGTGCGACTATTATGAGAGGGTGACTATTACGCGAGAAAACACGGTATCTTCCTTTGAAACTTTTAGAAGTAAAACTTCTTTAGTGGCGACTAGGGAGTAACTCAGATTTTTTTTCTGACGGAAGTAACGCTCAGTAAAGAAAGTGACGTATATGTCATACTCCACGCCAAGCGCGCCCCGAAAAAGAAGAACCACTGAATAACCTACCTTTTCGACCTGCTTTCGCCGTTCCCCGAATTCATCGTGTAAAAATAAGCGGAACCTCTTAGGGAAAGAAACGGCGAGAAAAACAGTCAAGAGGTGTAACTTTGGGACATCAATCTTTATTTATATATCAATAAGCGTTTTGAAGGTACATCCAACATAATATTTTACATGTAATCCCAACCTCACAGGAGGTTCTCGATAATCCTTATTTTTAGATGAATAATATACAATACATGGTTTTGGAAAATCACAAAGAAATGGAACCTGCCTGCAATCGAACCGGAACAGTAGATGGAAACGTTAGTTTAAGAACACTTTTCCTGGATTCTAACCCATCTTCCAGACAGAACAAGGGGATGGAACACCACAATTAAAGGGACAACGGCTGCAAACGAATCTAAACAGCAGAGGGAAATTTTCGTTTAAGAACACTGTTGGAGGATCATACTTCAATCTCACGAAGGTAAATTTATAAGAGGGACACTTCTCTTAGAAAGTTGCATAACGCCATTGTTGCAAACAGATGGCGCTACGCACACTGGGTAACTGCGCATCTTCTGCTTCTGCGGATCTCAGGTTGTTTATATTTCCACCGAGGAGAAGTAAATGGAGATCGTTGAATTAGCAGATTTTCAAAAAATTAAATACATAGACTTATGAACGTGATATATAGTAATTACTGGCTTCAGATGTGTTTTATGTATTACCAATATAGATTACGTTAGCTTAGTTAGAGTTTCAGCTGTGAAAATAACATAAAACGAAACCCATTAAATTAGCGGTTTTAAATTTTGCACTTGAATGTCAAATTTGAGATTATTCAATAAAGCAGTTTAAATTCAATTTTCTCAAAAACTATTGATTTTACGCTTTACGGCCATACATATGGGTGGGGGTGAGAATTGCAGCATTTAGGCTCCTCTATTACTCCTTACCAAGAATACGTCGAGTTACCAGTAAACATGTATATACACAATTATTATTATTATTCTTATTATTATTATACTAATTGTAAATCTAAATAATATTAGAATATATTTATATACTTCATTTCATTCTCTTTGCATCAATTACATTATTATTTTCTTATTGTCTAATAATTTTATTTTTTCTATCATTCTTTCAGTATTTGTATAAATTCGAATACCCGGGATAAGGCATTTAGTGTCTATCCTAGTTAATCCATTGTCTACTCATCCGTGCCTAATGTCTATACGGTTCCCCCTCTTCTTTTGTTGATACGTTTTCAAGGTGGGGAAAGGATGTCAACATCAATCATTCTTCCCGCATGCACCATACTCAACCCTTTTTCGTTTCACCTAGAACCCCCCCCCCCCAACCGATGCGAATATGTGATTACAAAACTTTGAAGTCCAGAGTGTGAACGCTCTGATTTTTTGTGCTTACGATTTTTGCGACATTAGCTACAAGAAGAACGGTAAAAACGCTAGTCTGAACGCACCTATGTCTCCTTCGCCGTTCTTATCGACACACACTGATATCCCGCAAAATAAAATTAAATTAAAAAGATTGCTTTCCCAGAGTTTTGAGCGGGAGTCATTGACAGTAACCAGAGTTCGGTGCTTCTGTTGAAAATCCTCGAACTGCAACAACAAAGTTCACTTAATGATTTAATTAACATTTTCCCTTAGCAATACTCTCTCTCTCTCTCTCTCTCTCTATATATATATATATATATATATATATATATATATATATATATAGAGAGAGAGAGAGAGAGAGAGAGAGAGAGTCTCGCTTATCCGCCATAAAAGGGCCGGCACGATGTCGGATAATAGAGAGGGGTCAAGAAAAAGTTTCTTAAACGTTAAGCAACATTGTATCTTGGAACATAATTGTTATTGCTTGTATTACCTTATTCATATTTGTATCTTGTCGCCAATCCGCTTCTGGCAACCCTATCGATGGGTTCTGGGTGGTAGCTGTGATTTTCGCCAGTCGCCAGTAGTCGTCTCGTTTTGTAAGCCGTAAGCGCGGCATCGTTGTACCCTCTTGACTCATTTAATTTTAAATAGTCACAGAATAAAGAAATTAATTGTTGATCATTCGCCTTACAGTCCACTTTTTTCGTATCGCAACATTTCTGGTCCTTAATCATCGCCGGAGGACCTATGGATAAACAAACTCTCGTAACGTTGAACAGGCAATTAGGTAGCCTGAAAACAAAGGTAACCAACCTTACCAAATATTTAGATGATTTTGTTCCGTCATCGGATAAAGCCATTGAACTCGACTTGAAATTGAACTCTTTAAGAAAAACACAAACCGATTGTGAATCATTAAGACTCCAGTATTATAAGTTACCGGAAGAAATAAATATTGGAGATAAAGAACACGATTTGGATATCCTCGATGACGCATTGCAAGAACAGGAGGTAAGAATTAGATCTTTCCTCTCTTCTATTAGTAAAGTTGTTGACATTTCTGATACAAATATAGAACATTCTATTTCGAATAATGTATGCACAAATGTAAAGGTGAAATTACCCCAAATAAATTTACCAGAATTTTTCGGATCGTATCAAGAATGGGGACTCTTTAAATCAAAATTTGACTCCCTTATCACATCTAATGAAAGTTTAACAGATCAACAAAAACTGCACTATTTGCAAGCTTCGTTAAAGGGAGAAGCTGAACATTTGCAAACGCCGAACGATACATTCGATTCTTTATTAGGTGCTTTGCAACAAAGATTTGAGAATAAACGTGTTATTGCATCATCTCACATCAATTCTATTTTGTCCTTGAATAAATTAAATAATGAATCGGCAAGAGATCTAAGAACCCTACTAGATAACATTCAGAAGCATATTCGTTCTTTAGAATTGTTTGATTTGAAACCCGACAAACTTTCTCAGCAAATGTTGGTTAATATTGTGTTAAACAAACTAGATCATGAGACTCGTAGGCAATACGAAATGACCTTGGACAGTACTGAATTTCCCGATTGGGAAGACTTTCTCTCCTTTTTGTCAAAAAGATGTCAAATTTTAGAAAGTTTAAATGCTTCTTTTCATAACCAAAACAAGCAAAAGAACATTCCCCTCCATTCTAAACCGAAGGTGCTTCTTTCGAAATCTCAGCCTAATAATTGTGCTTTATGCAAACAAGCACACAGTTTGTTTAAATGTAAACGCTTCAATTCAATGAAAGTTAATGAAAGATTTGATGTAGTAAAAAGTCATAATCTTTGTATAAATTGTTTATCTCCATTGCATAAATTATCGAATTGCCCTAGTGTTCGAAATTGTTTCTGCTCTAAACGGCATAATTCCTTATTGTGTAGAAGTTTGAATAAGAGTGTCGATAATCATAAGCATTCGCCACAAGAAACTACTAACCACTTGAAAACGGAAGCAGTAAATTCAGAGTTAAATGTGAATTCTCCACCCTTTTCGCCTCCGTACGAAGGTGTCAGTCAGTCTGCATTACCAGCTGGGAAAGAGGAAGGATTTATTGGTTCGAGTTTCGTATCGGGAAAAAATAAGCAAAGCGTGGTTTTAAGTACTGTTCTTGTTTTTGGTGAAAATAACGTTGGAAATAAGTTCCCGATAAAGGCAATTCTTGATTGCGGTTCTATGGTGAATATTATCACGTTGGATACTGCGTTAGCTTTAGGATTAAGGCTTCGAAAAATAAACACCTTAGTTTCGGGTATTGGAGGTGCATCTCACAAAATAAAGCATGAGGTTTCAATTGCAATTTCAAATAAGGAAGGTCAGTTTAGAAAAATCATTGATTGTTTAGTTGTCGAAAGTATTACAGATTTTACACCAACGTGTAAACTTGATATGAAGGGGATAAAAATTCCTGACGGCATTAATCTATCAGATAAATCCTTTCATTTACCAAGTAAAATACATATGTTGCTTGGAAATCAGTTAATTTTTGATTTATTAAAACCTGAAAAATTGAAATTAGCTGGAGGTAATTTGATATTACAAGATACTGTGTTCGGCTTCACTGCTAGTGGTATTATGCGTCATGAAAACACTAGTCCTGACTTTCATTGTGGTCTTATTTCAACCCTTGATGAATTAGACAAAAATATTAGATTATTTTGGGAAATAGAAAATTTAACGGACGTGGAAAATCCGGTCGTTAAATCCGAAGAAGAACGAATTTGTGAACAGCATTTCTTAAATACCTTCAAAAGGGATGAATCTGGTCGCTTTATAGTACAGATGCCTTTAGCTAAGGATCCCAGTTGTTTAGGGGACTCCAAACAGACAGCTTTGAATAGACTCGAGGCCTTATGGAAAAGGTTAGTCAAAAATCCGGAAATGCTGATTTTATATCGTAATTTTATTCGAGAATACCAAACAATGGGTCACATGGTAGAGATAGTTGAAGAAGAAGAGCCAGCGGTGACGTATTATCTACCACACCACGGTGTTTATCGCCCTACTAATAGTACAACTCCACTTCGCGTGGTCTTTAATGCTTCGTCTGTTACTTCCACTGGTGAATCTCTAAATTCATTGCAAATGAATGGTGGTATAATACAAGAAGACTTATTTTCAATTCTACTTCGATTCAGAATTCACAAGTACGCGTTAACTGCAGACATAAGGAAAATGTTTAGGATGGTTGCTATAGATGAATCTCAGCGCGATTTGCTACGAATCGTTTGGAAACATAATTTTGAAGATCCAGTGAAGAAATATAAATTAACCACCGTAACCTATGGTACTAGTAGCGCTCCGTATCTAGCCACTAGGTCGTTGAAACAACTTGCAATAGACGATGGCAAGGATTATCCATTAGCTGCTGAAGTTTTGCTTTCAGACGTGTACTTAGACGAGATCTTAACAGGCAGCGATGATCTGGAATTAGGGAAGAAACTCCAAGCTCAGCTTGTCTCACTGTTACAAGGTGCTTGCATGCAATTGCATAAATGGGCAGCTAGTAATCCTTACCTATTGCCAGATGAATTAAATGAAGATAAAGACTTATCTTTTTCCAATCAAAATGAGACGAAGACACTCGGGCTTTTATGGAAGCCACAGACAGATTCCTTCTCTTTCAAGGTATCTACTAAGGATGAAGGAGGAAATAATTGTGAATTCACCAAAAGAACTGTGCTCTCCACAATTGCGAAATTGTTCGATCCACTCGGGCTATTAGGGCCCATAATAGCGAGGGCTAAAATTCTAATGCAAACTCTGTGGCAGTTAAACTTAGACTGGAATGATTGCTTGCCTCCAAACTTAAAATCTGAGTGGAATTCCTTTGTTACCGCTCTGTCATCTATAAACCTTTTGGTTATTCCTCGTTATTGTCTTCAACATCATTCCATTCGAACAGAAATTCATGGCTTTGCAGATTCTTCAGAGAAGGCTTTCGGAGCCGTAATCTACATTCGTTGTGTTGACGCAAATGGGCAGATCATTGTTAATCTGTTGTGCTCTAAATCTAAAGTTGCTCCTCTAAGGACAATCACCATTCCTCGGTTAGAGCTGAACGCTGCAGTTCTTCTTTCCAAATTGGTTAAAAGATCTCTGCAAGCCATAAAAATCCAAATTGATGACATTTACTTTTGGTCTGACAGCAGCATAGTGTTAGCGTGGATTAAGAGGCCACTTTCTCATCTCAAGCCATTCGTTAGAAATCGTGTGAGTATCATTCAAGCGCTTACCAAAATTGAATGCTGGCGCCACGTCAGCTCCAAGGAAAATCCAGCCGATATCCTTTCGAGAGGCCTAAATCCTGACAAAATTCAGGAATGCGATCTGTGGTGGCTTGGGCCGCCATTTCTACGTCAAGTCGAAATAAGTGAATTCTCTAACCCTACTTCAATTGAGAACAATGACCTCTTTTCGCGAGAAATAAAAGAAACGCCAACCAGTGAAATGTGTGGGCTGCTGGAGACAGTCGAACCACTAGATCTTATCAGTAGCTGTTCTTCGTACACCAAATTACAGAGAGTGCTTGCTTGGTGCAAAAGATTTGTAAACAACGCAAGAAACCCTTTACAACGAGAGACTGGATGCCTTAAGAGTTATGAACTTAGTCAATCCTTGTGGACAATAGTGAAAAACATTCAAGGAACTAACTTTGCTAATGAAATACAGTGCTTAAGCAAAGGGACTCCGATTCCAAAATCTAGTAAACTTTTAAGTTTAAACCCTTTCTTAGATAGTAATGATATCCTCCGCGTTGGAGGACGACTTAAAAACTCTAACTTGCCTGTTTCTCAAAGGCACCCAATATTGCTTCCTTCTCACCATCATTTTACTTGTGTTGTAATTAATTATTTTCATACTTTATATTTCCATACAGGTGTAGAAGCTACGTTTACTTCTTATGGTCTATTTGAAGGTATTTTAAAATTTGAATATGTATGTATGTTTTTTTCTCCACTTTATTCCTTTTGAAAACTGAAAATATTTGTATTTTTATTTAATATCATTGTGATGGCATTTAATCTCTTTTACCAATTTTGATTGTTATTTTGATTATTTAACCTGTATCTTTAATTTGAACGCCTCCGTCGTTGCAAGGCGGGGGAGAAATGTTATTGCTTGTATTACCTTATTCATATTTGTATCTTGTCGCCAATCCGCTTCTGGCAACCCTATCGATGGGTTCTGGGTGGTAGCTGTGATTTTCGCCAGTCGCCAGTAGTCGTCTCGTTTTGTAAGCCGTAAACGCGGCATCGTTGTACCCTCTTGACTCATTTAATTTTAAATAGTCACAGAATAAAGAAATTAATTGTTGATCATTCGCCTTACAGTCCACTTTTTTCGTATCGCAACAATAATGCATATATACATATGCTATAACACAATACTATATTGTATCATATTCATGCTCTACAAATACAAGAAAAAAATGGGGAAATGAGAAAAAATGAACTTATAGTTACAGAATAATCTATTGTCAGAATTTACGTGTGCCATTTGTTACACTGAAATTTTAGTCCTGTGAGGATTTAAAGAAATTTTTTATGGTAGTCTGTTTACACGATGAGTGCCGTTTCTTCGCTGCCAAATCTTCCCATCGTTGCAGCATCATTATGTAAATTCCTGTAGCTTTTTCTTGTTGCTCAAGGTATTGAATTGCAGTCTCTAGAGCAGGGATGGGCAAACTTTTTCGGTCGCGGGCCAAAACTCGAAGAAAAAAATGTTTGGCGAGCCAAGATAAATTTTTCTAAAATTTTAAAAACAATATACAAGTATTGCAATTTAAATATGTTAATGAGATGAATGAAATTGCGATTTCATTTTTAAAAGTTCCTTATATTGAGGTTCGAAGTGAGATGTACTGATTCTAAGGAACGAGGCTAAGTGCTCATCTGTCAGTCTAATTCTGAAAGAATTCTTTCTAAGGTTCATAGTCGAAAACACTTGTTCACATATGTAAGATGAAGCAAACATAGCACTGATTTTCTGGGATATTAAATTTGGAAAACTTACTTTCGATAATGATTTGTAAAACTCTAACTTTGGCATATTTAGAAACAACTGTTTGAGATAATTGTTAGATTGCAACTCAATTTATTCAAGCTGCAAATCTGACCTCACTGTTTCACAATTTACGTTGAAAAGCATGGTAAAAATATCCAATTCTGTTTGAATGGCACTGAAATCCTGAAATCTGCGTTCGAACTCAAAATGCACTTTTTTCAAGCCATCTTCATAATTCTTAATATGGATATACAATATATAGATATATACTTTCTTTTAATTTCCGTCGGACCGGCAAATTAAAAATCTATTCGCGGGCCGGATAAAACCTTCCGGCGGGCCGGATTTGGCCCGAGGGCCGTAGTTTGCCCATCCCTGCTCTAGAGCCTTAACTCAATTTGTCTATCATGTCTCTCCGTTCATTGATTTCTTGTATCACTTTAGACAGTAGCTTCCTGCGGTAAATCTTTCTAATCGGCCGACGGATTTTATTTGACGTCGCTTCGCCGGATGTCGGATAATACGGAATGTCGGATAAGCGAGACTCTACTGTATATACATACATACATATATACATACATACATACATATATATATACATACACATACATACATACATATATAGAGGAGAGGAGGTGATTATGGAATACCATTTACATTTCTAACTGTAACTTCATAGATTTTTAAATAAAATCCCCCAAAACAGCATGAGTACATGCTATAATTAATCGTAATGAAATGTCAATTGCAAAGAAATACACAATTTATTTTGTTGTTATAGAAAAAAATATTTTAAAAAATAGTTACGAATGGAGTATAATATGGAATAGTCGGGTAATATGGAATAGATGGTTTAAACCGATGAAAAGCAATTTATATTGCTTTATATATAGTTATTTGTTACTATAAAACAAATTTTTATGTTTTGTAGTTTAAATCATTATACTGGAGTCATTTCTGCTTCGAGTCGATTTAGAAAAGTTGTAGATGTAATTTTCTTTCTTTGCTCCGATACAGTCATGGTGAACCCACAGAGAACAGCTGGATCTTTGAATCCAAACTTATCGTCGTTGATCATTAGAGAATTTTTCGTGACAAAAGATGCATTCAGCGTCTTTGTTTTCCGGGTCTTTAGTGGATGACATGAAACCCATTACAATATTACCCAGTATTCCATAATACCCGACACGCCATCTCGGAAAACGAACCTTTAAAACTAATTGGCAAAACACTGTCATCTAAAAAATAACCACAGTTCAACAAACTACCATTCTCTTAGTGTACATTATGCGTAACATCAATGTTCATGTCACGTGTTTACTAGTAAGTTAAAATGGTTGAAAACTTATCTACAAAAACTCTTGAAAATCACAAAACATACTTTGTTCTGTAGCGAGTGGTACGGCAACAGAGAGCGGTCAACTCTTACTGCATTGTAAGAAGGGAATCTTTCTTGAGTTGTTCATGGTATTCCCTTGTGGCAATAGCAACTAACAGAGCCAAAAACTCGGTATTCCATATTTCCCGACTATTCCATAATCACCTCCTCTCCTCTACCTCGTAAAAATAACATAAATGAATTCAGAAGACCTCAAAACGTGTCAATACACCAAAATCTCGAATTCGAATTTTTTCATGATTACACTACTTTCCTTACATGGTACATGTTCGGAAAGTAAAAATATTGAACTTTTACAAATTTCGATTGGTTTAGGTAATTACATATATCAAGGTCATTTGACTGAAAAATCAGCTAGGTCAACGAACGGTCGCGTGCACGGTTTCTACATTCAGAGACATTTAAAATGCATCATGCAAAAATTTCGGGAAATAATTGGTTTGTTTTTGAAAACATAGAAAAAAATTCTATAATATATTTAAAGAAATACTTATTAATTTGATTTATGAAACTAACTGAATTTATTACAGTTTGTTACCATTTTCTTTTAAATCCATGTGATTTTTAGCTAAAATTATAAATAGCATGAAAGTTATCTTTGATTAAGCATTTGAATATCAATATTTTTACATTTCAATACACTTTAGTTGTTTTAGTAAAGAAAATAAACAAATAAACAAATAAATTTCCTTTTTGAGGTTATTACATTGATGGTACTTGAATTTAGAAGCTGATATAGATTATTCAGACAGATTTCCTGCGCTGTAACACTAAAAACGAGAAATTAAAATTCATCAATTATGTATATATATATATATATATATATATATATATATATGTGTGTGTGTGTGTGTGTGTGTGTGTATGTATATGTAGAGGAGAGGAGGTGATTATGGAATAGTCGGGAAATATGGAATACCGAGTTTTTGGCTCTGTTAGTTGCTATTGCCACAAGGGAATACCATGAACAACTCAAGAAAGATTCCCTTCTTACAATGCAGTAAGAGTTGACCGCTCTCTGTTGCCGTACCACTCGCTACAGAACAAAGTATGTTTTGTGATTTTCAAGAGTTTTTGTAGATAAGTTTTCAACCATTTTAACTTACTAGTAAACACGTGACATGAACATTGATGTTACGCATAATGTACACTAAGAGAATGGTAGTTTGTTGAACTGTGGTTATTTTTTAGATGACAGTGTTTTGCCAATTAGTTTTAAAGGTTCGTTTTCCGAGATGGCGTGTCGGGTATTATGGAATACTGGGTAATATTGTAATGGGTTTCATGTCATCCACTAAAGACCCGGAAAACAAA
Source organism: Cheiracanthium punctorium (assembly GCA_038373885.1). Classification (NCBI taxonomy): domain Eukaryota; kingdom Metazoa; phylum Arthropoda; class Arachnida; order Araneae; family Cheiracanthiidae; genus Cheiracanthium; species Cheiracanthium punctorium. The sequence continues at coordinate 1,031,081 of JAWZYV010019369.1, forward strand.
GACGCTGAATGCATCTTTTGTCACGAAAAATTCTCTAATGATCAACGACGATAAGTTTGGATTCAAAGATCCAGCTGTTCTCTGTGGGTTCACCATGACTGTATCGGAGCAAAGAAAGAAAATTATATCTACAACTTTTCTAAATCGACTCGAAGCAGAAATGACTCCAGTATAATGATTTAAACTACAAAACATAAAAATTTGTTTTATAGTAACAAATAACTATATATAAAGCAATATAAATTGCTTTTCATCGGTTTAAACCATCTATTCCATATTACCCGACTATTCCATATTATACTCCATTCGTAACTATTTTTTAAAATATTTTTTTCTATAACAACAAAATAAATTGTGTATTTCTTTGCAATTGACATTTCATTACGATTAATTATAGCATGTACTCATGCTGTTTTGGGGGATTTTATTTAAAAATCTATGAAGTTACAGTTAGAAATGTAAATGGTATTCCATAATCACCTCCTCTCCTCTATATATGTATGTATGTATGTGTATGTATATATATATGTATGTATGTATGTATATATGTATGTATGTATGTATGTATATGTATGTATATACAGTAGAGTCTCGCTTATCCGACATTCCGTATTATCCGACATCCGGCGAAGCGACGTCAAATAAAATCCGTCGGACGATTAGAAAGATTTACCGCAGGAAGCTACTGTCTAAAGTGATACAAGAAATCAATGAACGGAGAGACATGATAGACAAATTGAGTTAAGGCTCTAGAGCAGGGATGGGCAAACTACGGCCCTCGGGCCAAATCCGGCCCGCCGGAAGGTTTTATCCGGCCCGCGAATAGATTTTTAATTTGCCGGTCCGACGGAAATTAAAAGAAAGTATATATCTATATATTGTATATCCGTATTAAGAATTATGAAGATGGCTTGAAAAAAGTGCATTTTGAGTTCGAACGCAGATTTCAGGATTTCAGTGCCATTCAAACAGAATTGGATATTTTTACATTATGGCCTATGGGGAGAAATTTTTGAAAGTGCGCTAGCGTTTAAACGATACATTCGATTGAGCTCAAATTGGGTACACATGTTAAAAACCACCATTGTAAGACAGACATTGATTTTGATGTGCATAGGACTTATAGTTTTTCTACAGGGCTACGACAAAGATTTCTTTTACATTATGGCCTATGGTAGGAAATTCTTGAAAGTGTGCTAGCGTTTAAACGATACATTCGATTGAGCTCAAATTGGGTATACATGTTATAAACCACCATTATAAGACCGGTATTGATTTTGATGTGCATAGGACTTATAGTTTTTCTACCGGGCTACGACAAAGATTTCTTTTACATTATGGCCAATGGGGAGGAATTCTTGAAAGTGCGCTAGCGTTTAAAGGATACATTCGATTGAGCTTCAATTTGGTATATATGTTTTAATTATTCATTGATTAAAATTTATTTAAATGCTTGGTAATTATCTTAATCGTAAGTGTTCGGAAAGTCGAGTGGAGTCACTCCAGATTTTTTTTAACTTACATTCAGTTCTATAATAAAAATTAATGTCTCCCCAATCACCAGTATTTTAATTAGGGATCAATGCGAGACGAAAAATAGGCCTGTCTCGCCTCGCAAAATAGCCGAAAAGCATCATCTAGTCTCGCAAAATCCCTTTAGTGTAATGTTAAAAATGCTTGTCTCGTCTCGCAAAAAAGCCGAAAAGCATCATCTAGTCTCGCAAAATCCCTTTAGTGTAATGTTAAAAATGCTTGTCTCGTTTCGCAAAAAAGCTGTAAATCTCTGTCTCCTCTCGCAAAAAAAAAAATAAAAATAAAAATAAAATAAAATAAAAATTCGCATTCATCTCTTATTTTAATGCACAAAATCTTTAGGGAGAAAATCGTCTGCTGGTGTCTTTTTTAACCCTTTAAGGCGCAGTGATCCCGCTCTGGGATCACCAAACTCTGACGTTTTGATTGTTGCCTGTCACGAAGAATAGATTTGATTTCTATAAAAATAGTTGCGGGTGACATAGCGCCACGAGAATCCTTTACTTTTTAGCACGCCATTTCCCGTAAAAAAATGGTCACGATTATTTTTAACAGCACTGATATCTGCCGAAAGATGGAAGAACAAGAGAACAGCTAGATAGATTGCCCAATGCTGAAAAACCCCTTTTTTGAAGCAGCTGGCTGTGCCCCGCACAGCCAGCTGTCGTCAAAGACAGGGTCTCTAGATCTGTGGCACGCGATGAACGTTTCGATCGTCTGCCATCTTGCTGGTAGTTAAGTCGAGCGATGGCAACAACTGCCCTTTTTTCAGCATTGGGAAAGGGTTGTGCCTCAAAGGGTTAAGCTAGAATATAATTCACGAAAGCATAATTCACATAGCATCAGTTAAAATAGACCTATGTCCAAAGGTTACTTTTGATAAACTTAATCATTGTGTACAAGGACTCACAACAATTCCAAGTACCAAAAACTGAAATCAGTCACCTTCACTCTCTCTGTAAATTTGGGATATTTTGTTCCTGAACCAATTTTTAAAACTCTGTAAAACAACCATTTTGTTTTACCTGTTTCATGCAAACTTCAATTTTTTTAGGCAACACTGGACTTCGGAATTAAGTTCAAAAATATTTTAAGATTAATATTATTTTTGTCTAGACAGTATATTTTTCTTTCATTTTAATTTTTAAAAATAAAAATAAGTAAAATAAAAGCATATTGAGTTATTCACTTACACCCACCAATCATAGTTTATATTTCTTTAAGAAAAAAATAATCAGTGTTTGAATCTCTAGAATATCTAAAATCAATTAATTGTGGTTCTTAGAACCACATTTGGTCACCCTTGGTATAGAGGTTCAAATTTTAACCACTTCTAAATTTATATGTATTATTAAACTATTATTATCGCATTTTCATCATCATCATCATCATTATTATTAAAAAACAGGTAAAGTTCAAACAATTTTGACTATGAATAAATCACTTTATAATCTATTTCATTATTTGACAGGAATTTTAATATTCCAGTAAAATGGAATGTACTATGTCGATGGCCGTTCGTTGACCTAGTTTCTATCCTTGTCAAACGACCTTGCTAAAAATAGTACCTAAACTATTCGCAGTTTGTTGAATTTTCGTTCTTGGTTTAATCAATAATTGTTACTATATCACACACTTTCTTAATAATGATAAATTTCTTAACAGCACTTTATTGTACTTAATCTTTCACGATAAAATTGTCTGCTCATATTTTGCAGTTCAAAATTCATTCACAAAAGAAAGAAAGAAAAAAAAAAAAAAACATGATATAGGATTTAGAAAATAATAAGTGGATTTTGTTCCTCTGATGCTAACATACATTTACATACATTTGTACATTTGTACATGAAAATTAAATATTCAATTTTTATCAACATCTAAATTTGTAGACTCTTTTTATTCGCATCTTCATATTTTCAATATTATAATTCAATGGAAAACTCCCCGAAGCTTTTACTAGAAAGTTTTGATAATCTTTAATAATTAGTTTTAATAAATTATTTGAGCTGGAATTTAATTTTTTTTTTTTTTTTTGTAAAATTTAACATTGCGAAGAAGGCGTTTTGACCTAGTTTCTTTTCCCGAGTCGAGCGCCCTTGATATAAATAGTATGTAAACAAAGTGAAATTCATCAGGAATTTTCGAATTTCACTTCTAATTAAAGTTAAAATCAAATTAATTAAATAATAAAATTTTTAATTTAAAAATAATTCTCCAAGATCTCGTTCATATTTACATCTCTTGAGCCGGAAATAACTCACTATTTTCCTCATTTTCTTCAACTTTTAAAAGAGAATTTTAAATTCTGAAAAGTTCTGAAAATCGTTTGTAAATAAAACCAATAAATTTTGCCTGAAATTTGCTCCAGTACCGTTCACCGCAATTGTAAATATTCCAAATATCGTATTAAATATGAGAGACCGCGGAACTCCACTGACCTAGTTTCTTCATCAAACGATCCTGTTCGCTGACCTAGTTTCAGAGACATTGATCTTGCTTTCCCGGCCCGGAAGCAGCTAGCTGCAGCGTATAGTTGCTTAAAATACTTCAACACTCACACATCCTATCAGACGGCTGTGGAATCGTAGCTAGTAAAAACGTACGCACAGAAAGGGAACGTGATAGGGGCTGGGCGAAAGTGGAAATCTGAATGGAAACGCGTATTTCGCAGCGCACATTGGCAATAATGCAGGCCAAAGAACCCGCAGTATAAGTATTTTACTGTGAGGGTGCCGGGGGGGGGGGCGTTTGTTGAAAGTTTACTGTGCATCATATATGTTTATGACCAGTTAAGCAAAATAATATATATCATTATTTTATTTATTATTTTATGCAATATCGTAAAATTGTGAGTTTAAAAAAGTTATGTGTGGTATTGAATGGCAAAAATTAATTGTATAAATGTTTACGTAAAATAGCGTAAATTCGTAAAAGTAAAAAGTAAACTTAGAATTGGAGAACTTTGGAGAAAATAGTGATATTATTTAATTGATGATTATTTCTGCAGACGTTTTGTATCACGGATTAGTTTTTTTTTTTTTTGTTTGTTTTTTTTTTAAGTACCGTAATTCAAATCTAGTTTTTGTGTTTAAGTAACTAAATTCAATTAAATCATTTCGTGTGTATGTGTTGTAGGGCTTTTTAATGCATTAAATCTATAATCTATAATTCAAATAAATAAATAAATAAATAATAAAAGTTTTTGGAGCACTCTGAAAAAAAAAGTAAAAATGAGTGCCAACGAAAGACTAAATAGCAATTATGCGTTTTATTTATGTATTTATTTTTGAGAATAATATGAATGCTTCACAAAACCGTGAAGACTTTTCTATTTTTTGAGTTTGCATTTAGTCTTATAAAAAGGTGAATTTAAATCCAGTGTTGTAGCGCCAATATAACACTTTTTGTTACATGATGGAGACAATTTGTATGAAATACATATTCATAAAATGTATTGAACTTGATGCAATGTTAATTTTTTAATATTACTCTACATTGTTCGCTTTCGGGAGACAGTGTTGTACATTTAAACAACTTTTAACTATTAAATATCTTAGGTTCCAAGCACGAAAAAGGATAAAACCAAGTTCCCACAGAAAAGTTCAATGGGTAAGGTAAATGCTCCAGTAGTGGGCCATTTGAAAATTTAAGTTGAAAAACAAGAAATTGCAGCTATCCGTAGAGATAAGTTGCCAACCTCTGACTAGCTGAAACCCTTATCAACTGAATGCCTAAGGCAGGGATGGGCAAACTTTTTTGGTCGCGGGCCAAAAATAGAGAAAAAAAAGTTTGGCGGGCCAAGATAAACTTTTCTAAAATTTTAAAAACGATATACAAGTATTACAATTTAAATATGTTAATGAGATGAATGAAATTGCGATTTCATTTTTAAAAGTCCCTTATATTGAGGTTCGAAGTGAGATGCACAGATTCTAAGGAACGAGGCTAAATGCTCATCTGTCAGTCTACTTCTGAATGAATTCTCTCTAACGTTCATAGTTGAAAACACTTGTTCTCATATATAAGATGAAGCAAACATAGCACTGATTTTCTGGGCGTGAGATATTAAATTTGGGAAACTGACTTTTGATAATGATTTGTAAAACTAACTTTGGCATATTTAGAAACAACTGCTTGAGATGATTGTTAGATTGCAATTCAATTAACTCAAGCTGCAAATCTGACCTCACTGCTTTACAATTTACGTTGAAAGGCATGGTAAAAATATCCAATTCTGTTTGAATGGCACTGAAATCTTGAAATCTGCGTTCGAACTCAAAATGCACTTCTTTAAAGCCATCTTCATAATTCTTAATATGGATATATAATATATAAATATATATATTCTTTCAATTTCCGTCGGACCGGCAAATTAAAATTCCATCCGCGGGCCGGATAAAACCTTCCGGTGGCCGGATTTGGCCCGCGGGCCGTAGTTTGCCCATCCCTGACCTAAGGTGTAGCGCCTTCATTTCCTGTTTAGTTAGGTACAAGAGAGTTTGTAAATGAAGTTGATCTCTCACTGAAGCATTCAGTGTATCTAAGTGATTTCCTTGAGAGGCAAGCCTTCACTCAAAAAATTTTTAACACACCGCATTCTATTTGTTTTTAAAGTGAATTGTTACTGTTATTACTTGATTATAAACTGAATGTATTATAAACTATCATTGAAAGAAATAATTGTAATTTATTGATAGTGATGGATGGCCCACTTTTAGATCAATGGTTTACTAAATGCTCCAGAAGTAGGCTGAGGTGGCCCATGTGCTCCAGTAGTGGGCCACAGGGCTCTCTTCGGATTTACTAATAGCTCACTACTGGTGCACTTATATAGGATTAAAGGAACCTTTATAAGACAAGAGCCACTCACAGAAACGTCTGGACCACACCTCTAGTTTAGTTTGAATGTGATATGTGAAACAAAGAGAAGGAGAGACAGAAATAGAGAGAGAGCTTCAATATAAAACTGCGTCGGCATTTTCTTACTACACAAATGCTTGTTTTAAAAACTGGATTTTTGTAACAGAGCTAAAATTCTGAAATATAAAGTTTAAATATGCATGAAAATCATTGGACAATCACCAAATGTTAATTCTGGTGGTCAGCCAGGAATTAGTGAACAAATGGTCGTTCAGGCCACAATCGGCGAATCAGTTGGGTTCTGCAACAAGGCAAACAATGATAACTATCCCATTGCTGGGCCATTAAAAAACATTCCATTACCATTTAACAGGGCTCTTTCCTGGCCACAGAAGGAAGATGATAAAAAAAGAGTTTTTCTTTTTTTTCTGAGAAACTTCCTGCTGTGGTTACTTCACCACTAATGTTTGTGTTTTATAAAAAAAAAAAGGATACGCTAAAAATGTAAATGCATCTGAAACAGAAGAGATAAAAGGAGAATGAACAGAAAAAATTCGTGCACACAAAAAAGAACCAGAAATTCTTCCTCAAAGTCTTCAATATCACTTGATGATTCTATCATGTATGAATATAGTGACTTTGATACTGAAGAGAATGAAGAAAAGAATTGCCTAAACCTATCTCTGGCAAAACTAGAGCTGAAAGAGGTTCAATTTGTTCTTTGTCCTCATGAAGGTAAAAGAAATGCACAGAAATATGTATATTTGTGTATAATCGAGGAAATAAAGAATGAAGCACTATATGTTAAGGGACTAAAATCTAGAAAAAAAAAAGGTCTTTGTAATAGTTGAAAACGATTTATTCAACATAACATATAAAGATTTAATATCATTCATGCTCAAACCAGAACTTACAACGAAAGATCCAGAATTAACACAAAACTTTAATAAAAAATTGGCTGGTTTAGAAAAAATGCCTGAGAGTAGAATCTATAAATAAAACATTTCATCAGCCATTTTTAGTCTATTTTTATTGCGTATAATATTAATGTATTGTTATTATTACTGTATATAACGACTTCATTGGTTTCCTTAGCCATTTAACAAATCTAGATGGCCCCCTTTTGGTATGCCCACTACTGGTACATCAAAGCTGTAGCCAAGGGGGTGGAAAAGTTCAAACCCACCTCGAAAGTTTCAAAAACATCTATTACTATTTGTAAAAGGGTATTAAAAATTTGGCACACTGAGAAATAAAACTTGAACCCCCCCCCCCCCCGAAATGTTTCCCTGTCTACGGTATTGTGGTACATCAAAATTTTGCTATGTTCACTTCTGGTGCAAAGAAGTGACTAGGGATGGACGCGTGACGACTTTTTTGCGAGACGAGACGGAGACTTACAGCTTTTTTGCGAGACGAGACACACATTTTTAACATTACAATATAGGGATTTTTGCGAGACGAGACAAAGCTTTTAGGCTATTTTGCGAGACGCGAGACTCCTATTTTTCGTCTCGCGTCCATCCCTAGAAGTGACCTCAATTTTTTAAATATTTCACAATTATTTTAGGTATAAGTTTCAACAACCGTAAAAAAGTATAGATTAACAAAGCCTCTCTAAAGTTAAGATGATAACTGAGGAACTATCCTTAAGTGGCTAGTGGCCCACTACTGGAGCATTTACCTTACTCGATCTTTAAATAAATTTTCAAATAAAATCATACTCCTTGTCGATCATGTATGTGGGTATAAAATTAATAAACACTTTCTAATAACACACATAAATTGTACTTTTTTATGTGGGCGGGTGCTTTAGAACTTCTGTGCAATCGGGGAAAAAAATCGATAAGTGCTCATTTATTTTACAATTCCATACTAAGATTAGATTGATATAAGGGTTTGAGAAAACATCGAATATGGGACTTTTTTCATTAAAAAAAAAAGGATCTAATCGTTCCTACCACCCCCCCCCCTAAAAAAAACAGTCTGTCTAAAGCACCCACCAAAATTTTGTAAACTCGGCGCAAATCTATTGCAAAGTTTTGCTGTTTGGAAAAAAATAGTGACCAAAATTGGGTTCATCTTGGACGTGTTTCCCCAACTGGATATATCAGGAAGTTCTGGAACTTTCAGCTAATAAAAACTGAACTATTTTATCTACGTACGCAACGAAGCACCGTAAAAATTTTCATTATTGCTGCGAAATAAAGAAAACTCTAAAACCAAATTTATTTAATAGTCAGTGTAATTTTCAAATACAGGAACTTAACCATGCTATATATCATCTCTATTTCATTTGTTTTGAAAAATACTAATACTTAACACAAACTGTAGGGGAAGGAGAGGAGGTGCAATTAAATAGTTTTTGCGAAATCGTACGCATAAAGCCTCACCTAAAACCATTTTATTTGGTAGATCAAACTTTAAAAAAAAAAAAAAAAAAAAAAAAAAAAAAAAAAAAAGCAAGTTTCAATGCCCCCCCCTCCCCTCAACGAATGATCACTTAAATAGTAGATCAATAAATAAAAATCAATGAAATGTCTTCCCCCAAAACAAACGTTAAAAAATACTATGCGTGTTCAAAGGTTTGCGTGCTAAGTGTCGAGTTTTTTTTTTTTTTTTTTTTTTTTTTTTTTTTTCCCCTATTATCAGAAGTCATGGAAACTTAGTTGCCTAAAGTAATTTTGTACTCGTAAAAATACTTGATGTTTCATAACAACAATCAATTACGAGAAAGAAATTCTAATTGAATAGCTATTTTTATATTTATATATGCATGGTAAGATTAAAGATGAACACGCTCAATCTCATTAGTAAACGCCACTGTTCACAGATCATCTTTATATTTAACAAGTTCTTTTATGCTGATTAATATCTTGTAAAAGTAACAATAAATAAGTTTAGCTTCAGAAAGGAAAAATAATGGTATTTTTAAAAGGGTGATTAACTTGTAGCTGGAAGCACTGCTTATTTCGAAACATACCTGGGTAAACGAAATTTATATAAGTAAATCAAGATTGGGTGGGGAGGGGGAAGGCTATCGGGATGTTTCTCCTCATCGAAATTTTCAGAATAGTTAGCATATGCAACTATTCCTATCCTAGGAATAGTTGCATATGCTAACACTTTACTGCCGACGAATATTCAAATCCTGAAGAAATTCGGTTTATTTATTCATTATTTATTTCACCTTTCCCTCCTTCCTCCCCATTTTCCTGGCTACGTCAGGGTCACTAAATATCTCCACACCCCCCCTACCGAACCACTTCGTCGGCAGTATAGTGAACATATTTAAATCTCTTTGTATTCTACTGCCATTGGCATAGGCAGGGGATGGAGATAGGAAGCCAGAAATTTTGCTTGAAAGGAAAGAAATAAGAAGTTCAAGCAATAAATAATTTATATTTACAACGCGGGAAAGTATTTAAAATAATGAACGATGCTTAAATTTGTTGAATTTATAAAATACTTTTTGGGAAAAAAATGGAATATTTACATAAGTTGTTATTATTTAGAACATTTCAATTTCAGCATTAAAAACATTCGACTCCTGTTGGGGTCCAGCTCGAAAAATAATCTTGCATACGCCCCTGTTTAGTATTAAAGTGTTTGAAAGCCAGGGATGAGCTCATGAGCACCCCTTTACAAATGCAAGAACCCCTCATAAAAGTACTCATATAGCCTAGCCGCCCATGTTATCTCTGGACAGGTTTCGAACTATGGCGCTTCCGACTAGCAATCTATTGATAGTTTACAGTCCACTGCGTAAATCTGTGAGCACCTACAAAATACATAATTTTTGCACAAAATGTAATGATAAAATGAAAAATCCAAAAAAAAGCGCAGAGAACATGTTATTTCCACTCACGCTATGATGCTGATAACAGTTAATCAACCTTGTTTACAAATACTTACAGCAGAAGACAAAAGCTTGGCTGAGATGCGACAATATTTTATTGCATTGCATTCAATACTATGCCCGTCCGTATTTCCCCTTTTTTGCAAGGATTATGAAACTTTTTTTTAAATTCTTTATAAATTTCCGTGAGCAATTACGCTTTTGTGTTTTCAGCTCATGAAATTGTGAAAACGCAATTATTTTTAAACACTCACTCATTTCGCGGGCCACTTAGAACTTGTTGGTGGCCCACCAGCTGGAAACCACTACTGTATACAAAACAAAAAAGGGAATTTTTCCAAGTGCTTACATATTTATGCGGGCGACTGTATACCACGTGTCTCATAAAGATGGTAACACGCTTTAATTCTTTATCCATTAGAGATAAGTGGGCAATGTAAATTGAAAGAAATATTCAAAATAAGAAAGGAAAAAGGACTACATTAAGAAATTCTCGTTAATTTGCAAAAAGTGACACTTTTTAAGTTTGTGTACGAACCCTATACGAAAAAACTCCCAGTAAGTAAAATGTGTCCCATATACTAAGGAGGTGATCTACCAAATTTGAGCCTTCCATCATCCGTATCAGAGATATCTTTATACAAAGATGGTCAGGGGCTTTATAATGAATTTGAACGTAAGCGTTTATTGCTAGATTCCAAAAAATTATTTTCTTTCTTAATTTCTACACGACCCCCGAAACGCGAGCATCCAATGTGATATATATATATATATATATATATATATATATATATATATATATATATATATATATATATACTTTGAGAGACATTGAAAGTGGTTTAATTCAGCATATAATAATCAGGGCCGCGCCACCCATGTGTGCGATGTGTTCGGCGCACACAGGCGCAAGATACTCAGGGGTGCTTCGAGGCGCCCCTTAGATTAGAAAATCTGTAATGCATTCCTATGTCTGTGGCAAAACTGTCAGCACCTTTTATTAAAAAGGAATCTTTTATGAAGTTAAAATTGGGAATATTTCAGAAGTTTACTTTGATTTGAATTAATCCAATCTTTCTTCATACGTACTATGCCGTAGTGATTAAACATGAAAGAGCAGCGGTTGTCATCGCTGTTTCCGTTAACGAACAGACGAATTGAAGCGAAAAATTTCATGTCCGGTCGTACGAAAGGGCAGTATATTGAATTTTCTAAGCTTTTTTCTTTTTCTATACTTCCGGAATTAAAAATAAACAAATACATCAATCATTAATGTTTATGGATAACGTAATAAAGAACTATAGCTCTGCCCATTGGTAGAGTATTTTGGAAAAATCGTTCTACAAATAGGAATATTAAAGATTTTATGACTTTTTGAACTGGCTGACTAGTTATCGCAGCTCATTCAGCATTTATTGAAAGATTATTTTCAACCTTTCGATCAGTCCGGCAGCAGATCGGTCCAAGCAGCACCGGCTTGGACAGTGCTTGGGGCATAAATACCAATGATCTTTATTAAAGGACTTATCTTGTTAAGCATGTATGTGTGAGAGAGTAATTTTTATATATCTTACGTGTTTGACATCTTTCATATTTCACAATGTCACTATTCAAATTATAGTACAATTCTTCATTGGCTGTTTTCTTCCAGATATCTATAATCACGAAGAAATATTAATCAAAAGGGAATTTCCTGAAAAAATGGTTTTCGCATTGTTACAGCATGACACGATTTCTAAATGCACTTAAATTTTCCCCCCAGTCATCAGAATAGATTTCCCATGAAACACTACAGCTTTCAGAAATTCCGCAATCGATAAAAACGTTTTTCAGAAGAATTGGGAAGTGAATAATTTGTTTAATGCATGTATATCATTTTTACAAATTTAAGCATCTTTTATCAATAAACTGAAATGGATTTTTACAATGAAAACTTGTCTAATGCTATAACTAATTGTGTTGCAAAGTTACTGTATATGTTGTAACTATTTTAACTTACCCTATATTAGGTCCGTGAAATACGGCCGTAGACCTGGTACACCTACTTAAAAAAGTATTTGAGTAATAGCTAGATTTTCTATTTTAGTTTTGTAAAGTAGTAATTAGTTTTTGAAAATCTCAAAATTAGAAAGAAATATGAGAAGCTATTATATATGTGACATCATTCACTTTTATGGAGAACAGTAGTTTGAATATGAAACTGATATAGGAAAGTTGATTTATGCTCGTTTATTGTTTTGAGAGACTGCTCATCGTCTACTGGCCTAACAAAGGGTCTACCGTGTATATGTTTCTCAGCAGGTTAAATTTAACGTAATTGGGTTTGTATGGCAAAATTAACAAAATCTAAAGAACGGATTCATTTTATTTCAAAGCCTTGTGATTTTTTTTTTCAAATGGCGTTCCTTAACAATGCCTTGGAGGCATTGGCCACTACTAATGCCAGAGTTGTTGGTCACTTTATTATGGGGCACCTAGTAGGCGGACCAACTTTGCCCCCAATGAAGGGACGGACACAATGACATCCACGTCCAGTCGGGGATCGAACCTCGACCGCCGAGAGTTGAACCCGAAGTACGGTGCTTTACCCACCATACAATCCGGTCTCTGTCTTGTGACTATCTAAGTATGATTTAAAGCTTAACGGGTGGGTCACGTAAATTAACATTTCTTCTTCATTGTGACTTCCTATGACGGGCCACGTAGTTTTACGTTTTGCTTTAAAAACATACACACTCTCGGAAAAGTATTCGAACGTAAATCAAATTCCATATATTCATTAAAATTTTCTTCTTCGTAAAAATTAAATCATGTCATATAGTTGTATGGCACTGGCCTCCAAAAGTTAAGGAATAACATGTTTTTCGAAGCTCACCATAAAAAAAATGACACTAGCAATAAAATTTATGGTTCATATAAATGATAAAAATGAACTTAAGGAAATTTATGCAAAAACGATGGCTGCCACTTTTTCTTTAATAGAAAAGAACAGGCATATATGTGTGAGAAAAAAAATATGCATACATCAGGCTTTCGTAATTACGCGACCTTGGTTGATTTACAACTTTTGTTAGCAGATTCGTTGACAAAAGGTAGTAGGATCCCGCAATGTCTGTGAGAAGCAACTTGCCCGATTCGTTAAGATGGCAGGCTGTCAGATGGTTGGGAATGGGGTTGTAACAGGCTGATGCTGCTAGACATCTTAATGTGTCTCGCAATGTGGTCCACAGTCTCTGGAATCAATATCAAACCGAAGCTTCTGTGTCCAGAAAGCATGTTCCAGGCCGACCACAAGCTACAACTCCTGCAGCAGACCGTTTTATAGCTCTTTTGGCCCGAAGGAGGAGAAGCATTTCTGTGCCGCAACATGTTGCAGACCACTCGGTAGCATCGAAATAATAAACATGTAGGTCGTAACGATTCCGGGATCGACATATCGCTGCTGGCCGGTGCATCTGCAGTCATGTTGAAATTTTGATAATAACAACATTTTTGTGTGACAAGCCATGCAAGGACAGTTTTATTTAAAATCTCTGGCGTAGATCGATGAGATGACATCATATGCTGACGAAAGAACTCCTTTTGCTTGACAAGCAATGCAAGGGCGGTTTTATTTAATATTTAAGTTCTTCGGGGATAGTCCCCAATTCCTGTGTTTTTCTGCGATTTGTCTCCACAATGTAAAAAAGCAATTGGGGACAATTTTTAATTATGATATTGTTTTTTAAATAGATTACTGTTAATTATTTCATTAATTAGAAAATGACCCCAATTGTGTTTCAAATTTGGGGACATGTCCTCAATTTTACGTTCAAAAATATGGTCACCTTAATTTAACTGAAAAACTTGATATATTTTGGGGAAATTAATTGAGAATGTGTAAAATTTTGTTTGCGCAACACTTAAACACCTATTTGTAGGAATTCTGTTTTAGAAATTGGCAACACTCTTTGAGATGCGAAAAGCGTGTTTGTTGTTGTTTGTGGAAGTCATGTTTTTTTTTTTTTTTCATTGCTCTCAGCCGAGTGTTTTTAAATTTTAAAGGCGTGGCATTTGTGAAATCCTATTTTAAAAGTGTTTGAGTGTTTTAGATTGTTTTGGTGTCAGCGTTTGTTTAATTTTGAATTCGTTTAACCCTTTGAGGCGCAACCCCTTCCCAATGCTGAAAAAAGTATTGGGAAGAAGTATTGGAAAAAAGTATTGGCGTACTTTTGACGCAGCTGGCTGTGCTCGCGCACAGCCAGCTGCGTCAAAAAAGGGTCTCTAGATCTGTGGCAATGAACATTTCGATCGTCCGCCATCTTGCTGGTAGTTAAGTCAAGCGATGGCAACGGCTGCCCTTTTTTTTCAGCATTGGGCAATCGATCCAGCTGTTTTCGCATTCTTCCATTTTCCAGCAGATGCCAGTGCGGTTAAAAATAATCGTGACCATTTTTTTACGAGAAATGACGTGCTAAAAAGTAAAGGATTCTCGGGGAGCTATGTCACCCGCAACTATTTTTATAGAAATCCAACCTATTCTTCGTGACTGGCAACAGTCAAAACATCAGAGTTGGGTGATCCCAGAGCGGGACCACTGCGCGTTAAAGGGTTAAACGACTGCATTTTGATTTCAACGTTGTTGGATTTCATAGCTTTTATTTACGTTAGTTTGGTGTCGTTTATTTTGTTTTTGTCGTAAACCTATAATTACTAGCCGGCGGACGACCCGCAGGTTGCGAAGAGGATCGTGTGCCGTATGTTGCACAAACCAGTCGCGAAGCGGCCAGTGTGCTCTAGGTTATCGACGGCCAAAACTGGTCGCCGGAGACGGTTAGTCAGGGAGAAGAATATCCGCTAGTACGGTGCGAAGGTGTCTTCACAATGCAGGTCTCTATGCAAGGCGACCAGTTGTGTGTGTCCCCCTCAACGGACGACCGAGAAGTTCCCGCTTATCTTGGGCAAGAGAACACGTTTCCTGGACCAGGCAGCGATGGGCTTCTGTATTCTTTACAGACGAGTCCAGATTCACATTGGAGAGCGATTCAGGACGTCTGCTGATCTGGAGGGAACAAAGCACCAGATACAATCAATCCAACACTGTTGGAAGATACAGTTACGAAGGTGGTGGAATAATCGTTTGGGCCAGGCACGTGCCAACAGGGGGGGCAGGGGGGTTTATCGCCCCCTCGGTAAATGAGTAGAAGGGGCGAACTATATAATTCGCCCCCTCAATAGCTTGCTTACCATAGTTTTCTTTTTCCGGATGGGGGGAAGCAATTTTTCCAGCCCTTCCCCTCAAGAAAACGGTTATTTAAACAAACTAATGAGACATAAATGAAAATTTTACTAGCTCAAAAGGAAAGGGGGGGGGCGAAATAGCTGCCACAACCCATCCCCTTCCGCACGAAGAAAACTGTTATTTTAAGCAAACTATTAAGATAAAAAAAAAAAATCGGTAAATTAATTAGTTTACATGAAACTGATACAGGAAATTTGACTTACACTCGAATACTTTTTTGAGAGGGTGTACAGACGAGGTTAAAAAAGATTGAAGCCGATTATTTATAAAAATTGGTTGGGGGGGGGGCAAAATAGCTGATCCGTCCCTGAAGAGAATGATTATTGTAATTGAGCTATAGAAGTACAAACAAAAATTTTCCTGGTACCAAGGTTGACACCTTTTATTTTAAAAACATTTGTCGGTGGAGGGGGGGATGAGGGGTTGGTGAAATGACTGCCCTCCTCCCGATTCGGAAAAAATCGTTCGGCCCCCACTTTCCAAGACGTTGGCACGTCCCTGGTTTGGGCAGGGATCTCACTGGGTGGTCACACTGACCTGCGACATGCATGTGGCTTGGAGGTTAAGGGCCTGTCCTACTCCACACCAATCGCCTAAGCACACAGTCATCGGTTCGATTCCCTCTCTATCCCCGGGCTCTTTGTGTTCGTCCAGATATTGTGCTGTAAAAATGTGTACTTTGAAATAAATAAAAAACTTGTAATTAGGTACAACTGAGATCACGCCAAAGGAGTCATGGATCTCGATAAACTCTCTGTATCAAGTGTAATTAGGAACAACTGACAATGAGGATGTATGGCTTGAGAGAAGAGGATTTCGATTATTTTTGGCGTAGTGGTAGTACAGCATATAAATATGCTACGCGTAAAATACTAAAATGCAACACTCAAATATCATCGGAGAAAAAAAAAGAATATTTGTTTTCGAACCACATCATCATAACTTTATTTGTAAGTTACGCGTACACTTCCTTGAAACTTCGGTGGTTTGACTGTTACAGTGTTTGACTCCTGGTCAGAGATTTTAGGTTCAAATCTCTTTCTGCGCATTTTTTCTTTTATTTTTCATACATCAGTATTTTTAACCTTTTACAGGCCAATGTTCTCAATTGGGAACATCAAATTAAAAATTTATTCAAAAATGGAATTTATCGATATTGGCTTCGGCTTGGAAGAATAGCAGATAAGGTCAAAAGATGACTTGATTTTTTGAAATAGAAGTTGCATTTCTGTCCCTAGTGGGAAACTGCACAAAAAATCATAAAAATAGCCATTTTCACAAATTTTTATAGAGCTACCTTGATACACCCCCACCCCCTTCCAACTAAATTCATTTCTTTACTTAAATTTAAAAATAAATCTTCTATTAATTCTTAATGTTTCACTTAGTATTTAAACTACTCATCAGTATATTCCGTTTTTGAAACCAATGTAAAAGTATAGTCAGAAATGATCCATGCTCCCAAATGGGAACACAGTGAAAATTGTATACAATATCCCCCCTCCCCATTTAAATGACTAATATCCTTTCACTAACGCATTAGAAGACAAAATATGAAAACATAAAATAAAATAAAATTTGAATTTGCCTGAATCTCAATGCAGTCTGTAAAAGGTTAATTAACTCATTTATTTTTTTAAATGTACTTATTTATCTTTTAATTACTTAGAGATTATCTTTGATATTTTTTTTATAATATTTATTTTAAATTTAATTTCTACTATTCCAAGTCTAAAATTTTTACAATTTATTATAGTTATTATTTATTATAGTTATGACTATTTGAATAGTAAAACATTTTGTAATTCATATATTATTTACCATGATGGAAGATTATAGGTAGATAAAATGGAAAATGTAATCTTTAGCAGTCTTGGTATCAATTTATTGAAGCAATATTGTGCAATTACTTGTCATATTGTTAGGTGTACATGATCCTGGTATGGCAAATCTAATTATGGCAAAACATTGGAAAGAAAAATCCGTCTACCTACCGTTTTATCTACCTATAATCTTTAATTATCATAAATAATATTTAAATTACTATTCAAATAGTAATAACTATAATAAATTATAGAAATATTAGAATTGGAATAACAAAAATTAAATTTAAAATAAATAATAAAAAATTATCGAAAAAAATCTATAGTACAAAGTAATTAAAAAGATGAATAAGTACACTTTTCCAGTAAATAAATTAATTAGAAGCATTGATGTGTATTTTTTTTCAACAGCAATTTCGGAGTATGAGTAGAGCGCACTAATAACCAAAGGGTTTATTCAACCCGAGTTGGTGGAAAATCTTAACAACCGACTACAATCTGTTGCAAAAGTATAAGACCACAACAAATTTTGCTTTTTTTTTTTAACTAAAGAAATATTTCAACTAAAATAAAAAAAATATTCTATGTTGGTACATCAGATTTTTAGTAAAATTTAGCAATTTACATAAATGAAATTAATTCTGAAAAAGTAAAGCATCAATATAACAAAAAAGTGGCTAAAAGAACTCTTACAAAATTATAAGACCCCTTGTGGGAAAAGACAGTTTCTTTCATTTTAGTAAGAAGTTGCTCCGCCATTTCTCTGACTAACTTGAAACACAGGATTTGCCATAGAGTAAATTAATATTTTAATAAGCAACTCCTGAATATTGTTCCATTTCTCCATAATGACCATTTCTAATTCATATGTTGAATGATATTGTTTGTTATTTTCATACACTTGGCGAGACAAATAACCCCACAAGTTTCCTGTGGGGTTTAGGTCAGGGCTTCGACTCGGCCAAGGTAAAACATCAAACTTTTTTTTTTTAAGCCACTCTTTTGTTGATTTAGATGTATGACAGGAAGCCTTATCTTGTTGAAACTACCATTTTGCACCTCCGAAGAGTATCAGACTTCGAAATAGCATTCGTTGGTAACTCCGAATTCATTTTCCCATCGACTGTTTGGAGATCGTATTTTCCTGCATATGAGAAAACGCCCCACACCAAGGACGTATTTAAGGGGAGGGTCCAGGGAGTCTGCCCCCCCCCCCTAAAAAATTGATTTTCGTTACTAAAATGATAATGATACAGTCCATTTATGAAAAATTTTGCCTTTTTTAACGGTCGGACCCCTCCAAATTGTTTTTCTAGATACGTGCCTGCCCCACACCATAACATAATGTAAAAATAATAGTAAAAAATCTATAATATTTCTGTACTTTAGTCTAATCAAACATGATGCAACATTTTCCACAAAAACTTTCATGTATTGCCAATCAATACAGTATTAGATTAAAGCAACTTAAAAATGGCACTTATCAATTTACTAAAGTTAAATCTAGTGGTAGGAAACGCAGCATTTCTAGTGACAGTCACCAGCTTCTACTACACCTAACAAAGTAACAATAAGACATCTTAATGTAAACAAAGACCAAAACTTAGCTAATGACACTAGTTCAGTAGCAAACACTGAAACTCTTGAAAACACTGAAAATTCTATGATCACTGACATGCTGCGAACATTCCCAGACAGCACATAAGCTTAAATCAAGCTTGACATTGACTTGAATTTGGCATATTAATACAAGCTTGGCATTTCAATCCATTAGCTTGACTATTGTGCTGATGGCGCCATCTGTCGCTGTAGGCGAGAAGGAGAATGGGACATTGAAAAGTCTAAGGGGAAGGAATGAATGGGATAATAAGCCCCTCTGAAGTGTAACACGAGGGGAGTTTTAGTTTTATTTACATCTAATTAACATTAGTAATTCCATTAACTAATTAATTAGCCATAAAAATAAATTTTAATATAATTAACACAATTTAGTTAGTTAATATACTTCACTTTATGGGTGGTAGAATGAAGTGGTTTCCGGCCGCTACAAAATAATTTATCATCAGTCATAAATGTACTTGATCATAGAATTTAAAAAAAAAAGATTCTATATTTCCAAATATGGAAATTCTTCAAAATATAATACAATTATACTACGAAATTGATTTCAAAATCAGCCGTTTGTCTCGATTTTGAAAGTTTTAAAACGTGTGCTGCTGTTAAGTTTATATTGTGTTTATTTCCTTATTAGTAGAGTCTCTAAATCACACATAACGTTATTTTAATTTTGATGCATCCCACGGAAAAATAAACGAAACAAATAACACATCGCCCACTTATCAATCTGGCCAGAAAACGGCGTGATAAGTCACTTCAAATTTTAGTCATAGTTGCGCGAGTCTTAGTGGCTGAACGGATAGCGCGCTCCTCTCCCAACCCAAAGGTCCCGGGTTCTATTCTAGCCGCGAACACTTTATGGAAACAGATTAAATTAAATTGAAATTTCAGCGCGTAGAGGGGAAAATGCGTGGCAAAGTAAAATATGTGGGGCGAGTTCGCCGACAGGCGTCCCGTGTATTTAGGAAAATTTTTTAAGCTTGCTATGTCAAGCTTGAGTCAAGCTTGAAATGTCAAGCTTAATGCAAGCTGGGCAAGTGTAAACTAGAACACTTGATTCAAGCTTGCGTTAAGCTTACACGCTTGAAATTTTCACGCTTAATTCAAGTTTACTGACTTGATAAATCAAGCTTGCTGCAAGTTTGATGCAAGTTTGCTCTGCTGTCTGGGTTGCCATTTCGGCTGAGTTGCCCAGCACTCACACGCACGCCCAAACCCCAGATTTAAACCCAGCCAGGAGTCCAAGTGTCCAGCCAGGAGTATGGACACTTCCATATCTGGTACACAAGGGAACCGAAACGAAGAAAATACTAAAGGCTCCACATTTTATGCCGAAATTATCGGCAACTGGATGGATATGCTTCGCGAGCTCAAGGATATCTTGGACGAAGCCCCCCAAACCGACTTATCGGGAGAACTACTTAGGATCAGAACAAAAAACATTGCACACTACCTTAAGGTGCAGGAATATCTTGAAACAAAAAACATCAAATGATCCCAGGATCGAGCGACCGAGAAAGGTTGTTTTGAAGGGTATCCCCACCTCCACTCCCATTGAGGAAATTGAAAACTTTTTAAAGGAAAAGAATTTTCACCCCCTCAAAGTAGCATATATGCGAAACAAAACAACTAATCTGCCCCTCCCCCTCTTTTTTGTGACTGTGAGAAACTCTTTGAGGATTTATACAAAATAACTGACTTTAATGGTAATGATGTCAAAGTTGAGACTCAAAAATCCAAACCATTAATCAATGTTATAATTGTCAAGCCTTCGGGCACAGCTCGCTTATCTGCAAATCAAGCCCAAAATGTCTCAGACGTGCCGGCCCTCATTTAGACCAAAACTGCACTTTGCCTAAGGATTTTAGAGACGCCACTTGTGCTAACTGCAGTGGCCCCCACCCCGCTAATTACGCTGGCTGCCCTAAAAACCCCTATAATAGAGGGAAAAACTCAAATGCCCCTGTTCTTGCTAGGGGAACTCAAAACTCGAGTAACTCAAAAAATAACAAAAATTCTCGACCTAGCTTCAACAGCAAGAAAGTAAATAGCAATGTTTCTTACGCTTAAGTTTTGAAAAAAAAAAAAACACTCAAACCCAAAACAAACATACTCCCAAAACTCTTCCTAAACAGTCAAATTTTGCACATCACAACAGATTCAAACTTTTGGACAATGAGTCTGACACTGACTGTTCTGTTTTCACTGACCCAGAACCCTTTATGGAAACTGAAGCTCCGGCTGAAGTCCCCCAGGCTCAAACGGTCACCAAAACAACATCAGACACAAATACTTCTAGAAAGGCTGTAAACATTCAACCTGACAATACAAACAACGTCAAGCAAACGATTAAAATCCAACCCCAAACTAGTAAACAAACGAACGAATAAAAACAGAACTAGTGGTGCTACCAACAAAACTAAACGGCGACCTGTTAACAAAACTAGAAAAATAAAGAGAAACACAAAATCTAAGAAACAAAACAATGAAACTAATACGTTTAGTTTTTACGACATTATAGAAACTCTAAATGCGCAAGCTAAATGAGGCAATAGGCCTCACAAACATACTAAAGTTCTTTAGAGACCTTCGACAAGTTTTAACTAATGATGAAGATGACAATATGGAAAAAGCATTTAAAATATTTGAGATAATCACAAGTCATTCTAACTTCAACGAAACCCAGCAAGCGCACACACGTATATATTACGTATTCCCGATGTCGAAATGTCGAAAATAATTACAGCAAAAAATAGCGTTTAAAAGAGATCAAACATGCATTGTGTTGTCGACGTTTTAAAGAGCCGTTGTATGCTGGTCAGGGAGGCGGCTATCTTCGACTGTTAATGTTTGTCACCCCCACGAGGTCTATAATCCATCAATATACCGCCGATTTTCCGCTCATAGTTTCGGCGATCTGGAGAGACCCCCCAGCCAGCCAAGAAGAAACAGATGGAGCACCGAGAAATTTTTTCAGCTTAGTTAATAGTCAGTTTAACGTCGAATAAACAGTGCAGGGGAGACAAACGTTACCGTGTCCTTTCACACGACCTTTGACCTGTCCACCCCACGCGATTTCTCAGAATTTTCGAGAACGCTGAAGTCACGTCACAGATGCCTTTTTTTTTTCTTCTTTTTGTGTGTGTATTCCGTCGTGGTTCGCTTCGCAGTTTTTTTATGCAAGGGCAGATCTAGCTTCATTTTCATCGCGTGGTCACTGGCTGAGCTGCTGCGCTGCACAGAAGAGTACATTTTCGATAGTTTTTAACTATAAAAGTGGATATTTTTCAAGAATCTCTTGGAATATTTTCAAGTTTAATGCTAACACGATTTATCGTTAGCTTGACATGTATTAATAAGTTTGTCTGGCTCTCTTTAAATTGTGTTGGCCGGTGTTGTTAAAGTTTGTCGGGGTAACTACTAATTTTAATTTCGGCTGTCAAAATTTTAGAGGTGAGTTACATAATTACTTAACTAATACTTATGTGCTTTGTTTCTTTTAATCATTTTCTTTTTAATCGCTAATTATAAGTCTTGTTATTCCTTATTATAGAGTGAAATATACAGGTACAATTACCATAAAATCAACTGCTTACCTTAAACATATAAAATATTTTTTTCTCATAATAAGCACGATTTTACTTAATGTGAGCTTACTATAACAAAAGTCAACCATTATTGCATTATGGCTTAGAATGAAATAGGTTAAGCTTTTTTGTGCAAAGGTAATTTTTTTTTCTTTTTAAATTGTATACTAATATGTATGCATCTAGTATGTAATATAAACCTGTTTGGAGTAGTAAAATTTAACAAATCAAAGAATTAAGAGAGATAAATAAAAAACTGTTTGTGTAATGAAGTAGACAAGATTTTTCTCGTGGGACGGGGGGGGGGACTAAAATTTATAGATAGAAAACTTGTTCTCATTTTATTACATGGAAAAAGTAATAAAAAAAAGCAGGCTTATTCGTCTAATAGGTCGTTCCTTGACGATTTCGTCGAATCCTGACAATTTATAAACGTTCTAATTGTACCTCAATTCTAGATAATTAGAGAATGTGTGAGTCACATACTATTTACATACATCGTGAAAGCATGGAAATTCAAGCAGTTCTTATCTTGCGCACATGCCGTTTAAAAAAAGGAAACACTTTATATTTTTAAATATAAAACATTTTACTACTGGTTTTAGCTAATGAAAAGCAATTTTGAATTAAATGTTCAGTAATAACAAGTTTTAAATTAACTTCTAATCGTTTAGATAAAGTTATAAAATATATATTGATAAAAGTTTGAACATATACAAAAAATATATTAAAGTTAAAAATATAATCTTGATTTTGAATTGAACTCATAAGTAAGTCGCATAAACAGCAGATGTCGCTTTTACATATTAAAGGGTTTCCATTTTTCCCTGGTACATTTTATTAATCATTTTGACTGTATTGGGTATTTTTAATAAAAAATTATTTAATCTACTGTTATAAAGAATCTATATATTTTCATATACTGGTGAAAAAGTAACTTTTTTATATAAAATAAGTAAATTATATTTACTATTAGTAAAATTGCATTTTAAACTGTATTAGTTAACTAAATTTACTAATATTTATTTAATTTTTTAAGTTACTTTTTCACCATTTTTCAACAATATATGAAATTATTTAGATTGTTCATAACTTTGAATTTAACAACGCCCCCCCCCTTTTTTTATTGAATATACCTAATACAGTTAAAACAATTCATAAAATGTACCGGGGGAAAAAGTAAATCCTTTAAAATGTAAATTAGACTTAAGCTATTAATGCGAGTTACTGATTAGTTAAATTCAAAAAATCAAGATTATATTTTTTCTTTCATATATTTTCTCTGTGTTCAAATTTTTATGAATGTATATTTTGTAACTTTATCAAAACGATCAGAAGTTAATTTAAAACTTGTTATTTCTGCATATTGGATTAAAAATTATTTTTCATTAGGTAACAAACTAAGAGTAAAATGTATTTTATAGAAAAATAAAGTGTTTCCTTTTAAACGGCAAAAGTGCACAAGATCAGAGCAGATTGAATTTCCATTCCTTCACGACGTATGTAAATGGAATGTGCCCATTCTCTAAAGGTCTGGAATTGCGGCATAATTACTACGTTTATAAATGGTCAGAATTCGACAAATTCTGTGAAGTCTTTAAGGAACGACTTCTATTAGACGAGTATAAGCCGGTTTTCCCTGTCCTGTTGAAGCAATTCGACAATGTATAACGTAAAATCAACCACTATGAGCTGAATTTTATAAACGGATTCTGAGAATCTGTCTCCCTTCGCCGTTATAGCGACGAGTGTTCGACCAATGTCGGGGATTTTCTCTTCCTGGCGGTCACCCTTGACGCAATTTGCTTCCCATATAGCGCATCTTGTGCTATGACGTCACGCGCTTTTTTCCCCCCTGGGTGACCATGAAAAACCCAACACTCTTCGAACAGATTCGCCAGAGGAGCAGACCGATTTCTGCTTGGGGGCCCAAAAAGGGCATGATATTGAATCTGTAATTTTGAACGTGTAAACTATACATAGTAATTTGTAAATAAATTGTATATAATTATATTAGACCTGATTTGGGTTATTATTGAAAAATAGAATTTAAGCCACACTGAACCGCCACGATAACATAAACTATACGGACTGACTTCCGTCAACATGGTGCACGGCCGACAAAGTGTGCCACGGGCCTTGAATGGATAAGGTGAATATCCAAATACTTAATATTTTGGAATTAGCACAATCCAGTGTGCGAAGACTGCTCAAGGTAGGATTTTTCCTTTATTTTTATGAAAAATGGCTGACGAACTATCTAAACTAAAAGCGAAACGAAAAGTATTAAGAACGGCAGTTTCGAAACATCTTAAGAACATTGAAACTGAATTTGAAAAAGAGGCTGCCGATTCTTCACTTCTTGAAGAATATTTAGAACTATTAACTAGTAAATCGGATGAGTTAAAAGTTGTCGATGCGGCAATTGAACCGCTCTTAGAATCAAAAGATTTTGAAGCTGAAATTACAGCTAGTGAAGAATACAATGAAAAGGTTTTATTATGGAAATTTAAATTAAAGAGAAAGTTGAACAAAAGCAAAAAAGTCGAGGTTAACGTAACTGAAAAGGACGTTTCAGAAATAAAACCTGAACAGAAACGAGTTCGTCTGCCAGAATTAACCATTCCAAAATTTTATGGTGATTATTTAAAATGGAATGAATTTTATAATTCATTTAAAGTATTAATTGATGACAATGACTCTTTAAGTGAAACTGAAAAATTTCAATATTTGCGTTCGTTCCTTGGAGGAGCGGCTTTAAACGCAATTGAAGGTTTCGATATTTCAGACAACAATTATGATGAAGTGATTAAATTGTTAGAAAACAGATTTGGTAAGCGAGAAATAATCATCAACACGCATATGAATAAATTATTGAATTTGAGTCCAGTTTACAAATCGAGTGATGTATCGAAACTTAGAAAACTATACGACGCTATCGAAACACATGTACGCAGCTTAAATTCTTTAAATGTAAAACCGGAATCATACAGTAATATGTTTATACCAGTTCTATTTAAAATACTTCCATCAGATTTAACGCTTGAATTTAACAGACAAAACCCTAACTTTTCTACGATGTATAGTGTGGAAGCACTGCTAAAATTCCTTCATACTGAAGTTTTATCTAGAGAAATGAACGCCCTACTTGTCCCCCCCTCTTCAGTCCAGAGAGAAAATCACGGGCGACTGGCGTCAAAACAAAGTCATAATTTAAGTTCCGCGGTGCAACTTTTGACACCTTCAAGTGGATACAATTCACAGCCCGCTAACGATAATCTCTGCGTGTTCTGTAAAAAATCAAAACATACTGGAATTTGCGAATCTCTCTCGGTTCAGGAAAAACGAAATATTATATTTCGAGAAGGTAGATGTATGCTCTGTTTAAAGCGAAAACATAAAAAATATGACTGCAGATCAAAACAACAATCCTGTCCTCGTTGCAAAAAAAGACATAATTTAGAGATCTGTTTTGATTTAGAGAAAAAAGGCAGAGAGAAAAATGATAATGCAAGCTCGTGCGAAGAGGCGAGTAAGGGACATGCAGTTGCTGAGAGTTCAAGCGGGAATGAAAATACGCAAATCTTTACGGGGGTTTCACACACTAGCTCGGCATCTATTTTGCTTCAGACGTGCAGTGTTGTAATTAAGGGAAAACGTCGTTCAATGCAGGGAAGAATTTTACTCGATTGCGGCTCAATGAGATCCTTTGTCAACAAAGAAATTTCGCGCAAACTAAATCTTCCAGTAATTAGAAAAGAGACTTTATCAGTCTACAGTTTTGGCAATGAACAGCCCATTCAAAACACGTTTGATGTTGTAAAGGTAAAATTAGAAAATAGGCGAGAAAATGAATCTAATATCGAAATTGAAGCCCTCGTAACAGAC
The DNA here is from genome assembly GCA_038373885.1 of Cheiracanthium punctorium. NCBI lineage: Eukaryota > Metazoa > Arthropoda > Arachnida > Araneae > Cheiracanthiidae > Cheiracanthium > Cheiracanthium punctorium. The sequence continues at coordinate 1,057,529 of JAWZYV010019369.1, forward strand.
CGTGTAACGGGTACGGAAATTCCACCCGCTGACTTGAAATCGAAAATTATACTCTCGAAATTAAAAAACTTAAAACTGGCCGATTCCTTTGAAGCTGAAGGGGGTATTGACCTCTTGATTGGGTGTGATTATTATTACAACATAGTCTTTGGAAATTTGAAAAGAATAAACGAAAATCTCGTAGCGACAGAAACAATGTTTGGCTGGTGTATACAGGGAAAAACTGATAACACTCCAGGATCTACGGTTGCGTTAAACGTAATGGTTGAAGAAAAATTTATTTCGGACCAGATACAAAAATTTTGGACTCTTGAAGGGTTAGGGATCCATCCAGAAAACGAAATCGTTGATTCTTCGGACGATAATGTTTTACACAAATTTGAATCGGAAATTAAATATGAAAATTCTCGATATAAGGTTAAATTACCCTGGAAACCAAACACAAAGCATCTTTTAGAAAGTAACAAAGATGTTGCTCTAAAAAGATTTCAGAAATTAAACAACATATTTAAGATTGATAACACTTTATTTGACCGGTATAAAGAAGTTTTAAAAGATTATGAGCTGAAGAATATTATAGAGCCTGTTCCAGAAAATGAACAAAATAATAACACCACATTTTATTTGCCTCACAGGGCCGTAATTAGAAGCGACAGAACAACTAGCAAATTGAGAATAGTTTTTGATGCTTCGGCTCATAAACGAAATACGCTTTCTCTTAACGATTGCTTGTACACAGGTCCAAACTTATATCCAGATATATTTGAATTAATGATAAAATTTAGGCAAAATTTAATAGCCTTTACGGCTGATATTAAGCAAGCATTTTTACAGATCGAACTAAATGAAGAAGACAGGGACGTTACACGATTCTATTGGAAAGATAATCCCTTTGATAATGATGAAAATTTAAAAATGTTCCGATTCACAAGAGTTTTATTCGGGGTAAAATCAAGTCCATTTTTACTCGCCGCTACTATTAAACACCACCTTAAGAGGTACACAGAAACCCATCCAGAAACATTCGAAATCCTGAGCAACAGTGTTTATGTAGACGACGTCATTAGTGGTCAACCGGACGTAGAACGCGCGTTCAAAACATCACTTGATTGCATTAGCATTTTCAAAGACGCGGGAATGACTTTGCATAAATGGCAAACAAATTCGAAAACACTTGGAAATTTGTGGGTTAAGGAAGGTATCACTACGAATGAAACTCCGAAGGATTTTGAGGAAGTGAAGCCTCCCTTCAAGGTATTAGGAATCGCTTGGGATAGTGCAGAAGACGTTTTGTACTTCGACATTGACAACTTGGTGACATTTCTGTCTAAAAGGAAAAACACCAAACGTTTCCTTCTACAAGTTATTGGCAGAATTTTCGATCCCGTGGGTTTCTTGGGACCTTTCATTTTGAGAGCAAAATGTATAATGCAAGAGATTTGGTCTTCTAAAATCGACTGGGATGATGAGCTACCATCTGATCTTAGTTTTAAATGGAAAGCTTGGTATGAAGAAATTGATGAACTGAATCATCTCAGAATTCCCCGTTATTATTTAGGAGGAATTACAGAAGCTGATGTGAAAGAAATAGAGCTTCATAGCTTTTCAGATTCTAGCTTAAAAGCTTATGGCTGTGTAGTATATTTGAGAATTATTTTGAAGAATGACACTTTCCAAACAGTATTTGTTGCCTCCAAGAGTAGAGTTGCCCCTCTAAAATCTCTTACTCTTCCAAGATTGGAGCTTTTGGGAGCACTCTTGGCCGCTAGATTGAGTATCAAGATTGTAAAATGTTTGAAATATAAAGTAACGCCCTTTTATTGGACGGATTCACAAATAACCTATTTTTGGGTTAGTGGAAATTCCGAAAGATTCAAGCCTTTTGTCAAAAATAGAGTTGAAGAAGTACAGAAACTAACTGAAAGCAGCAACTGGCGTTATTGCCCTGGGAAAGATAACCCCGCTGACCTTATATCACGAGGAACTACAGTTAGTAATTTGAGGAATTGCCAACTTTGGTGGCACGGACCACCTTGGCTTATGCAGTCTTCTGAATTTTGGCCCTCTGGCAAAGTCGACGTTATAAAAGAAGAAAATTTGGAGTACAAAAAGAAATTTGCTCATTTTCAACAATATGAATGTGTCGTAAAAGAAAAGGACGAATTATTCGATGTTTCCAAATATAGCAGTCTCATGAAAGTAATAAGGATTACAGCGTGGGTGAAAAGATTCGTTATGAACCTTAAATGTCCTGTGAAAAATCGTGATCCTTTAGCTGCTGAGGAAATTATTGATGCGGAAAAATTTTGGATCCAAAATGAACAGAGACACTTTTTCAAAGAAGAGTATGAAACACTTAAGAGCAAAAATTTCATAAAAAGAAGTTCCTCTATATTTAATTACATGCCTTATCTAGACGAAAACGAACTGCTTCGATTAGGAGGCAGGCTTGAATTTTGTGATTTGTCCATTAATGAAAAACATCCAATTATTTTGCCCAGAAATTCTTGGTTGACAACTTTGATAGTGCGCCAAGAACACGATAAAATCATGCATGGAGGAGTAGCCAGTACTCTAACAAAAGTTCGATCAAATTACTGGATACCCAAAGGACGACAGTTTATCAAAAAGATTATCAAGAGTTGCATTGTCTGTCAAAAATATCTCTCCAAACCTGGTGATCAACTTACAGCTCCATTACCAGGTGATCGAATCCACCAGACTCCTGTATTCTCTGTTTGTGGACTTGACTTCGCAGGTCCCCTTTATGTGAAACATTCTGCAGAATTGAAAAAATCGTACATTGTTTTGTTTACATGCGCTGTCTCGAGAGCGCTGCACTTAGAATTAGTTACTGATATGACAACCGATTCCTTCCTGCTTGCCTTTCGGAGATTCCTAGCAAGAAGAGGAAACTGCAGAATAATATATAGCGACAATGCCAAAACATTCAAAAAAGGGAAAAAGGAAATTGAAACTTTGACGGCTATCTTATCCAACAGTTCAGTTCAAGACTATGTCGCTAAAGAAAGAATTTTATGGAAGAATATAGTAGAAAGATCCCCATGGTGGGGAGGATTTTATGAGCGTTTAGTTAAATCCGTCAAAGAGTGTCTACGCAAGGTTCTCGGGAAAGCACTTCTGAACTTTGAGGAAATGTCGACTGTGCTTGCTGAGGTAGAAGCGGTGCTCAATCTTCGTCCATTGAGTTATGTGTATGGTGAAAAGGATGAGCCAGGCCCTCTCACGCCCATGCACTTTTTGAATTTCGGTCAAAACCAACCGACCTATCCAGTTACATTTGCCCAGATCATCGAAAGTGGAGCCGATAAGTCTTCTCTCCTGAAGAGGAGAAAATATCAGATGTTGCTTTTGAAGCAACTGTGGCAGCGATGGAAACGACAATATCTGTTAGACCTCAGAACAGCACATTCTGTGAAGAATCCAAGATTACACTCTGAATTCAAAGTAGGTGATGTCGTACTGATCGAAGGTGATGCCAAAAACAAGCTTCTGTGGAAGCTTGGCAGGATAGAAAAGGCCCTTCCTGGACGCGACAACAAAATTCGCTGCTATGAACTGAAAACTAGCAGTGGACTAATGAAACGGACTGTACAGCATTTGTATCCTTTTGAACTCTGAAAGCTAAATTTTGCAAAATTGATAACCTAGAACTCTAAAATCTCATATTTTCTTGCCATTTATATTTACTTTTTCTTAAATTTTAGTTGTATTATTCTTGTGCATTCTTAAGCTTAATTTGTATCTTGTATTGTGTTGAGATAATTTGTGATTGTAATATGACTATTTTGTAGATTTTTGATATAATTTTAGAATTAGTTTTGATAATTTGTGTAATTGATGTGAACTCCTGAAGGAGTTCAGGTGGGGAGTGTGACGCAATTTGCTTCCCATATAGCGCATCTTGTGCTATGACGTCACGCGCTTTTTTCCCCCCTGGGTGACCATGAAAAACCCAACACTCTTCGAACAGATTCGCCAGAGGAGCAGACCGATTTCTGCTTGGGGGCCCAAAAAGGGCATGATATTGAATCTGTATTTTTGAACGTGTAAACTATACATAGTAATTTGTAAATAAATTGTATATAATTATATTAGACCTGATTTGGGTTATTATTGAAAAATAGAATTTAAGCCACACTGAACCGCCACGATAACATAAACTATACGGACTGACTTCCGTCAACACCCTTTTCCATTCTTGCGCCGTAGTTAAGCGAGATTGTTATCTCTCACGGTCGCCCCTCGCGGGTGATACGCCGTCGAGAAGTTCAGCGCTCGACGGGCAAACAGGTGGACATATCCAAGGATTTTTAACGTCGATGATGACGTCGAAACTACGTCGACGGCGACGTTAATTCGATGTATCGTGGCTGGCTGGGAAATCATGGGTCAAAATCTAAATAATCTCAATATTTTCTGCTGGAATGCGAACAGCATGGATCCTCGCATAGTGGAACTTAGGGATTACCTAGCTCTAAATTCATTCGATATAGTCCTCTTACAAGAGACATGTTCCGACCAAACAAAAATTACAACATCGCTAACTACAATCTTTACCAAAACACCTCTACCCAAATTTCTCAGAGACACCGTGGCGGCACGGCTATTTATGTAAAAAAGAACCTAATTAGCAGACAATTGGACATAAATTTCACTCGGCTTGAGTTCACAAATGTCATTATTAATATAAACCAAAATAACTTCCTCTTTAGCTCCATTTACATCCGATCTAACGAACACTTAAGGCCTTTGCCGCTATCCAGAGACCGTCGCGGGTCGCTTGGCCAATTATCACTTGTAAGCAATAAATTTTTCACACTGCAAAGAAATAGGGAGATACTCCAGACAATAGGTAATTGGGGACCGTGGATAATATTGCGGTTTTTACGCTTGTGGTTTCCACACCATCTATTGTTCGGTAGTGGACACCCCATGTGTCGCCGCCAGTCGCCGCTTCCAAACCCCCTCAAATTTCCGCGTTCAAATACATTGTAGCCGCGACGGTCTCTGGATATCGGCAAAGGCCTTTACACGCTCAAGAGTTATTAACACTAATTAACTCCCACCACCACGTCATTATGGCTGGGGATTTTAATGCTCACAGCAGTGGCGGCTCCTCCATTTGAGCACATGAGCACGTGAACCCCCAAACGAAAAACTGAAGAAAAAACACATTAACAAATTAAATTTAAAGCAAATATTAAGCACACTTCTATATTTATGTGAATTTAAAACGTGAGTTTGACTCTCTCCCCCCTCCTCCCACTATTATTAAATACTCTTATTATATTAGGTTGTAACGAAAGTTTTCCGCCACTGCAAGTATTGCCTGCACAAGAAGTTCGCGTTGGTGTCTTTGCCAATATTTTGCGAAACGATCTTTGTTATTTGAAAGAAAAAGACTTGTTTTAGAGCACTGTGTTGTGAAATCTGTAAAAAAATATCGTTATGATTAAGTATAAGGTGTCTGAAATGGAACTATCACGCTACCAGATTGAACCATCATTTACTCTCAGTTCTGTTGCAAAAAGTCAGCTACAGAATGACACCGAATCATGTGTACAGCTTAAAGTACTACTGTTGTATCATATGACACTGTGAAGATTTGACACCGAAAGTTCAAAAACGAGGACTAGGACATTAAAGAAGCAGAGCGCTCTGGCTGGCCTAATGATGCTGATGAGGCCCGCTTACGACAATCTGTGGACGAAGATAAAATATTCATCCACTCGAGAGCTAGCTAAAAGAGTTAGACTTTAGTGCCATATATATTAGTCGCGCTAAGCATCGCATAAACTTGACATATAAGGTCAATAGCTGGGTACCGCGTGAGCTGACTCAAGCAAATCTGGCGGAAAACTTTCGTTACAAATAGCTAACGCACTGTAGTGTAGGTTACTACAACACAGTCTAATCAGTCGCACCTGCGAACGGAAATTTTTCTCTCTGAACCGCTCCCTGGGATAAGAAGCCCAGACAGCTGAGAGGAAGCACGGCACTCATGAAATCTGTCCGTTCGCACAATTACATTGTGCACCCATGGCCACTTTTTTGCGGTATCGCTTCCGGATTTTGCTTTGGTTTGTTACGTTCGGTTAGTTAATTCATTTTCATTTCATTTTCTTAATATTTTTTTTTTATTTCTCCAATTTTTCACTACATTATTTTTTTTTCAAACTAGTGTAAATAATTAGGATACGTGTTTCGGAGCTAAAGCAATGGCATTTTTCAATATTATCCTTTGAAAAAAAATTGAAATAAAATGAGTCAAGACCACACCTTTGCTAAAACTTATCTTGGTGACGAGATGTAAGGCCCAAGATGACTTGTTTTCTTTCAGTTGCGTGCATTGTTTTCCTTTAACGGCTGGAAACGCAAATATATTTTAATTTGTAAGGTGCGTCGTATCTGCATATTTAATTTTCGAAATTTGTTTTGTGAACCTCCTTTTAAATCACCCACGAGCTGCCACTGGCTCACAGCACTGCTTGGAACTGCGTTCGCACCTGTAGTAGGGGCCGTCAGCTCCTAAAGTTTATCACTGATAACAATCGTAGTTTTCCTGGCTAAGGAAAACCTTTCACAGATAGAAGGTCAAGTAAAGGATTTGGGGACGGTCGTAAATCAGCATTCCTTTCGGCTAGTGGGAACAAACAATGGGGGGTCATTTCAGGAGCAGTTCGCTGAACTGGCCGTCTGATAGGCATATCATTCTTTTCCTGTGTTTACACTGCTTCGTACCAACGTATTTCTTTTTGTGCGGCGTTTATTTCTCGACCGTTCTTCCTGTTTATTATCCGAAAATGTCTCGAAAGCGTAAAGAACTCTCGTTGAAAGATAAAATTGGAATTTTAGAAGAATTTGACAAAAGCACAGGATTAACAAAAGTAGAATTGGCAAAAAAATTAATTTTCCTCTTTCAACTCTAAAAACAACTATGTATGACAGAAAGAAAATTGAGGACAGGGCAGCTGCTTGAGGTAATTCTGCCTCGAAGAAATTACGTATGCAGGAAGGCAAATTTCCCGAAGTAAAAGACATTTTTTCACAGAATGTCGTGCATCAAATATTCCCGTGAGTGGACCCATGCTTATGGAAAAAGCAATCGCAGTGAAACTGAATGTACAGACTCGTGTTTCTCAACTGGATGGCTTCAAAAGTTCAAAATATGCGATGGAATTTCAAGCCAAGTGATAAGCAGAGAATCTAAAGATGTGACAGACGAAAAAGTTGATGAATGGCTCAAAAATTTGCCAAGCAAAATTGATGGATACCTGAAAAGGGACATTTACAATGTTGATGAAAGCGGTCTCTTTTGTAATATCATGCATGCAAGAACTCTTGCATTTAAAGGTAACAGCTGCCATGGCGGAAAGCATTATTAAGACCGCCTCATAGTTTTCCTGTGTACAAACGCTGACGGTAGTGATAAGCGGGCTCCTCTAGTCATAGGAAAATCACGAAACCCAAGATGTTTTAAGAACGTTAAAACATTACCTCTATGTTAATTATATATATGTGGTTGTATACAAAATGAATTTGAGAAAAATTAATGTACATGGTTTTGAGCCTTGTGATATTATTAACACTTTCATTAACTATTTTATGAATGTAGATTGCAATAATCCGGAAGCGATACAGCAAGCAAAATCCGGAAGCGATACAGCAAGGAATTGGCCTTGTGTGCACAATGAAAATGTGCGAACGGAATGATTTCGTCAGTGCCGTACTTCTGCCCTGCTGTCTCGGCTTCCGATCCCAGAGAGCGGTTCAGAGGGAAATTTTTCCGTTCGCACGTGCGATTGATTAAAGACTGTGTTGTAGTAACCTACACTACAGTGCGTTAGCTATAATAAGCCTATTTAATAATAGTGTGGGTGGGGGAGAGTAAAAATCACGTTTTAAATTCACATAAATCTAGAAGTGTGCTTAATATTTGTTTAAAATTTAATTTGTTAATATGTTTATTCTTTAGTTTTTCCTTTGGGGGTTCACGTGCTCATGTGCTCAAATGGAGGAGCCGCCACTCATTGTGAGATTTGGTTTTCCTAGACTAGAGGGCTCCATGTCCTATTATTGCAATTTAAAATCTAATTTGCAATGGGTAAAGATGGCTGAAGTAAAATCTAATTTGATGGGTTTAGCCCACCCTATTCCATACTCAATTCTAAAGCTTCATGTTGTCGGACGACGATAAAGATGTCATCGCCTGGGACAGTGCGGAATTTACAGTTCTGGAGGCCCTGAGGCAACAAAACCCTCTAATTATTTTTTAAAGAAATTTTTCAATGACCTGTGTGGCAAAGTGGATTCAGTGTTAACTCATAGCCTAGCGGTCCTGTAATCGATTCCCATTGGAGGTTGATTTTACAGACAAAAAAGGTAATGTAGGGAGACGGATAGCTTTGGACGATCCCATTGACTCCCAAATTAAAATCTGTTTTATATAATTTTTTATACTTATAACTCCGATTATGATTCCGTTTGTGTTGTTATGGCAAAGCTACGCATCAGCTATCTCCCTAGGATGGGGGTGCCTTGGTTGGAGTTCTAACATGTATTCACGTTACATCTGGAGAAAACTCCAGAGTGTTACAAATCGCTAGCCGCACGGCGAATCCTGAATGCGGGACCTTCACACTTCAGCCGTCTACTCTGTTCAGTGGCTTACCCACTGGGCCATTGTAGGGTCGATTCTGTTTTTGAGTATACGTAGAAAAAGTGTCAACGATTCAGATGACACATTCTTAAATGTATGAAAAACTGATAGCATTTAATATTTTAATAAAATACGGAATGCGTCCATTAGATATCAGCTCTTCGCCACGCCAAATATATTTAATCGAAATATTAAATATTGCATATTGTATATGTTTGATACATTTAAGAATATGCCAACTGAATCTGTGATATTTTTGTTGTTGTTTTTGTTGTTTACGCAAAAACAGAATCAAAATCGGAGTTATGGGTATGAAAAAAATTACGTAAAACCGATTTGAACATGGGAGTCTATGGGATCGTCCAAAGCTTTCTGTCTCCCTTAATGTAACAACATCGCAATCGATCACTTAGAGTGCCAGCAGCATTGGCGTCATCAGAAAATTTTCCAGTAGGGAACAATCATTACGTTAACATACGTTTAGCATGCTCGAAAGAACAAAAAAGCAGGGAAAATACACAATACAGAAATCCAGGGGGAGGCAAGTGTCCCCCTTGCCCTATGCTGCCGATGCCCATGGTAGCAGTACACGAAATGTGTGCAAAGAAGCAGTTCCGTAGCATCTGATTCCTTTTGGGATAAAGGTCGCTACTCTATTTATTCTGTAATTGGTAGGACATTTTACATAAAAATATCTATTACGGGCGTACGGCTCCCGCTCTCTTGTGCACGTTCCGGTTGCTGTCCCGTAAATTCGGCCCTGGCCTGGGATAATGTTTTTAGTGTGGCTGACAGTCTAATGAGTTCGTGGATCAGGGCAGCATATTTACTCTGAGAAAATTTTCAGTGCAATGGAATGTCACCCATTGATGTGTTTTTTTTTGTTTGTTTGTTTTTAGAACAGAGCCACCGCAGAGCCGGTCCAAGGGGGGTGCGAATGTAGGCGATCGCCTAAGGCCCCGCTCCTGGGCCATTTTATTGCTATCTCATAAGACATGATAGAGAAGAGGCCCCGCTCTTGCGCTTCGCCTAGGGCCCCGCACGCCCCTCGGGCCGTCTCTGGCCACCGGTTGCTGATTTGTAAGAGGGGGGGCCCCCATAGCTGGTGGACGGATTTATTGCCTGTGCTTTTTTTGTTTAGGGATCTGTTTTACATAATTTTTTCTTACTAAGAACTTCGATTTTGATTCTGTTTTTGTGTATGTAGGTAGATAGAAAAAGTATCAAAAGGTTCTGATACCTGGACTCAAGTTTATCAAAAATTAATAACATTTAATATTTCAATAAAATTCGAAATTTGTCCACTAGATGGCAGCTCATCGTCAAATATATTTTATCGAAATATTAAATACTGTATATGTTTAACCCACTTGCGACCAGTAATTTTTGCGATATTTTTTCGATTTTTGCTGATACCAGCATTAATAGATAAATTTCTGATGTCAACTTCTTTGACTAGGGATGATTTCTATTAAAAACTTTATGTATAAAAATTGAAATGTCAATAATTGTATAAAAATTGAAATGTCCTAAAAATATTTTGTGGAGTGGAGGTTCAATACTCCTGAATAAAGGCTAGGAAAAATAAATAACGTTTTGGACATGGCGAAAATGCTGTCCACAAAAAAGGGACACTAGCATAAACCCAGACAGCACACTTGCCCAATTTATGTCCATATCTGGACAAACTTCTCCAAAACATGTCTATGTCTATGATAAGATATCTCCTGGACATCATTTTAGCGACATCTTTGGGAAAATCCATAATATGTCTAGAATAAGACATGATTGGGACATGTAACACCCCAATTAAGTCTTATTACGACATAAACGGGAAAACCCATATTATGTCTGTAATATGACATGAATTGGACATCTAAACACCCCAATCATGTCTATTTTATGACATAAATGGGAAAATCTATCGGCGACAAACTCTGATTGGCTTAGTTTGTTTGATCATGCGCAGTAACATTTTTGTATACACGTTGTTTTTAATAATCTGTGGTGGTTGTGGTAGATAGTACCCACATATTTGAAGTTTCCTTGTTAGACAATTATAACATTTTTATGCGCACTTCTTGCATTTTGCTTGCCTATATCACTGTTCTGTTCTTTACAATACGAGATAATGTACAACTTTTTGACTTAATATGTATTTTAATAAAAAAATTGAATCGACTCGTCAGGAATGGCGAAATGTTGAACAAGAAGTTAATGATGAATTATTCCTGATTGAAGCTGAATGTAATGTGAATGATATTGAATCGAAGGCTATTAATGCGCACGATTATAATTATTTTCATAATGAATTTGAAAATAGGATCGATGAAAATATTTTTGAAGATTCAAATATGTGTGATCCCACAAGCAGTTCTTGTAATAGCTCCATTTCAGAAATTACTGATGAAACAGATACTTCTGTTCCTTTATGGTAGTCACTTATCCATAGCATAAAAATAAACTGTGGATATGAGATAAATATCCACAGAATGTCTTTTTATGGGCATATTCTAGTTGTCTACAACATGTCCATATGGACAAGTTATGGATGTCCATAACATGTCCATATAGAAAAGTTCTGGATGTCTATAACATGTCCATATGGATGTCTATATTTTGTCCAGAGGATATCATTATGGACGCCGTATTGTGTCATATGGACAAGTTTGGGGCGTATTATGGACAAGATATAGACAAATTTGGGGATGTCAGTTATGTCCCGAACTTGTCCATGATATCATATGGACATGTTCTGGACAAGTTTGTGCTGTCTGGGAATGGGTTAAGATTGTGTCATCTGAAAAGGTGATACATTTTCTATCTATACACGAAAACAGAATCAAAATCGGAGTTGTACGTAAGAACAAAAAATGTGTTAAACAGGTTTTAACACGGAATCAAGGGGTAGCGTCCCAAGCTCCCCGTCTCCCTTTAGCAAAGGACTAGTGGGTTACTTGCGGATTTCCAAAGTGGTGTGTGGCACAGTTGCAGACGAATTCCTCGATTTTTTCTTTTCTTTAGTAGAGTAAAGGACCACCAGCTGCGGAATTTCCAGGGGAACCCTACAGCTGTGGACGAATTCACAAATGTTATTTAGTTTAACAGTTTAACACAGAACAGGAAAACATGTAACAGAAGAAAATTTACATAATAGATAATAAAATGTAATGCGGCATTAAACAGTTTTAAAATAATTTGTGTGTGTTTTAACCCCGTACGGGGTTAAAACACACCCAAACTAGACAGCACAAACTTCTCCAGAACATGTCCATATGATATCATGGACAAGTTCGGGACATAACTGACATCCCCAAATTTGTCTATATCTTGTCCATAATACGCCAGAAACTTGTCCATATGGCACAATACGGCGTCCATAATGATATCCTCTGGACCAAATATAGACATCCATATGGACATGTTATGTACATCCATATGGACATGTTATGGACATCCATAACTTGTCCATATGGACATGTTATAGACAACTAGAATATGTCCATAAAAAGACATTCTGTGGATATTTATCTCATATCCACAGTTTATTTTTATGCTATGGATAAGTTACTACCATAAAGGAACAGAAGTATCTGTTTCATCAGTAATTTCTGAAATGGAGCTATTACAAGAACTGCTTGTGGGATCACACATATTTGAATCTTCAAAAATATTTTCATCGATCCTATTTTCAAATTCATTATGAAAATAATTATAATCGTGCGCATTAATAGGCTTCGATTCAATATCATTCACATTACATTCAGCTTCAATCAGGAATAATTCATCATTAACTTCTTGTTCAACATTTCGCCATTCCTGACGAGTCGATTCAATTTTTTTATTAAAATACATATTAAGTCAAAAAGTTGTACATTACCTCGTATTGTAAAGAACAGAACAGTGATATAGGCAAGCAAAATGCAAGAAGTGCGCATAAAAATGTTATAATTGTCTAACAAGGAAACTTCAAATATGTGGGTACTATCTACCACAACCACCACAGATTATTAAAAACAACGTGTATACAAAAATGTTACTGCGCATGATCAAACAAACTAAGCCAATCAGAGTTTGTCGCCGATAGATTTTCCCATTTATGTCATAAAATAGACATGATTGGGGTGTTTAGATGTCCAATTCATGTCATATTACAGACATAATATGGGTTTTCCCGTTTATGTCGTAATAAGACTTAATTGGGGTGTTACATGTCCCAATCATGTCTTATTCGAGACATATTATGGATTTTCCCAAAGATGTCTCTAAAATGATGTCCAGGAGATATCTTATCATAGACATAGGCATGTTTTGGACAAGTTTGTCCAGATATGGACATAAATTGGGCAAGTGTGCTGTCTGGGGTAATAATAAATGTATAGAGTATTTTCACGTGACGTCACTGACATTTTTTTTAGGTCAACTCGGATATTTAGGGATACAAAGCCACGTTTTCGACCAATGACCATTCTAAAATGAACGAATGTTTGACCAAAAAAAGTTGGTTGCTAAGGTGTGATGTAGTGATAACCCAGACAGCACATAAGCTTAAATCAAGCTTGAGATTTGGCTTGGCAATGCAAGGTTGGCTTAAGCTGGATTTTGAGTTGCAAAATGCGGTGATGGCGCCATCTGTGAAAGATAATGGACATTAATTGTCTAGCCAATTTGTTGAAAGTTCGTAAAAGATGTGTTTTAACGGGGATGGGTTTTTTATTACCAGTGCCATATTACCGGCAGGCAAACGGGGCAACTGCCCAGGGCCTACAGATTTTAGGGCCCAAACATTTTACATCTTACACTTTTGTAATTTTAAAATAAAATTACAAAGAAAAAAAAAATTCAGAAGTTAAATAATTTTTTTAATTATAAAGTATGAACAATGAAAATAATTCAAATTTACATTTGTATAAATTAATTTAAACTTATTTTTAATTCTTCGAAATGCTCTATATCGATATAGCATACCAATATATGTAGGAAAATAACCAACCACATTTGTAAAGAGAATTTTTAGCGTTAAAAAATAGCAAAATTTTTCAATTATTTGTTATTATAAGAAATATTTACAAAAATGACTAAAGTGTTTGTATTCCATACATGTTATGTTAGCAACTGTGATATAGCATTTCGAAGTAACGTTTAACTATCTGTTTCTTTGATTTCAGATTACTTAACACAAAATTTGTGTTAAGTAAACCCATTCTATATTTCCAAATATGGAAATTCTTCAAAATAAAATACAATTATACTACGAAATTGATTTCAAAATCAGTCGTTTGTCTCGATTTTGGCCAGCGGCAGTATTGCTCATGAGTGTTGCGAAAGTTTTAAAACATGTGTTGCTCTTAAGTTTATATTATGTTTATTTCCCTATTAGTAGAGGCTCTAAATCACACATAAAATTATTTTAATTTTGATGCATCCCATGGAAAAATATAAAAAAAACAAATAACATATCGCCCACTTATCAATCGTGCCAGAAAACCGCTTAATAATTCACTTCAAACTTTAGTCATAGCTGCACAAGGCTCTGGTGGCTGAATGGATAACGCGCTCGGCTACTAATCGAAAGGTCCCGGGTTCTATTCCAGCCGCGACACTCGATGGAAACAGATTAAAATAACTTAAAATTACAGCATAGAGGGGGAAAATGCGCGGAAAAATAAAGTATGTGGGGCGCGGGCACCCCGCGTATTTAGAATTTTTTTTATTTTTTTGAAAAATTTATTAAGCTTGAAATGTCAAGCTTAATGCAAGCTGGACAAGTGTAAACTAGAACACTTGATTCAAGCTTGCATCAAGCTTACACGACTGGAATTTTCAAGCTTAATTCAAGCTTATTGACTTGATAAATCAAGCTTGCTGCAAGTTTGCTGTGCTGTCTGGGAATGACGTAGGTGAAACAGCTCTATAGTAATATTTTTAAAGCAGCAAACCTTTTAACAATGTTCCCTTTTTATTTAATTTAATTACTCTATAGATGCTTTATAAACAGGGGTGGCGCCAGCGGGGGGATCGGGGGGGCCATGCACCCCCCGTCGGGGATCACTGGCCCCCCTGTCGGGGAGTGTCGTCGGGGATTTTTTTAGAGAATTTGTTGGTTTAGAAAAACGAAGGAAGTTTTGCAACCAGATAAAAAATTCCATTCAAAGTGTCTGACCCGACCGTAGAGGTTCCGTTCACTTCCATTCTCATTCTGCTTGGAATTATACGATATTCATATACTGAATATTGATTATCTGCAGCTCGGAGTATGTTTCTCGGGATTCGAAGGAACCAGCGAACAAGATCCACATTTCTAGGGTAAGCAGGGTTGCCCGATCTGCTGACAATTGCCTTCGTAACGACCTTTTTAACTACGACTTTGGTGAAAATCACTGGGCTTTCCTGTTAACCAAGAACAGATAATTAATGACCATCTCATCATAATAATTTTTAATATACGAAACCAAAGTAGGAAATTTATCTCTTACTCGAATACTTTTTTGAGAGGCTGTGCAAGTACTGAAACGTAAAATTTGGGGGTTTTATCGTTTGGCCCCCCTGTCGGGGAAGATGGCCCTCCCGTCGGGGAAAGTCTGGCGCCATCACTGTTTATAAAAATATTTAAATAATAACTAAATTATCTAAAGTTAAACAATTTTAAATTAATTTTGTTTATAGAATAATTGTTTAAGAAGCATTATATGAAAAATATAATTTCTGCAACACATTTTTGAGGCTAATATTTTTTAGAAACCTCTTTAACACTTCTAACCCTTACCCCTTTATATTGGGCTTTACCTGTTTTGGCTGGTAGCCAATCGCTTGACCGTGTGGCATCTAAACAGTGTCTATCGCCGGTGAGAGATCGTGGCGGAAGGAAGTTTCTTCCCAGCGGAAGAAATTCAGGTACGACAATGTAAACATTTATGCAGGAGTGTAAATAAAGAAATTCTTCAGAAAGTAACAACTTTTTATACTGTATTTTTGTCATCTTCATCTAGCTCTCTTCCATTTTAAGTGACACGACCATGCCTTTTAAACGCTTCTTGGACGTGTAATAGCACGCGCACACACATATGATCTAATGTATTTTTTAAAAGGGAATGATGCTGTTATGATATGTTATTTTATATTCAGTTATTACATATACCAATTTTAGTCTATTTAAGATCTTCATCAAGAGCTGTCATTGAACGAAACACTTTCGATGCTTATTTTAACGCCCTTATATATTATATTTGATGTTCGGATCGAAAGTGATGTAAGTTGGTTTGTTTATGGTGACTCCACTTTCTCCCTTTGGAACGATTACGATTGAAGTTTAATGAAAAAAATTTAGTTCATTTTACACTTTAAGTTTTCTTTGTGTTTAAATTTTCATGACATTATTCGTGTGATTCAGCTTCAGAAAAATCGGATTGTGTAGGTATTGTTAAAAAGAAATATGTAACAGCAGTACATTCTTATTGTGCACGATCTTGTCCTGAATGGGAATTGGCATGATTTAAATACTTACAGCATGATGTTTGAAATATTTTGCTTAACTATCATTTGAAGTGACATTTTCAGTTTTTTAGAACGCACACTTTCTTTTAAATGAACTTTAGTACATGCGGAAAAAATAAACAAGCATAGTATACTGCATACACCATTTCAATAATTTCAACTGAACTTTCTCTGGGTTTGAAGTACATAGTTTGAAAAGTATTATGTACACTCTGCCAAGTAATGAGATTCTAGAATGATTTGTCGTACTTCCAGATATTTCAAATCATTCGTTGAAAATCCATTTCAAGTGATTATAGAGAAATAGTACTTTTATTTGACTGTGACATTTTATCAAAAAAGCTATCACTTCGTTCACATAAATAAGAAAGAAGCTTTCAAAAGTTAAAAAAAAAAAAAAAAAATCCATGAAATCATGTCTAGAGAAACTATTTTAAATCAGTATGTCACTGTAGTGCAGACTTAAATTTTTGCATGAAATAAGCAGACAAATTGATTTAGAACAGTGGAATCCAATGGAAGCTTTGCTGAAATTTTTTTCCTAGACCACTCCCACTTTCTATAATATTCCATTTTTTACATTATTATATTTTTTTCACTAAAATAGATTTAATTATTTATCCATCACATACCTCAAAGACAGGCACGTACCCAGAAAAACAATTTTTTTGGGGAGGGGGTCCAAACGGTAAAAAAGCCTGAATTTTTCACAAAAAGACTATATCATTATCATTTTAGTAACAAAAATGAAAATTTCAGGGGTTCCAGACCCCTGGATCTCCCCCACCCTTGAATACGTCCTTGTTCAAAGATATCAAACACATAAAAATGGCAGTGAATTTATTTAGTATTATACATTTGGTTAAATTATCTTAAAGAAGTTTTGAAGTTCATTATGTCTGCTTATTTATATTTTTTGTGTTACTAATCCTTGTGTAGGTAAATATTTATAAAATTTGACTTACAGTATCAAGCATGGCTTTAAATATTTGGCAGCTCTAGGCGAAATGATGATATACTTTCCCATATATACTGTCCAAATCAAATACGGAATCACTGGGACTTTACTAATTCCAAATTACAGAAAATTTTGTTGTAAGGAAATCATGTAAAATGAATTATGAAAAATTGTAATACACAAGTAAAGTTGTTAAAGAGCAAACTTACCTTTCTTGAGTCCAAAAAGATTTAAATGAAAAATAAAAAATGTTTATGTCAAATTCCAGACAACTGAAAGATGTTACTTTTTTATGCATGCCTAATAAGATCTGTTGTTTAAATTTCAGCTTGTGTTGCATAACTGGATTAATTTAAAGTTTAACTTCATCCAGAGTATAGAAATTCCGGAGTTCGAATTAGAGAAGTTCTGCCATATATGTATATGTTTCTGCAGTTTTCTCTGAAACTTCACCTAAATATGGGTTAGGATCCCTTAGAAAGTCTTCCGTGGAGGGCAACCCTCCCCCCCCCTTCGGCCTAGATCCCTTGTGCAGATTATTCGCTATAATACCACATCTCACATATATGTTTCAGGGCTCAAAATACATTGTTGCCAGAGATATTTTTAAAACCTCTACAAGCATAGTTCATGCATTGAAAAAAAACTTCTTATACGTGTTTTCACATTCTGCTTTTTAAACAAGATTTAATATTTTTTTAATTGCACTGAATTTCTTCAGTGAGATGCAGTAGTGTATTGATGTACTTTAAATATTTTTTTTAAAAAGCATTAACACTAGAACGCCCGATGGAGTCCTTTCGACTCCGAGTGTTATTAAAATACTGGTATCACTCTGGAATTTTAATTTTAATTATTTTCCTTCCGTGACTTTTATTATTTTTTCTTACTCTATTTATTCTGAAAATTCTAACTTATTTGCTTATTTTGTTAATTAGTTATAAGCAAATACCCCTAGAACGCCCGTGAGAGTCGAATCGACTCCACAGAAAGATAAACAGAATTTTGAGACCTTGGAATTCGCTATCGTTGTCTATGTGATAGGAACAGGTTTTCTTTTCTTCTTTCCACCCCTTTGTTGGGGGAAATTGGTTAGTTCCGTGCACCTGCTGAAAATGTTGCCATTTTCCAGTGAAATATGCTCAGTTAGTATGCTCAGTTTGAAATATGCTCACTATTCTTTCAAATAGTGTCGGTTCTTTATAGCTAAGCAACTGTGTTCTCAATAATAAAATAGAATATATTTCAATATGTCGTGAAAAAAAGGTCTGACACCAGAAGAAATAACTGCTCTTTTACGAGATCTTTCAGAAAATGAATCAGAAGGAAGTGATTTATCGGAGAATGAGGAAATTATGACTGAAAATAATATTTCATCGGGTTTTGAAATAAGTGAAGAAGAACTGCCAAAAAATGAATCTAACAAAGGGGAAGTACATATTGCTCCCGATGGCACTCAGTGGAAAATAATGTGTCGGAATGCAAAATCGCCTGGCCGATATTCAAAGCAAAATGTGATGTCTCAAGTGCCTGGTCCAACTAAACATGCTAAAAAGTTCGTAGAAGCTGGAAATATTTTGAGTGCTCGGTTATTATTTATAGACAGCAGAATTTTGGAACAGATAAAAAAATGCACCGAAACAGAGGCAAAACGTGTTCTTGGCTCTGATAATTGGACAATTACAATTAATGAACTTCAAGCATTTATTGGAATTTTATATGCTCGAGGTGTAAGCGGTGCAAATAGGATTGACATTCATTCCTTATGGTCTAGCCCATGGGGATTGCAATTTTGCATTGAAACTATGGGAAGAAACCGGTTTTCCGAAATTTTACGATATCTTAGGTTTGATTTGAAAACTACCAGATCTACTCGACTGAAAACAGATAAATTTGGAATGATATCTGAAATCTGGAATAAATTCGTCGAGAACTGTATTGCCTGCTTCAATCCCGGGGAAAACATAACAATAGACGAACAGTTATTTCCAAGCAAAACTCGTCCTTTTACACAGTTTATACCTTCCAAACCAGATAAATATGGACAGAAATTTTGGCTAGCTGTCGATCTTAAAACAAAATATATGCTAAATGCTTTCCCTTATTTAGGTAAGAATGATGAACGGCCATCGAACCAAAGGTTATTAGAATATGTAGTGATGCGATTGATGCAACCATTTCTAAACAGAGGAATAAATGTCACGGTGGATAATTTTTTCACCTCTCTACATTTGGCTGATGAATTGCAAAAGAAAAGAACAAGCTTAGTAGGGACTGTAAGCAGAGCCAGGAGAGAAATTCCAAAATCAATGAAAATTTTGAAAGATAAGTTGTATGAAACAAAAATTCTAAAACATGAAGAAACAGGTACTACGCTCACAGTGTACCAAGGTAAGAGAAAGAAAAACGTTATTATTCTAAGTACGCTTCACTCGTCAATTGATATTGAAAGCAACGAAAAGAAGACTCCGGAAACTATTAGGTATTACAATGAAACAAAATGTGGCGTGGACATTATTGATCAGATGGCCAGGAAATATACTGTAAAAGCTCCATCCAGAAGATGGCCTGTGCATACCTTTTATAATATGTTAGATTTAGCTGCAATTAATGCATGGATTATTTACAAAGAAGTTACTGGAGAAACAAAGCTAAGCAGACAAGCATTTATTCAATTATTAGCGGACAACTTACGTAAAAATTATATCTCAAAAAGTGAAGTAAAAAGAAAGCATTCCATGGAGCAGCCACCCGAAACAGAAGCACCCAAGCGAAGGAAATGTGAAATAAAATTTTGTAAAGGAAACTTCAAAGTTTGTAAATTATGCGGGAAAAAAGTTTGTGGAAAATGCCTAGGCAAGACTGAATATACTTGCATGACCTGTATTCCAGAAAAATAATTTGTAAAAATGTTTCGTAAGTATTTGATTCTATTGTGTATTGCAATTTATTTGTGAAAATGTGCATTTAATTTTTTCTTTCATTTGGAAAAATGGGATATTATGTTAAATATATGCTAAAATGCTCTAATTTAATCATTTCCTTATTTCTGTGTGCCTAGTTCCTGTGTTGTATATTATTAAACCTTCTAAAACAGGCAGGAGTCGAAACGACTCCGGCGGGCGTTTTAGGTGGTAAAAACCAGTGGGCGTTCCAGTGTTAAACATAATTTTTTTTACCAATTAGCATCTATTTAGTTTTTTTTTCTTTTTTTTTCAGTGGTTGTTTTTATGCTTGCCTTTGTTTTCTATTCTGAAAACTGCTAAATTTACTCCTCTGTAATTAAATTCACTCCTTCGAAATGAGTCAAGAAGTCGTTTAGCTCCTTGAAAAATTCCTAGCAATATCTCTGGTTGTCAGGGGCCGACTATAACATGATTGTGCCCAGGGCACTTTTCAAATTATGGGCCCCTATATGAGGTGCGCAGGCAGGAAAATTTTTCCGGGGGGAGAGGGCGGGATATGAACTTTTATGTGTATAAATAGACGGAATTTCTGCACGGCATAAAGCATAAATCTTGCTATCACTAATAAAAAAATTTCTGGGGGATATGTCCCAATATCCCCCCCCTTTGGCTACGCCCCTGCCCTATATAACGTCGCCTTACCAAGTTGATATTGACAGTAAAAAAATGGGTACTTTTCCATTTTGATAATACTAGTGGTAATGTGCCAATGTTAGCAACCTCGTATTTTTCTTATGATTACATTATTTGTTACGTAAATAAATTGTTTAGCCATTGTATAACTTTAGTTGTATAATACAAAATGTGGATTTGACAATCTGGGACTTACCTAATATTGAAAAGGGCATGGCTGAATTTCTCCAAGAAAAGGAAATATTGCACAAGAAAAGATTTTGCTCAAATAATCATGACATTGATATTGTAAAATTCATGTCTCTGATCTAGAATTGTATTGCACCTATTCATATGCATTGTTATAGTTAATAAAATATGCTAGTATGCTAAGAATGGCAACCTTGTATCTACTTTTTATGTTTACCTTATCATTTTGTTTATTTTAATGGCGACAGGTGCAAATAATTTAAGCTGGCAAATTTGGTAATGAGTGGTGTTATCTAAATGGAAAACTACCCGAAATTGTTTAACCACACATGAATTTTGAGCTTTAATACACATTTAATACATGCTACCAGAAAGCATTTCACATTGCCATAAAGAATAAATTTTGTAATTCCTCAATAGAAGTTATAAATTTCACAACTTTTTAAAAACCATCTCAAGTTATTTGCTTTTATAACAAATTGAAAAAAAAAAAAAAAAATTACATTCAGCTCTGAAATTCAAACACCTATCAACAGCAAATCTCTATAATTCATGATAATTTTTAGATGTAAACACTGAAATTTATTAAGGGGTAAATTACACTGTGAAATTCAAACAGCAGTGAATGAATTTTAACCACAAGTATTTTTAAGGAGAGTTAGTATTTGCTTTCGTGAATGCAGGGCATGCCCAGGCACTTATAAGACCAATAAGAAAAAACCATCTTTATGCAGACTTTTAATTTACTATTATGAAGAAACAATATTTACAAGAGGAGGTCGAAAAGTTGCAAGGTTAGGCTTTAGGCTAAAGCTCGGTTTTATATTGCATAAAAGCATAAGTACCGAAGCTGCTCGATTTTAGAAGGGGTACTTAGAAAAGAAAAATTACACTAGCTACTAAGCATGAAATGTTATATAATTGTAAATAGTGCATATTTATTTAATGGCTTTTTGTGAGATTTTTTGAAAGCGAATTCATCAATAACATCATTGAAATCTAATTGAGATGTTAAGTCACTCAATATGCAAAATACTTAAAGCAGCTAAATTATCCTGCTTTATTGATGAACGTAATCTGTTTTTTCCCTTCTCAAAACAGAAAAAGAACGTTCACTTGTGCAGTTCGAAATTGGCATTGTTAATAATATTTGTAAAGCAGTATCCACATTTGGAAAAGTGTGTGCAATATTTTGTGATCTTATTATTTCCAATTTTTCACCTGCACTCATTTCTTGTGAGAAGAAATGAGAAAACTGGTTCATTTCGTCTACAAAATCATCATCAATATCTTCACTGTATAAGGCATGAAATTTTTTTGCAACTTTTCATTAAGAAACCAAAACGAGTTTCTATTTCAGAGTAGGCTGCCTTTCTCTTATGAAGTTTAGATAGTAGTGCATCACAAATCACATAAAAACACTGAATTTTAAATGCTTCTCGGCCTATCAAAACCACACTATCATTTTAGCCTTCATCAAGGAACCTGTTCTTTGGTAACCTAATTTTCCTTTTGAGCTCATAATCTTTTACGGCTAACTTTGTTGCCTCATCTTCATATTGTTCAAAATTGTCTCGTACTGACTGTACAAAATTGATCAGTGATTCAAATAAGGGTTTCAGTACGGATATGTTATCAGTTGCTAACTGAGTAGTTTTGTTACTACTATTTAAATGTTGTAAAATAGTATTCCAAACAACAAGCAAAAGAGCAGTTTAAAATTTTTCAAGCTTTTTTCTTAAAGCTCTTGCTTCATGCTTGATGGCTATTTTTTCAGTTTCGTTCGTTTCTATTAGTTGCAAAGCCTCTACAATCTGGTGGTAATTGATTTTGAGAGACTTTGTAGCATCTGCAGCAGCAGACCATCTAGTTGAACAAACAGGCTTTAAAGTTAATGCACCATCTAACTTTGTAGATAAAACTTCCCATCTGTGTGTTGAACTCGAAAAAAATACATATATGCTCTGTACCAGTCCAAAAAATGAAGCTGCCTTTTCACAACATTCAACTGAGTTATGTCCTACCAGATTTAAAGAATGCGAAGAACAGGGTATATATTCTGCTAGTGGACTCAATTTCTTTATTTGAGATTGAAGTCCAGAATATTTCCCTGACATGTTGCTTGCATTATCGTACGACAGTCTCTGATATTGAGATTCAGGTTCTCTAGCAAACCTGTAACATTATACGTTAAATGATCTGACGTATGACTATGTATATGAAGAAATTTAACAAACCTCTCAACAGGTTTCCCAGCTTCATTTACATACCTTAATATAACAGCTAACTGATCATTGTGGACAATGTCAGGTGTTGAATCAATTATTAATCCAAAATATTTGGATTTTTTTTCCTTCGGCTACAATAGTATCTTGTAGCTTTTCACCCATGATTTCAATAATTTCTGCAACCACTGTTGAAGATAAATAATTGACATTTCCAGTGCCAGGATTACCATACTACTTGGTTAAATGCTCAGCAATAAAGGGATCGTATTGTCCAAGTAACTGGAGCAAACCTCGAAAATTTCCATTATGTGCAGAACCTAAAGTTTCATCATTTCCATAGAAAGCCAAGCAACGTTGAGAAAGAAATTTAATACAAGACACAACTCTTTTTACCACATTTCTCCAGTACAAGCAGTTCGCTTCACATTCTTCAACCATCTTACAATCAATACGCGATACTGTTGACAAACGTTAGGAAAAACAAAGTACTGATTTTCGGTGAGTTACAGAATTTTCATGCTCCTGCAATCTTTCTGATGTATTTTTCCAATAGGTAAAACCACCTTCACACAAAGCTTGGTTGCTGGTACTAAAAAGTTTGCAAAGATAGCAAAATACAGCCTTTTTCATTGGAGAATAAATAAGCCATTCTCGTTTAACAAGTTTGTTGTTCTTTTTTCTTCTATAAAAATTACTTTCACAAAGCGATCGGCATTTTTCTTTAATAACACATTTAGCAGAGTTGATTTCTTCAATGTTTTGATTAGGCTTATTGCATATAAAATACTCATGAAATTGATCATTAATTTGACTAGGCCAAAGCACAAAATCTTTTGCCGCACACAAATAAAACTCGCCCTGATCATTGTTTTCTGTTATATCAGAAATTAAAATACTATCACTTGAAGGCTAAACTGCAAGATCGTTAATTTCTCCTTGGGGCATAGGGTTGCTGAAATGTTCAGAATCCTCATTGATGTCATTTTTACTATTTTCCACCAAAGTGATTGTTTGACTCTCTGGATCCTCATTAATTTCATTACTATTTTCCACAAAACAGATTTTTTGACTCAGTTCTGAAACCTTCTTTTCACTACTGTTTTCCACCAAAGAAGTTTTTTGAATCTCTTCTCGTGAGTCCTCGTGATCCTGTGACAATATTTGGACATTTTTTTTTATTGCACCTTCAGAAGCTTTCAGCTGAGCATTTTGCTCGGCCTTTCTCCGTCTCTTTTGCACTCCTGATGGCTGTTTGCCCATAGTAAACTTTAACAGTGACAATTCAATTACTAGGCACAAAAAATAAAATAAATAAAAAAGATAACGATAAGAAAAATTTAAACTATATATTAAAACTAATGATCACTAGATGCATGCACGAGCACGTGCGTGAAGCGAAAATAAACAAACGTAGCAGTAGCAAGATGTTGCCAAAGCGGAATTACCACGAAAGAAGTTTTAATAGAAACCATGGTGACAACTATCTTCGGATGCTTTCCCCATGGATCACCGAGCCATGGACAGAGTGGAGCGCGATATAACGTTACAAAACTAGCAGTGATGCTTAAAAAAAAGCAAATTGGTGAACAAATTGCATTCATTTACTACTTCGCTTGCTCATCAAGTGGAATTAAGTGGACGTTTTGGTTTAAAATTTACCAATATAAAGATGAAGATTTGTAAATTTTTCGTCACAGAAAAATTTTGGGGCCCCTCCCTGCATGCAGTGCCCAGGGCACGAGCCCCGAGTGCCCGTGTGATAATCAGGGCCTGCTGGTTGTGACAACTATGGCAAATCCATTAGATAAACTCAAATTAACCATGATGATGATCACTTTTTGCGGCAAGTTTAATTGCGAGTCAGTAGAATAGCCAGGATTTTTTTTCGAGGTGTGGCTGAGTTCTCAAAAAATTTATAGCAATGTAACTTATAAAAATCGATGTAACATATCCTCTTTTTTGGGGGGGAGGCAGGGGATGGGCACCTTTTTGGCATAAAAATAAATTTAGTAAAAAACAGGGGGAATAAGAAATTTATAGTTAGAGTTCAAAATTTTTGTAATAAAACATAATTAGAAAAACATAATTAGGGAAAAAAAATTCAGTTGTCTTAAGGTCAACTTTCAAATTTATCCACGAAAACATATTTTTCTCAGTATCTTATGTTTACTCTTTTCGGGGGTGGCTGCAGCCACCACCTTTCTATGCCCCTGCTGTGAGTATTTAAAACTTTATTTGAGTGTTTCTTTCTACCTTGGATGTGTTTTAAGGTTACATAGGAAATTGTAGAATACTTATAAGAAATGTGAAACATTCCTCCCCTCTTTCTTCTCCTTGCAATATTGGTTAAATTTTTTAAAAGTTAAGTGAAAAAACTGCAACTGTAATATTTATTGAATTATGTATTGTTTTACTTGAAACTTGCATTTTACTCAATAGTTATTATTTTTTAAATATTAAAATATTCATTTGCAATTTTTTAAAAAGCTTAAAATTTGGTTCATAAAAACTTAGCTGTGATAAATTTTCCAGAAATAATTTGATATATATTATATTTTTTGAACACTAATAGCCCTAAGGGCAGATTCTAACAGGGGTTGCTGCCCCCCCTCCCCCAAACCAAGGAAACTGTTTTTACACACTAGAGGGCTTTCTGATAATGATGACATATTTCCTGCAATTCTGAATACAGTGAAACCTCTTCAAGCGGCCACCCCTGTATAGCAGTCACCCCTCTAAACGGCCAGTTTTTCCTGACACAGATTTTTCGGCTCATAGACCTAACGTTAAAATAACCTCTATCAGCAGCCACCCAAACCCCTCTAAACGGCCACTGAGTGGGTTCGCCCATTTTATATTTCGGAAAATTCTACTCACTCCATGCTTTAATTTTGAGCGGATAAAATCAAGGTCAGGTTTATGGTCGAATATAAGACCTAGGAATAACTTGCGAAGTCCATTGGAGCAAAAATTCCATTCACGTCCATGTTCACACCAGTTTCATTTTATTAGTTGGTCAGCGATCTGAGTTGCAAATCGGAAAGAAAGTTAGCTGAATTATTTAACTGCGGAAAAACGCAAATCAACGAAGTCATTAAAGAAAAGGATTTGATTTTGAAAGAATACGAAGACTCCAAATTTCCTGGTGTTAAACAGATGAGCTCTGCTTTTTAAACTCAAAAATGAACTTGAAAAAATGGTTGTTTCAGAGAAAAATAAAAGCTTAAAACAGACACAAATTGTATCCTTTTTTCAAAAAATGTAAGAAAGCATTAAATAAAGTATTAGTTTCTCTTTAGATAAGTTTTAAATTTCATTTTAAATAAGGAATATGTGTCAGATTTGTTTATATTACGCATTATAGTAGTTATGTTATAATAGTAAATAAAAACTTTCAGAACGGCCACGCCTCTGAGCGCCCAAATATTCTCGGTATGGTGGGTGGCTGCTCAGAGGTTTCATTGTAGTTATTCAAGCTTTGCACCTTCACCTTTGAACAGCTCAATGGTTAAAGCAGGGCCGTTGCGGATGTGTCAGGCGTCTTTGTGCAAACACCGATTTAGCGCCCCAACATAAAAAATTTGTCTTCGAAACAAAAGTATCATTTTACTATTCCATGTACTTATTCAATTTGAAAATATCATAATTAAACAGAGTCTCGGGAGGTGACGGCCCTATAAATATTCAAATTTTGAAACAAAATTATGATTTTACAAGACCATATTAGTATTCAGTATATCAGATTTGCTTCCATCTAGACTAGTCTTTTGCAGAGTTCTTGTGATATGGGGATTCATTAAGTTCAAAGGCAGGCTTGGGAGGTATCCTTCAAGAGGTTGCCTGTTCTTTGCATTAAAAAAAGGGACTAAAGAACGGGAAAGGGAGAATAAAGTGTAGTTTTTTTTTTTCCAACAATAATTATAGAACACTACCACAATGTTTAGCCCGTGAATGCGCTTCACAACTACCGTAATTTATGGAAGAAACGCCGTGGCGTTTATGAGTTTAAAAGTTCAAAAATAGTAAGTGCGGCGTTTCTACCGGGTGCGGCATTTACAATATTTTTAATTTTTTTTTAGCCGATCTTCAACGAAAAATCGAAAAATTCGTTTAGTGATAATTTTCTAAAAGATGGCGCCACCACCGACACGTACTCTTTAGCGTGCACAGCGCAGCGAATCAGAATGTGAACCTACCCCCATAGAAAAGAGGTTTAATCTTTGATTCAGTTTTGGAGAAAGAGCGCCCTGAGATGGGTCCATGTCCGGTGCTCTGAAGTGGATGGCTTCGTACATCCAACCGATGTCTCCTCAATTAAGTAAAAAGAAAAAAAGATAGAAGTAAATCTTTTACATCTAAGAACTATAATTAAATTTTAATGAAGTTTTGAATATGTATTTTGAAGGGTTAAAGTTCTGTAAAATACCGCAAAAGTGTACTACCTTCTATTAAATGCACCTGTTTTTCACATGAACCTCTATTCTTAAAATACTGAATTTCAGCCAAAATTAGTCTATGTTGCGCCTGGTGCGAGTTTAACCCTTCCCCCACCCCCAAAAAATAAATAAAGTTAATCTAAAAGTTTTTTTTTTAATCGCCGTGCGGCTTTGCGCCCTGTGCAGGAAAACTCTATCGAATAAACACTGCCAACTGATTGGTATGCTCAAGAAATGCTGAGTGCTTTTAAAATAAATCCCAATGTTATAAATATCAAAAATAATAAATAAATAGAACGATCAAGTGTTGTTACACAACATTCAGTTTAAAACAACAATTTGCTGAAGCAAGCTCATTACGTAATTAACAGCTGGCCATCCACGGGGGGGAAAGTGTTTACTTTTAACTGGAGCCTCTTCTCACACATCGATTGCTGTTTTCATTTTAATGGCGCCTGGTAGTCTGTCCGAACTTTCTGCGGATGCAAGAAGGTTTTTATAACTTATTTTTTTATTTTTATAAATTCCCCTTTGTGAATCTGAACATTGATATCTGATTATTTGAAAATAGAAATCGTAAGCTTCGTAAAATAGCGGTAAATACTTTAAAACATTCTATGGGAAGGGGGAGAAAAAAGGAGATTTTTTTTTTACCGTTTATCTAATTTCTCCCGAAATATATCCGATCAACTTAATAGCTTTTCTAATAAATTAGGTCTAATAAGTAATGCAACATATTTTTTATTTATTTATTTTTTGTTAATTAAGAAATTATTTTAGAAATTGAATTTTATCTGGCATTGACTTCTTCTGACCACGATCCCCCCCCCCCCTCCCCCCCCACCAATGATCGCGGCTGCGGCGTTTATGCCGGGTGAGGCGTTTCTGATGATTTTCTACCTAACTAAGCTCATTTTCGTGGGTGCGGCGTTTCTTCCATAAATTATGGTAGTAGAAAGCTCACTTTGGTATAATGTTTCCCAGGGTCGGATTTCCCATAAGGCCAACCTAGGCTATGGCCTAGGGCGCAGAACAAAGAACTCCCCTGCAGAGCAATCACAGATGAGGAAAAGGACTGCAAAGGAGAAATGAAAACGACTTACTTTATGTGATTATTGGCCAAGAAAAACACGTTTATGGCTTCTAAAAACCCCTTTCCCTAGTACAATTTCTTATCTATAGAAAACTCATGTGTGGAGATTCATTAATCCCCCCCCCCCCTCGCAGACACAGAATTGCTCGCAGAGCACCCCAGCACAGACCATGTCCAAGTCGACGATATGTGTTGCAGAACTAAGAGATCCGCTGCAGAACAATCACATTGAGGAAAGGAGGGGTACCAGAGAGAACAATTATTCAAAGTAAGTTATCATCGAAAAGCCGTCTGTGCTCTTCCGATATCCCAACGTTCCCGAAAAAAGAACCACACGACACACATGCACAGAACGGTAAATATGTCTGCTCGAGTAAAAGTCTGTTGCTTTGAGTGTAATGCTCCTATAATTAAAAAAAAATTTGAAAATGCATTACCAACGCTTTCATCCAAAATAGTATATCTGTGAAACATCGCGCAATTAATGAAACGAGCATTTCTGGTTTCTTAGTTCCATCTAAAAGATCGCCAGAAAAAGTGCATTCTGATTCTGATATGTTACCCATAAAAATGCCGAGAACAGAAACTGATATCGAAGTTTTCCAGAAAGTTAAACAAGGTTTGACAAAGTCAAAAGAATCTTTATCCAATGTGGACGCTGCTAATGAAGGTGAGCGGAAAAAACACCTTTTTTATAGTACTTTACTTTTAATAGTTTTATGATGTAATAGTCGTTATATACTAGTGGATGAGGCAGAAATTTTTTTCAAGGGGGGGGGTTGTATGAGATATAATTTGTATTGATAAACTTAATTTCTTATTAAAATCTGAAAGCTCTTAATAACTAATTTTGAAAGTTTCGCAAGGGGATATATCCCGATATCCCACTCCCTGGTTACGCTCCTGCAGTGACGTTAGAAATAAGAAAGGAAGTACAGTGAAATCCCTCTATAATGATATTTTGGGGGTCAAAATAATATATCGTTGTAAAGAGAATTATTGTTATAGAGAGAATCGATATTGGAACGAAAAGATTTTTGATTTTTGTTCTTCATATATCCCATACCCTGCGGTATCACCAGAAAGTGTTCTGTTTTCATTCAGAACACCCTTGCAAGTAATATATAATAAATAAAAGGAGAAAAACATGTTTATAGTTTTCAGTAATTATCACAACACTCACAAATTTTAGTTAAATACCCTTGCCGCCTCGCCAGGGATTCTAGCGGAGATATAGCTTATAAATATTTATAGCATATTTGAATAATAAACATATAATGTCTAAATAAATAATACTTGAATGTCGCAAAAGCGTTTTTTAAAATGTATTAGATATTAATTGAAAATACATACCCATTAATTTATCCTTATTTATTTTGCTTCATGCCTTTATCAAAATCTTTTATGATGTTGAATTTCACTTCGATAGATATTTGTTTTCTTTTAGCCATTTGCTTTCAATTTTCACTAAATAAACTTCAAAGTAAACAAAACTCATAAATGATTTAAAATATCCTCGTGTAATAATCGACCTCGATAGGATTTATCGGAGGTTAAAATTCTTACTCAAGTTCAGACAAAAGAACGTATCGTTTTCTATATCAGTTCCAGTGAAAGGAATCCTTGACCATTTTTTAAAGAGGGGGATAGGAATCAAATATTTGTCATCCAGGATGTGCCATTCAACTGCCCTTCCACCTTACGAGAAATGCACTTTCTTATTACCATAGCGTTACATCAGCAAAACGAAACTTAGAAGACGTTCTTTGGCAGAGGCGTGGTCTAACCCGTTCCAACCACATTTTACCTCGACTTTCTTTGTGTAGCTTTCAATGTCTGTGCATGAGTTGGGCTTCTGATGCATCGTAGAAAAAAAAAATATATATCGTAGTAGAGAGAATTATTGTGATGTAAGCAGGGCGCGAAATTAGCGGTCGTTAGTCGTATTTTGCAACTGTCATTTTTGTTTTGACGACCGAGATTTAAGACCCAGTCGTCATTTTTGACGCCTAACATTTTGCCCGAGACAGGCGACTAAAAAGCGACTATTTTGGCATCGCCCGACTCCGGCGACTTTTTAAACAAAAATACTGCGAAAAACGAATAGTTTGAGAATTCTGGGGGCGTTTTTACTGTCTAGACGACTATTTTTGAAAATGTGCTGAAAAAATATAAATGTAAATTTCCGTGAAAAGAACTTTTGCTTTCGTAAGCACCGCTCCATGGCAGAAAGAGAACGATCCTCTGCAGACATTCTTCTGTGGTTGAAAAACCCGCGGAAGACCACTTTCTTGTCTTCTGCGGATGTGTCATCATTTAAATCGCACTTTTTAAAATGTAAACAAATAGAGGAACTTAAAAGAAATTTAGCCATAATTTTTTAACTCCATGTATATTAATGAAGTTGTTCAGAGGAAACTACGAGCTCGCGTTCGCCATATTGGATTCTTTCTGCAAATGAGTGTTTTAGTGGTAGCTGGGCTCTTATGGCATGGCGGTGTGGGAAGATGCGATGATAATACTTGTGATCTCGTACGTTCATCAATATAGAGATAATACTTGATATCAATATTGATGAACGTACGAGATCCTTTTAAATAAGGCAGTGTAAAAGTTATTTGGATTATAGTTAATATTCATTAATTAAATATAATTATTTATCGCGGGAGAGTACAGGTTTACGGTCCGGATGCCGTATTGGATTTTATTTGCCGCAGCGCGTTGCAATAACGGCTGGTTAAGTGCACCAGTTCGTGACTGAAAACAATACATGGATTGACTGCAATTAATTAATGCAATTTCGGGAAAAAACGAAAGATGATTTATTTATTTATTTATTTATTTGTGCGTGCGTGGGGAGTGACATTAGCAAAACGTCTGGATTTTGGGAAAATTTAAATTTCGGACTTCCGGCCTAAATTACGATAATTCAAATAAAAAAATATCTTTTTTAAATAAAACTCCTTTATGGAGATAATGTAAATAAAAAAAACATAAATTGAATTAGTTATTTGAAAATATAAAAAAAACTTTATTTAAATATAAAAATTTTAATAATTAAGATGAAGTTCAGTTTGTAATAAAATTTGTTTTAAGTAATTTAATTAAAAATAATTTTTAGTAAGATAAAATATCTATGTAAAATAATAAATCCTTCTTGGTGACATTGAAAGCTTTCATAGACCCTCTCCCAACTTCAGTTCAACCCACTGAGAATACAAATACACATTTCCACAATTTTAACATGTGCTACCTGTTTGCTTACAGTGGTGGTTGATCAGGTGACATTTTGAAGCTAGTACACGTATACTGCATAAGTTTATATACCATAGGCATTGTAGTTATATAGCAACAATATATAAAATACTTCTAAACTAAAATTAAAGACCATTTTATTGTAAAATGTATCATAATATTTTATTCTGGATGCATAGGTGGAAAGCTATAAAAATTGATTTTATATTTACTTACTATCTTAATTTTAATAGTCCTGATCTTCTTTATTATTACTGTACATAATCATTAAGCCTACCTGTTTATAGTTTATGCATATAAACAAAACAAAGGTTTTCGAAACTGCACCTGAACCAGACTGTTTGGCAACCGGGAAAAAAAAGGTGCCATTGACGCCTAGATTTTTGCTCCCAATTTCTCACCCTGGATGTAAGGGATAATTATTACCATCGTTGTAGAGAGAATTATCGTTTTAAAGGGTATCGTAATACAGAGAACTGTTTTACATCAATCTAAAGGGAATTCAGCCAGGACTATGAAAAAATATCGTTATAGAGGATATCGTTGTAGCGAGATTCTACTGTATTTATAATAGTGTGTATTATTTCTATGGTAGGAAGGGGGGGCTTTGGGGCTCGAGCCCCCCCAGTACCTTTGGAGGATGATAGAAAATACCCATATATCCGTCCGTGTCTTTTTCAGTGTCCAGAATCCATGAAAACATACTGAGCCCTCCTCCCCCCCCCAAACCTACTGAATTGCTATGCTACT
This sequence comes from Cheiracanthium punctorium, assembly GCA_038373885.1. Taxonomy (NCBI): domain Eukaryota; kingdom Metazoa; phylum Arthropoda; class Arachnida; order Araneae; family Cheiracanthiidae; genus Cheiracanthium; species Cheiracanthium punctorium. The sequence goes on from JAWZYV010019369.1 coordinate 1,090,214, forward strand.
GCACCTCTAATGGATTGAGGGGAGACCTAGCGTTGAGCTATGGCTTATTATTACTGGTTTTCTTTTTATAAGTGCAAGAGTTTATTCTTATTCATGGTAATTTATCTTGTTAGCTCTTTGTTTTTAAATGATAAATTTTAGAATAAGGAATATTTATAAGTATATATATTTATATAAATAAATATTTTTATTTTTGAAAATATTCAATTTACACATTGGTACTCTTATTTTAAAGATGGCTTTTTAGAAATTAAATTGTCGCATTAATGAGTCAAAAACAATTTTTTAAAAATCTTCTTTAAATTAAATGTTTGTGTAATAGTAATGTTTTTAAACAAATTTTTAAATGCTGAAAAAAAACCAAAAAAAAAAAACAAACAAACAGCAACACTTTTTAAAGGAAACTGGTTTAAAATACTTTAAAACTCATTATTTAAAATGTAAAATATTGGCTATATGTAACTGTGATTAAAATTAACAGTTAATTAGTTTTGTTAGAATAGTTTTAATAATTATGTTTACTATTTTTGATATTGAAAAGCTTATTGCCCCTCACAGACTTTGATTAAACATCTATAGCCTTCTCATGAGAAAGCTTAAACTTTCTACATCCCCTCATTAATGCAAGGGAGTATATTTTACTTATTGGGAATTTCTGTAAGAGGGCTGTATAAAAATTAAAAGTTTGTATTTATTTACATTTAATTTCCTGAAAGTTTTATTCGACACCATAAAGTAACTTTGTAATTAATTATATAAGTCTAAGATCAATATTTAAAGAAAAAAAACCCAAGAAAATAAGTGCTATTACAGTATTCACTTTATCTGCAAACAATTATCTGATCGCTGACATTAACGATAATTCTTTGCGATTTAAACGAAGAGATTTTCTGGTTTTATCTGATCCAGTCATCGAATTTCTGTATCAACTTCGAATGTTGTGGTAGGAATACTGATGGACATCTGACGTGTCCAAAAACTCGCACGAAGTTTACAATGCAATCCTCTGTTTTGCGATGACTTTTCATAAGTTTCTCAAAACTGAACTGTTTCGTGGCTTTAAATGGTAAAATTCAGGGTCTTCCTATCGAAATGATAATTGATAATGTAAATTATCTGACAATCTTAAAAAAAACTGTATAAAACACTTTTTTTTATGTGACATATAGTGCTGATGAGAAAAAAACCAATTATTTTGCATATTAAATTGGAATTATTGATAAATTTTTCGAGGGGGGGCGCTATTATGGCTTTTGGCCTAGGGTGCAAAAATGTGTAAATCCGGCTCTGACGTTTCCGATTTACGCAGAGACACCAGGACATTGATTCAAAAGTAATGAAAAATCCTTAAATCCAAAAAAAAAGTATGAAAATATTTTAATTTTATATGTGCAGTGTGTGTTTATAAATAAAGCAGTATAATACAAAGAAAACTACAAACGACAAGTTTTTACATAGTTAATAATTTAAAAAAATTGTCCATAGTATTTGGAAGCATCGGTTATTGAAGCTTCTTTAATTTATCCAGATTTACACAAGATAAGTTTAAAATTCAGTAGACCGATTTCAGCGTAGAGGAAATGGCAGTTGGTTACTATAATTTAATTTCAAGAACATTAGATGTTTTAATAAAAAGTCAAGCATTTCAAAGGGCTGATTAATTTAACTTTCCCATTAACAACTCAAATGGAAAGTGCAGTATCTTATTGCTGCAATATGGGAAAATTTAACAAAAAAAGTAGAAAGAACATGGTTTATGTATTTTATTAAACCAAATTCTGAGTTTTGTTTTGAATGTAAAATAGTTGGAAAAAGGGAAAATAAAAACCACTTTTCTACTACAGAATTAAAAAATTTGCCAGTGTTCAAAATATTTTCAAAGACATGACCATGCCCTTAAAATGTTTAAAAGCATGGTACAAAATAAAAATATGTATGATTAAAAATTATGGCTCTATCAATAATAACGAAATAAAATTTGTTTAATGCTCAGGAAAAAACGTAGGTCAATTGTTGAATTAGTTCTTTCTAAAATTATAAAACAGTTTGCTCAAAGATAACCACAAAAGTCACATTATAATGTCTAAAATTCTTTTTAAAAATTTATATCCCTAAAAGAATACTAAAATTTGGCCTGCATATCTAAAATTTGTTAATATGTCAGAAAAATATATTCACAGTAAAAATATTTCTTCGTAAGAGTAAAAAACTTAAAATTACAACAATAAATTTAATTATTTGATAATTATGGCTGGTATTGCTTGGAATAAGCTGGTTTAGTTTTTTTAAAGGAAGCACTAGTATTATTTATAGTGAAACTTTTCTAGCTTTTGCACTAGCAATCCTTTCAATTATATTACTTATGTCTATATTTAATTCTTGATATTATATTGAAATGATTGATAAATTTGGCAACTGTTCTTGGCTCATTGATGACCGTACTAATTTTTTATATTTTTTAATTTGGAAAAACTTCTTTCTGCGGAAGCGACTGTAATTGGAAGTGATAAATATATTCATAACGAGATTGCGGTATTTGGAAATGTGTCAATTAAATTATTATTATAAATAAAATTTAGTACGTCCTTTGCCATCATATTCTTATCCAAAAAACATTTTCATGATATTAGTTACTCGAAAAGAGATTTACCATCTATATCAACAACTAATTTTAAATGTAAGTCTTTGCAATGTTTTAAGATTTCTTTTTCACCCCAATCAGACAGTATGTTTATTTGTGATATAAGTTTAAACATAACATTATATTCCTCTAATATTTCGAATAAAATTATTGAATTAACTTAGATTGTTTATAACGAATATATGTACTACTACTAATAATAATCCTTCGAATTATCTTGCTCTATCACCTATTGCAACAATTCCTTTGTTTAACGCAACAGAAACTGTCAGTTTAACCCTTTCTTTGCCATAGTTCACACAAGAGAAGGCATAATTAGTGTTGAATATATAGGATTGCTTTAAAATATATAAAAAGTGTTATTAAAATGAATTATTCAAATGTCAATAAAATTAATTATTTTATTTTATAATTGTATCTACCTATGCTACTCCTTACTTCTTTATAAAAAGTGTAGTTGTAAAAAAGGCGAAAATAATTTACTATATATGCGATTGAAGAAAAGTAAGTCAAAGTTAATAGTAATTACATTGATTTTGAGTACAGTCGCAAATATAAAACATTTTTATGTGGAAGGGGCTAATTTTAATGAAAAAGCTTATTTGACCTAAGCAAGCTTTACATTAAAGCAACATTTTACCCTAAAGCAATGTAATTAGTTTTCATCTGGTCTAATTTTATAAAAAGCTTATTTTATCTATGCAAAATGCATAGTAAAACACAATGTTACCCTTTAGGATTTTTTTTTTTTTTTTGGGGGGGGGGGTGTAGCACTGTTTGATTATGTAATTCTACTAATATTATAAATGTCAATGTTTGTATGTATGTTTGTTACTCTTTCACGCTGAAACGGTTTGACAGATTTGGATGAAATTTGGAATAAAGACAGTTAAAGTCCTGGATTAACAAACAGGCTACTTTTTATCGTGCGAAAAAACACTGTTCCTATAATATACAAAAAAACTCTTTTGTATATTATAGGAAATTTTTTTTTTATATAAAAAAAAATTACAATTGAGCTTTTTTTTACAAAGCCGTCGACAGATGGCGCAAACTTATAGAATACGCAGTTTTTAATAAATAAAATCACCTGAATAAGTTTTCCCTTCTGACGTGGATTTATAAGCGGAATTCGGGCCAAGCACACAAATCCGAAATGCATGTTACACAAACAAACAAACAAAAAATAAGTTTTTGAAACTTTCATTCAGTTCGAATTATGCATTTTTCTGCGCGTCTTTTTCCCATTCTATTTTTAATGTATTACATCCAGAAAAAGGATGTTAGAAATGTCAATTTTAATTTTGTTTAATCCCACTCATGAATAATGATACTTTCCAAATAATGGAATAAGGAAAGAAAATAGGGAAGACACATGGATATAATACTCTTTTAATATATAGCACTTTAGTGCGTATTTAAAATCTGAAAGTGTTTCAGATTTTCTTACTGTTTTTTTCCTTTCCGTTTTTTGATAACAGCCGATATATCTAGAAGCTCTTCAGAATTAATATAGGACAAAAATAATTTGTACCTTTTTGCAGGTTTTTATCACTAAACCATCTTATTTTTTTAACCAGGGGCGGCCCGACACAGTAAACAAGGTAGTCATCGCAGGTAGGGTGCTGGCTTCGAAGGGGCGTCATTTCGAACTCAAAAACTAACTAGAGCATAAAAGGGGGCGTCTTTTTTACATTAGCAGGGACGTCACTTACCCTAGGGTCGCCCCTGTTTGTAACCATCTTAATTTTAAATTCCATTCAGAATCTGAGATATTTCAGTGCCAAGGAAGCCGGTGAGAAACACAAGATTTATTAAAATGGCGAACCAACTGGTCGCTGGAGGCGGCTAGTGTAAAATACTACCTGAATCAAAAATTATTTAAATATGGCTCTACTTAGTTAACTTAATTAAAAACTCTACCATTTTCCTCCGGAGATATATTTCGGTCGCCAGCCCACGACCATCCTCAGTCCGACTTCTCCCTTGTGAGAATGATGTGGCATGTGGCTTCCTGTCTCCTCTTTTCTCTCGCTGCTCTTTCTGCACATGATGTCATTCCAGGTTTCGTCTATTATTGCATGGGTCGTATAGTTGATGCTGCCCTCTGTTGATATTATTTCCAAAGATTCGCGTAAGTAAGCGTAGGTATGGTTATTGAAATTGGCTATTTTTTGTATTCCTTGAAAATCTATTGTGATAGGTGTGTTTAGCGTAAGGCGGGATAAGGCTGTAGATTGTCTATTAAATTTAATGTCGTTAATGTGTTCAGTTTGGCGATCTTTAATTTTTCTTTTAGTTACTCCAATGTAGCAGCTGGCTATTTTATTTTCGTTATTTTTTATGTTAATTTTATAAGTACCTGCGGTGTCAGTGAGTTTGATTTGGTCTTTTTCTGATCTGATACGTTGAAAAATGTTTTGATTTGGTTTTATTGGGATCCTGATATTTTTAAGAGCGGAGTGTGATATTTTATTAGCAGCTCCTAGTGTTGACTCTAGAAAAAAAGGGCCGCCGGGGGGGAAATTTCAAAAGGGCACCCTGTTCTCAAAAAGGGCATTTTGGGGTTCCACGAGAATGTACAGGTAGATAACATATCTAGAAACTGGTTTGAAACGATCTGATCCCCGAAACTTTAACATGTAGAGTTGTAATATGTGTTCTGACTTACAATGCATAGTAAGATTTTTTCCAATTTGTCTTAGTCCCCCCCCCCCTTCTTTTGGAGAAAATATCCAGTAGAAGTAAGTGTAAGCAAAATAGGAAAAATAATTTGATGATAATATTTTGGTCTAAACATGCTATAAATATGTGAATTAAATCTGCATAACTAGAAGTTTTGATTTTAAAAAAACTTCTAGCATAAAGAAGTTTTAATATAAGTAATGTTGAATTTTCTGCTTAATTTTTTTTTTCAAAATTACATGACATACATGTTTATTATTTATAAGAATAGTACCTACATTTATTGAAGAAGATTTCAGAAATTTTTAGCCAGACATGATTTGTTAGGCAGTAGGGGAAGGCAGAGGGACTGTTAATTTTTGTTCCTCCATTTTATCACACTATCACTACTGGACCACAATTACTGGATCTCATTCATATGATATTTCACCTATATTGGTACAAACTTTTAAACAGAAAAGGACTGTCAGTGTAAGTGGATTAGGGTAGATGAGTTTAGCATGTAATAAAAATAAAATTTCTGCAATGCAGGATGTATAAAATTTAATTATATAAATCAGAATTTTATTTAAATTCTTTTGTTTGCAATAATTATTGAATGAGTACCAAGTAAAGATTTTCAAAGTTACCCTTATTACTATTAGACATTATTAAAATTGCATCAAACAATTTAACTCACCCATCAATTGATAACAACAGAAATTGGGGAAATTTAATTCAGAATACAGAAGATTGCTGGAAAAAATGACATAGTCATGCAAATTTTGTAATACATCCTATGGTTGGAATGTACAACACCATATCAAATCAAATCACTGAAATATATTTGTTATTCCTCTTTCACTTCTAATTTAATGCTTGCTCATTCATGAAAAGTGAATATAAGTTTTTTTTAAAGTACTATTTCTTTAAAATAAATAAAAATAATTACTACATGTAAGTTTTTTAGCAGGTATAAAATTAATATTTTTTTAACTCACAGAATTGTCCAAAGGTATGAAATAAAGTTTAAAATATTTTCAATAATTTATTTTTCATAAAGCTTTATTTTTAATTTCTTGTAACATACTTAAAAAGGTCTCTTTAAAAACACTAAATTTTCTTTCTTAAACCTTCCTTTAATCTTTTTAAAATAAAAAAAGTACTAATCAATAAATATTTTAACTATCAAATGTTTTTAATCAGCTTAATATAATTAAATTAATCAACATCCTGGTGCCAAAAGTACTTAAACAAATTATCTATTAATGAACCTTCCAGAATTCTTTTTCTTTTTTTATTCTTTTTTTTTCAACTGAAAATAAGCTTAAATTGATGACAGTTTGTTTTATGAATAACCTAGCTGTTAACTTATGACACAATTTGTTTTCTGAAGACATCCTTTCCCAGAACTAGCTTTCTTTTGCTTTTATTTATTTTTTTTTCCCTTTCTTCATTCATTAAAATGTTGAGAATTTTAAAATCAGAAGGTGTATAATATGAATATTTAGAATACCAAATCTTGTCAATAGTCTGATTTACTAAATTCTGCATTTACTCCACTTTTATGTAATTAAAACTGTGGCGTAATAAGAGGGGGGGGATCCGCCCCGGCGGCCCAAAAAAAAAAAAAAAAAACATGGTGGCCAGCAGGACACTTAGAAATAACAAAGTGGAAAACTAAAGGACCGAAATGGGGGCAGAATTCTGAAACTTAGAAAGAATGGGGCGGCAAAATGTAGGACTGCACCGGGCGCCAAATAACCCTAGCGCTACATTGCTAAAGCAAAAGATCATTATTATGCTCTGATTTTGGCAAAAGCATAATGTGTTTCAATTGCTGTATTCGCAAAACGTCGCAAATCCCCCGATTTTCAAATGGATTTGAGTAGATAAAGCCACTGAACATGGTACACGGCTGAAGTGTTGAAGTTCCCACGTTCGGCGGGCCCCGCCCGCGAGACTGTCAGTCTGGAGTTTTGGTCGGTTTCATCCAGATGTACGCATCCATATACATTAGAACTCCTTAAAAAGTCACCCAACCAAGGCATCCCCCTTAGAAGATATCCCTTGTCTAGGCTTGCCATAACAAACAAGCAAATTCCGCGGAATTTTCGAATCGCAAAACGTCGTTTTGCTAAGGCATTCTTTCTGTATCATCTGTAATTATATATGATTAGTAAATAACTGTTATACATTACGAATAATATGTACTAAGAAAGCCGATTAAAAAGAGCAAATCGTTTAAAGGAGGGGGGACTTGCTAGTGTTGCAAAACTATTAAAGACATCGAGAAGAGCAATAATTATATACAGCTGGCGAGGAACTCTGGTATAATGATTGTTTGATAATTCGCAACTACATATTTATCAAACGTAGCCACCGATATTTGAAGATTGACAGATGGAATCAGAAATTTTTAGATAACTTGAGAAATTTTTGAACTTCCCAACCGTATTTTCTTCCCCCAACTCCTAAGTGAAATGCTGATCGGGCTTCTTCTCGCTTGAGTCAGCAAAAACAAAACATACAAGAGGGGCCTTTTCGGGTGACTCGGCTGTTCGGCTCGCGCAAATGAAAACAAAGGGCAGTAGCAGTATTTCGATCTGAAAGAGTAGAATATTTGAAAACAGCATTTTAACATTTGTGGGAAAGATCGGCTTTCATAGACGGTTTTTGTGAAAGGGCCATTTTCAATCGAACCTATTTTTATGATGGGATTATTATACTCAATCGTAACTGTTTTAATTAACGTATTATCGTGATGGGCCGCAAATGGTATGTAGGAAATAAAAAGTGCTGGTTGTTGACTAATAATAATAAAAATGTAAAAGTAGGAGGGCGCAGAAAGAAGAGAAATAGGGCCGCCCGGCGCTAAAAAGACGACAAAAGGGCCGCCGGGCGCTAAAAAGGTAACAAAAAGACCGCCGGGCGCTGCACCCTGCCAAATTAATCTAGAGTCAACACTAGCTCCCCTGCAAAAAGGAATAGCAGTAGTGAATTTTAGTTTTGGTTTTTGTCTATTGCTAATTGTATTGAGTTTCTTTTGTCTTTCTTTTACTAGTTTATTGAAAATATATTGCGGGTAATTTGCTTCCTGGCATTGTTTCATAATAACTTGTAGTTCTTCCTGCAAAAGAGTTTCGTGTGAGCAAATTGTTAACGCCCGATCAATGTAGGACCTAATTGCGGCTATTTTATAATTAAATGGAGTATTTGATTTGAAAGTAACTATTGCGGTATTACCCCTTATCCTGCCTCACGCTAAACACACCTATCACAATAGATTTTCAAGGAATACAAAAAATAGCCAATTTCAATAACCATACCTACGCTTACTTACACGAATCTTTGGAAATAATATCAACAGAGGGCAACATCAACGATATGACCCATGCAACAATAGACGAAACCTGGAATGACGTCATGTGCAGAAAGAGCGGCGAGAGAGAAGAGGAGGCAGGAAGCCACATCATTCCCGCGAGGGAGAAGTCGGACTGAGGATGGTGCATGGGCCGGCGACCGAAATATATCTCCGGAGGAAAATGGCAGAGTTTTTTATTAAGTTAACTATGGGAATCCTCCCTATTACCTTTTAACCTTTTAATATGGCTCTACTTGTTAAATTGCTGATCAGTAGTAGATTCAGAAATGCTTGAAGGAGGGAGAGATAAGTATCAGAAAGAATTTTTCCACTGTTGGGTCATCCCACCCAATTCACTTTCAATCTTGAATCCAGGTTTATTCTGTCTGCTCTCATCATTGAAAAGATGCAATGGAGCAGGCTCTCCTTCTGTGACCAGTGTTGCTTCCCAGATTGAGTCTTTGAATGCTGTCAACGATTTCGCAATTGTTAGGTCTGGGTTCCGGTGGAACATTCAATGACCCAAGCCAGGAAGCAACACTATTCACAGAAGGAGAGCTTTCTCCATTGCATCTTTTCAATGATGAGAGCAGACAGAATGAAACTGGGTTCAAAAGTGGGTTAAACTCCCCAGCAACTCCACAAATTATTAAATGTGCTCAAGGGAAGAGAGATCGCCCTCCCTTGGATCTGATACTTCGGATTTCAATTAATATATAATAAAAATAAAGTAGATTGTATTTATGTATTTTAGAAAATAATTAACATTTGAATACCAATTCATGTTACTTTTCCATAGTTGCCATACCTCCCGATTTTTCCGGGAGACTCCCAAATTTCAGAACGATCTCCCGAAAAGTTTATAAATCTCCCGAATTTTTCCAACTTATTCCCATGTTTTATGTACTTATCAATTTTTGAAAAAATTTTACAGAACTTGTTAAATGCTAACGACAGTAACTGAAGAAACTTTACTATTGGCCGAATCTGATATTTCGTAATGACATCATAGCACGTAGAACATAGCAAGCTTTCTCGCTGATTCCCCATGAATTTCCGAAAGACGATGGTTGGGATTATCGATAACACTCTGCAGAATCGAATTACAGAGCTTTCCCCCTCCACTCCACTCTGCACATGTATGTTTATGTATTTAGCGATCGAGTATGCTAGATTGTGGTGTTCGTAGTTGAGTGAGCGGTAAAATTATGTCTGAAAAGAAGTATTTAATGCAATTTAAATTGGATTATTCCAAGGACTTTAAATTTATCAAACCCTCAAATAAAGGTGAAAACTTTGCATTTTGCACATATAGTACATGCGATATTGCTATCGCGCACGGGGGAAGAAATGACATTGTGACTCACACTAAATCGAAAAAGCATCAAACCAACACTGAAGCGTGTGCAAACAGTTCAAGATTGACTTCTCATTTGCTACATCCCAGGATCTAAGCATGATAAAAGCAGAGTGCTTATTTACTAAGTTCATCATTGAGCATAACTTGTCACTAAGTTGCTCAGATCACGCCAGAGCATTATTCAAAAAGATGTTCCCGGATTCCGATATAGCCAAAAAATATGGCTCGAAACTTAGAAAACATTCTCGGTATTTTAATTCCTTTGTAATGCAAACATGGGCACCGCCAGAATATTTCCCAGGGGGGGGGGGAGCAAAGACTACTCCAGCAGGGCAAGGATTACTTAAAAGTATGGTTACCATGTTGAAAAGAGCAAAAAAGCAAGGGAAAACACTGCATACAAAATTCCAGCGGGGGGGGAGGGGGCATGAATGCAAATAGTTCAAAAGTATTTACTGTTTAAGAAATTGTTTATTTTTTTTAAAAAGTAACGCTTTTTAAAATTGGCTGTTTTAAATGTTTTAATCTATAAATTTTTCTTGTATATGTAATTTTCATGGTTACTGATATATTACGCATGTGTACATGAAGTTTTTTCATCGATAACAAGGGTTTTTTAAAGTCTCCCTAATTTTCATTCTCCAAGGTTGGCAGCTATGCTTTTCTGTTAGGCTGGTAAAGCATTTCAAATTTTGAAACCCCTCCCCATGCAAGAAGCAAGAATTCCTATACTAGTGTTTCTATGAGGGGAATGCTCTTATCAGGCTGCAAAATACTGCAGACTGTCCTAGTACTAAAACAATACAAACTTCAGTATAGAACAAAAAAAAATTAACTTTAGAAACACCCGAGGAAGGGGCACGATCTACTTTTCTATATGAACACTCATTTACCTACCAGGCAACTTTGATTTAAAAACAAATATAAAATGTATCTCTCTTTGCACCCCTTTTGGGTCCATATCCATTCTCAGATTTGTATTTGTCATCATGGACTCCCGGACTGCCCCCCTCCCCCCCAAAGCCGTCAGTATAGTGAATAGTGTATTGAACTTTTTGGTATTATTTCAATACTAAAGAGCTGGAGAGCTCAAGATGAGCACCTCCCACCAACAAATGCAACGGTACTCCTCTCTGCAACATCTCAAGACCTCAGGCAGATGCCCATGAATGGAAAGGAAACTGAGAACGACAAATGGTCATCCATATCATCACCATAGTATGGTATCACATATCAGTAAATTTGACCTTGAAGATAGCACTGAAAGACTTGTAAGATGAAACCTAACGACAAAGCCCTAAATTTGCCAAAACATTGTAGCGGGGCCTTTTAGCGGAGAAAGCCCTTTCCTAGGTGTCTGCAATATAAACTTAAAAAAAGTTTTTTTTTTTTTCGAAAGATGTTAATTTTTCGCTAAACTCTTCTTCAGTTGTCTCGGCGCCCCCTTTACCTTGGCGCCTTTGTGCGGTGCACAACCTGCACACCCACTAAAGACGGGCCTGGGTTAAAGGTATCAAACTAGCAATTAGAAGGATGCACATTCAATATCTGACCCACTAAAGACCACTCTGTACTTGTGGTGTGTATGCAAGAAAACCTTTTGGTGGTCATTAGCAGTTTTTGAGGGATGTCCATACTTGAAAGTCTTCCATGTTTTGATGAGGTACAAAAATGCAATGGGAATTTCAGGGACGTGCCAACGTCTTGGAAAGTGGGGGGGCGAACGATTTTTTCCGACATCAGGAGGGGGGGGCAGTCATTTCACCCCCCCCCCCTCCACCAACAAATATTTTTAAAATAAAAGCTGTCAACCTTGGTACCAGAAAAATTTTTGTTTGTACTTCTATAGCTCAATTACAATAATCATTTTCTTCAGGGACGGGGCAGTGATTTTGCCCCCCCCCCACGCCAATTTTTATAAATAATCGGCTTCAATCTTTTTTAACCTCGTCTGTACACCCTCTCAAAAAAGTAGTCGAGTGTAAGCGAAATTTCCTGTATCAGTTTCATGTGAACTAATTAATTTACCGATTTTTTTTTTTTTTTAAATCTCAATAGTTTGCTTATAACAGTTTTCTTCGTGCGGAAGGGGATGGGTGGTGGCAGCTATTTTGTCCCCCCCCCCTTCCGTTTGAGCTAGTAAAATTTTCGTTTATGCCTCATTAGTTTGTTTAAATAACCGTCTTCTTGAGGGGAAGCTCTGGAAAAATTGCTTCCCCCCATCCTGAAGAAGAAAACTATTGTAAGTAAACTATTGAGGGGGCGAATTATATAGTTCGCCCCTTCTACTCATTTACCGAGGGGGCGATAAACCCCCCTGCCCCCCCCCCCCCCCTGTTGGCACGTGCCTGGGGAATTTGCAAGAAGGGCACAAATGGCTTAGATACATTTAGTGATGGGAGCTGCTCTGTCCTGCAAGCAAACAATCTTTTTTTACCTTTTCACTTGTTGTATGATTTGTTGGTTACTTAATTTTTTTTTCTTGTTATAATTAATGTCAACTATATGTAAATGCAATGTTATAGGATGTGAGACCAATACTTTTTTAGAAACTGATACTCGTTAGGCTTCGCAGCAAGCCTAGCTAGCCCATAGTAAGTTGTAATTATCCAAAATTATTAAAATATGGTGCTTGTTTCTTTGCATTTCAGAGTTGAAAGTTGAATTTCCCTAGTCATTTTTGAAATAATTCTGCAGTCATCCAAGCTTTCTTGTTATTCTCATGATCAATATAAAGAGCAGAATTAAAAATTTTAAAGCATTTTGGCTGAGCTGATTTTCCCAGTCACAGTCAGAGCTCTTTTGTCATATCCATAAGCATTTCTACAGAACACAAGCGACACATGATCTTTAGCTTTTTTGCATCCTTTAACAGGCCCTCTTGAAACTGTTTTATCTGGTTGCAGGCAGTAAAAAGGGCAACTTTCATCTATATTGTAAACTAATGCTGAAGATTCCCATTTTTCTCAAGTGGCCATTGGTTCCTAAATCAATTTTGTCTAGGAGCCAGTACTTCCCGCAATCTTTAACACATTGGCTATAAGTATGCACATAATTGGTAGTATCTGTTTCATTTGCTTGTACTAGCTTTAGAGCATATATATATATATATATATATATATATAGAGAGAGAGAGAGAGAGGGTAATAATAGATAACAGAGATAATTAAAAGTAAATTTAAAGAAAATCTATTTTTAAGTGACTACTGAAAGGTGCAAGTTGATGATAATTAAGAAATAAATGGTTGGAAATTTTAAGCTTATGACATCATTTATATAGCAATAGCACTATATTATCTCCAAACACTAAAACTGAAAACAAACAAAATATTATTCATAGCATTTATTAAATAAATTATATTATGTGTCATTTTTCCATTAAATTTTTCGTCTTGGTAGGATGCTGTCATCCCACAACAATTTGATACTTTTTGCTGGTCCAAAAGTTTGTAAAGTAAGGCCTGAACACTTTATGTAAAGCCTATTTTCAATAGTTTTTTGCTCCATTGATAGGGATTTCTCTCCTAAAATATTCTTTAGCGCAGAAAAGACACGTTCTACATGAGCATACCTTATTGAGTAGCGGTTTTACGAAATTAAAAAAATAGCTCGGAATACCAGTATTGCAATACAGTCAACTCCCTCTAATCCGCACTCACTGGGACCAAGAGTTGTGCGGATTACAGGTTTGCGATTATAGGTCATTTTTTTTTTTGTTTACATTTTTATATTTAGAATTTCCCTTTAAATTATAGTCAATTTACTGTAAACAAACAGGAAATGATGAAAGAAAATGCATATGCTGTTGAATAAAAACACAATTAAATGTCAATATAAATACAATAAATAATACAATTAAATTTACAGAGAATTTACTAAAGGACAGATGAAAGAAAATATTTATGCTGCTGAACTGAAACACTATTTTTAATATTAAATACAATTACTAATACAAAATTGAAAAAACAAATTCTCTCTCTAAATTTTTTATTTATTTTTCATTTTTTTCAAACACTGCAGTGATTGTAATTTGTTTAAGAGATTTTAATTTTTCTTCAGAAATTTTGTCCTGAAGCCTTCTAATTGTCAGTAACTCTTGCTCACTGACAAATAATTGCTTTTGCAAAATGTTTAAATACTTGTCTCTCAGAGCTAACCCTTCTTCAAAAGTAATAGTACAGTAGGGGACCCCAAATCCGGAAGTTTTTCAACAAACCATTTTTTTTTTTTTTTTAAGGGCAGTTGTTGTTTTTAATTTCTTTGACTGTTTTTAACTATATATAACTATTATAAAAAAAAAACAAGCTCAATCAGAAAGGGAGGAATTTCACTGCTCGCTCGCGAGAGGGGGGGGGGATGCGGTGCATCATTTGTATATTTTATATCTCAGTATTACATTAAGTTTTGATCTTGCGAGGTAATTTTCGGTTTCTCATTATGTAAAAATATTCTATGCTATTATATAAGCTTTAAAGAGGAAAAGAATGTTATCCTCTTCACACACACATGCATTACATTTCAAGTCCTGATGATTCATTATTTCTGCTAGTGCTCCTCCGGCAGTTAAATGTAAACAAAGAGAAAGGCTATGTGGTCTGTTAATGCTTTTCTTTCTTTCTTCCTACAGAACTACAGTTATGTGGAGAAAGTTTCTGTTGCATAATAAATCGCTAGACAGAAGATCAAAAGGGTGAGGTGGGGGGGGGGGAGAATCGGAAAATTGTGCAACTGCTGTGTCGCCTGCCAAATCGCAGTTTGCGTTTAAGTTAAACTTACATATTTTCACCCAATTTTAATTGCAATGGTTAATCTTTATGATCATCTCTGACAACTAATTGCAAGTTTTTCTCTCACATACAGCATTTGTTTTACTTGATGTTTTACATAGAGCAAACGTTTTTGTTGGGTTTCAGAAAAAAGAGTGAAGCGATGTGATTGGATGGTGCATTGCTTCAGAGTTAATTATTTACATCCATTCACTGAACACATGCAACTTAGGATATAAGTTTCTGTACGTTTAATTACATGATAATATACTCAAATATGAGAAATTATTTACTTCAAATACCTGTGGAAAAGCATTAATAAATGTCTTTATAACATTCAGCCAATCAAATAACGTCTATAACAGTAATATAATAAATCCTCTACCAGTTAAATGCCGCTCAAAATGTAAACAAATTTGTTTGTTTACATTTGAAATACATCGCGGATTATAGAGTCGCGGATTAGCGGGAGTTGACAGTATAACTAATTGTTTCATCCAACATGTATATGTTCTATGTTATATTATATAGACTAAATAAAAGAATTGCTGTTCTTGAGAATATATATGTATATGCCAAAATGTAAATGAGGTGTTACGGCCAATTATCTGAGCTAGAGCTCTAGGCCGAGGGGGGGGGGGGGTATTGCGCTTTGTAGGAAACTTTCTAAGGGATCCTATCCTAACCCGCATTTATGCAAAGTGTCAGAGAAAAACACGGAAAACTCCGAACGGTTAGGTCGGCCGACATGACCTGGTTTCGAACCAGGCACCTTCAGTCTCCCAGTTTAGAACGCAAGAGAGAGTTTAGAGCGCAAATGCATTCAGCCACTGGTCAGGCTCTGTATATATTATGTAAAAGTCAAATCGTTTTAAATTATAACAAACCCAAATAAAAACAATATGTTGAAAAAAAATTAGAGAATCTGTCTTAGAATTTCTCGAAATTCTTAAAAATCCGACTTTTTCGGCTAGTTTTTTTTTTTTTTTTTTTTTCAAATATTAATTTTGGGAAGAGCTTTTTTCCAGCTGGGCCCCATTTTGGATTAGGGCTCCCAGTGACCGTCGGGTTCTCCTATGCACTAAGATGGCATTGAGTGAAGTGACTAACAAGGGTATAATAAGAGTTCTTTTATCAGTAGTACTAATTAAAAGATATCTTTAGAAGAAATATTTAAAAAGGCTAGAAGACAGTAACTTACTATCGCATGTTTAGAATGCTGTAGAAAGTTCTTTTTTTATATTCGATTTTAAAAATCTGTTTTCACTATATTCAAGTTCGCTAATTTCAATTTAAAGTGCGTGCTCAGGCAAACATGGGATTATTTCTCTATTTTTATTTTCATATGTATTTTACATTTACAAGTAGTTCAGCAATTCAATTTTTTCTTCCATTAAAAAGCAGTGGCGAATCTAAGGATCGTTTCACACTTGAACCAAAATCTGCCAAGTTGTTAAGGAGTTTAATCTACCATTGAACCTAGGTTTAACCTGTTCGGAGAAGCAGAACCTATTCTAGATCGTTGGCCGTCCACGTGAAAATTAAAAATTGGGTGCCTCTTTTTACAAACATTATGATTTAATTTTTTCCCCCGCCACCCTTAAAATTGACCGCCCGCGTGCTGTGCACCATCATGCTCATGCTGAGATCGGTCCTGAGGAGAAGACTCTCTTTCTCTCAACTGTGGCAATAGCTCGGCTTTGTTTTCTACCTAAAAATAAATATCTCCCCTCTAGTGTTCGTCTATGAAGGGTCAAGAGAGAAAAGTAGACAGTTATGACTATTTTTCGGTTTTATTGGAATGTTTGAAAGCGATTTCACACATAAAAAAATACCGCAAAAACCGGATTATAGCTTCCCCCTCACTTCAACTTAAAATCAGTTATTTTGAGGGGGGGGGGTTATAATTGGGATTAATAAAATTTTTTTTTTTTTCTTTTGCTATTAATGCTTTGTGTTCAGGCTTTGTGTTTATGCAAATTTTTGCTAATTCAGTTAAATCTCACGCAAAAAAATACGCACATAATAGTTTCATATATGCAAAAAAACTGATTTTTTAAAAAAATCAGTGCATTTTCGCAACAGTGTAAATGGCACTGGAACAAAATAGAAGGTTCTACCATGATTCTACAAAGAATCCTCTTTTTATTTCATTCATTTGTTTTGACAGCCGCCAGCGAGGAAGTGTTGTCGCTGCATGACAGAAAGTCGGCGTGCCGAAGCAGAGTCCGAATTCCTCTGTTCCTCCTGCTTCAAGGCTTCAAGGGGAGATTCGCCGTGCCGCTCAGATTTGTTGGTAGCGTCTGAGAACTCATTCCAGTGGCCGTCTGGGAAACACACTTTATTTGCTTCTGCGAGGACGGGATTTTTGACAGCAAAAATCAAGATCATTCAACGTTGAGGAGGGGAGCGCGTATAATCAGAATTTTATGGTAATTTAAAAAAAATTCTTAACGGGGCAACGGAAATTCCCGGTAAATCATTATCTATGACTTGGCGCCTGGATGTGAATTAACTGGTGGCCAAACAAAATAATTTAGTCGCCAGCTGGCGACTGGCGACCCGGAATCTTCAGCTCTATTATAAACATCCTCACTCTAAAATCAGCACACTCAGTTCTTCACAACCATTTACCACAGCATCTTCATCAACCCATCAGTCGCACCACTTCGTATATGCTGAGAGAATCCTTGTCTCTTTTTAAATCTGTTCAACCAGCCACTACTACATTCAAAATCTATGATGCTCATTTGCTGTCCAGGGATTTTTGCCTGCTCTCTGATGATGTCTCTGGTTATGATAACATTTTTAACACTAATTTATTGTATCTGTGCAGATGTCATCCTCTAAATCTTCATGTTTCGCCGCTTTCAGTTTTTTTACATGTCACTGCAGATTGTGGGTGTTAATTCATTTTTCAAGATTCTTCAGAATGTCTGATGCAGTGCCTGCTGACAGGCTTTTTCCACAACATAGAAAAATGATTAGCAGTGTGTTGCTGTGATGCATTCACATTTTTTTCTTTATAGTTGCAAATTTACTGCTTTTCCGAAAATTGATAAAACTGTTCTTTTCACCATCATGAATTAAATTATCAAAAGAGACAGGTTAATTTACAGATTTATCTGGTGAATTCTTTGATCATTCAACAACTGACCAAATCTTCGTATGAGAGATTTTGCATTGTACCCCATTTTTTTTTCTAGAACTTGACAAACTGGAGGCAGTATTTTTCTTATTTCTTTTGTTAGGACCCTGACAGACCCAGGGCGGCCTGACACGGTAAGCAAGTTAAGTATCACATCAGGGTGCCATTTCGAACTAAAAAATTGAGAAAAACTTGATCTTGAGCATAAAAGGGGGCACCTTTTTTACATTAGCAGGGGCACCACATATCCTAGGGCTATACCTGGACAGACCACAGGATAAAGAAGTTCCTTCATGCATTGTTCTTGCCTGATATTGTAGAAAAGCTTTTTTCCCCTTTTAGCAGTTATGTTTAGGGTATGCCGTCATAAGTACAACAAGAGATGAGCCATTTACTCACATCTTTATGGACGGCACATACAACACACATTGAATTGAGTTGGAATTTGAAATACATTTGGTGGTGGGTGCACGCAAAATCAGGGCTACAGGCCTAACATTAGAGGAAAGTTACCTATGCACTTCTCACTGTCTGAAATCGATTTCCTCTGTCTTGAGCTGTTCATTTCAGCTCTGGGTTGGAATCTCAAGTAGATCACGTGGGATGCTTGAAGTAAGTGTTCAAAAGTTACTAGATTCCTAATGTCACTTTAATGTCTAATTCTGGAGAGCCCTTGAAGCGCTCAGGGATTTATTCTTTCTATAACGTCAGAGGTATGCATAGAAAATATCCTGTAATTTCTTGAAAATTTATTACACTAGCTAAATTTTTTTCTGGTGGTATATCAAGTTGGCACTTTAACGGATCCATGACATTGAACTTCCTATTTTCCAGATTTGTTCATGGACACAATTGGTAATTAAGCAGAATTGGTGCTGTTTCGAGATGACACTAAATCGGAGTTTGATTGTACTTCATATTTTATTCCTAAAATCTATGTTAACTCAGTCCCAATGAGTTGTGCAGGTATCTGCTCCATTGCTATATTCACTGATTTCCAAAAATTAAAGGAAAATAGCGAAAACTCGCTCAAAAATAAGGCAAACCATATGAAATACGAATATGTTGTCAAGTAAACGTTACTGAATAAATCTGCAAGTTTTAAATCAAGCCTCTGATTTCTGCTGTGATTGTTAGGTAAGAAATCAGGATATAGACAGTTTGTAATAATAACTGCCAGGTATCATTTACCCAAAGAACTGTGATAGAGTTTTGTGAGACAAAGTCGGGTACAAGATGACCAAATGTTTAAATGTCAGTTCTTCTGTGGTTCATAGACTTCGACAACAATTTCTAACTACAAATGTTGCAACTAGGGGGGCCAGTGCCAATGACTGATATTTGTCACTATGCACATGAAGAAGTATAAAAGCAACTTTGACTCAACTCAGATCATCTCTTGCTGCAGCCACTGGAAGGTTAATGTGAATGTCAACCATGCGTAAAAGGCTTCACGAAGGTGCTCTGTACACGAGGCGACCAGCCATTTGCATGTTACTCAAGTCACGTATCAGAAAAGATGTTTGAGTATTTTTCTATCAGACAAATTGTCTATATCTAGTGTAAATGAATATGTACACTAGATAACTAATTAGTAGAGGGCTGTTTCTGTACGAATAAGTCCAAGTTCAGTCTCCAAATCGATAGTAGGCATTGTTCAATTTGGCAAGAACATGGAACCTGTTACCATCCATCGAACATTTGTGAAAGAGATGCATATGCAGAATTCTTTATAAACAATGTTTGCAGCTGACTTTTTGTTACACTATATGCAGAAATTTTGTTTGGAAGTAAGGAATGCAATCCCGATCCCATGGGAATGGGATTCTGCTGGATCCCACACGAAGATTTGCGAGACTAGTCCTGCAGGATGTTTTAATCCCGCGGGATTGAAACTCAGAAATAAATTATTTGTATTACAATTTCACACCACTTTTTCAATGATCCATTGGTCAAACGTTTTTGCATAAGATGAACCAGTGATCATGGACACTCATGCTTATTGGCTGTGAAAGACCTTAGTTCCCCCCCCCCCCCCCCCCCCCCCCAGCTCCCATATTGTTATGATATAATGCAAAAGTGCTTCAATACTAAATAGGACCCTTGACTTGTCCCCCCCACAAACAATCATGTGGCCGCCCATGCAAGTGATATCTTTAAAATATGAACTTCATTTAAACATTCAAAAATGTATGGCTCCTTAAGGGTTTCATACAAAAAAAAAAAAAAAAAAAAAAAAAAAAAAAAAAAAAAAAAGTCTTTTGTTAAGTGCTTGTGTATTCTCTAACAAAATTCGATCAAGACCGGGAAGACGAGTGCCTCTTTTCATTGTCTTACATTCTTCTTTTATAGCAACTACAAAATAACTTAGTATATTATTATAAATATCATGACTGTAATTTTCATATTTATGTAAGGTACTGTATAAATTGTCAAGTACGAAAAAGCATTATTATTAAAGTTAAACTATATAGTGCTTACCATCTTACTTTTTCCTACTTTTCTCTATTAAAATTAATTTTTATTTGAATGAAATGTCAATCCTGCAGGATCAAAAAATCTCAATCCCAAAATCCCACGAAACGAAAAACAGTGCGGTATTGCATTCCCTAATTGGAAGTGACGCATGAAAGGGCTACATATAGCTATCCAATGGGAAAAGCACTCAACACTCAGGTCTAAGCACACAAGGACATGATAGCTTCATCCCAAACTGAGCAATTGATTAATGAGCAGTCATGTATTAATTTTCCAGTATTGCTTTGTTTTGAGATGCTACAAACAGTGCTAGTATCTTCAGTAGCAGTTTTTAGTGAAAGTTTTAATGTTACATGTGTGGTTCGGCCACCTTCCAAAAGTGTAGCTGCAATACCGGATGATGCTACAGCTAATGCAATTTTGCCAGTAGATCTTACTTTGGCAAGGAGCAAGTTGATAAGGAATGTTTTTCTTGTACCTCCTGGAGCATCAAGAAAATATAATTTTCCTTTTTTCCTGTCAGTTGAGGTTAATAGTGCACTTACTTTTTTTTATTATCAATGTTCATCTTGAGCTACAATTTGTAACAGTTTAGATTGGTCATCGGAAGTTTCTCTTGTGTATTCGGCATTAGTTAATTCAGGGTTCGTTATATTTGTAGGCATCAGCAGTCCAAAATCTATAATGAATCTACCCAAAAGTCCTACTACTACTTTATTCAATTCTAACAACGCTTCGTCAAAAATATTTTGATCATATTGGCAGGGGCGAGACACGAATATATGCCATGGTCATCGCTTGCTACAGATTTTACAACCCCCCCCCCCCCCAACGTAAGTGCACATGCATACACTATGTTTTAAGTTCTAATGAAAGGATCGACGAAAAGAAAATTTTGGAGCCAAACTTTGATCATTTTTGTATAACAAAGGCATGATGTAAATAGCCAAAAAATATTCTGTTCATATATTTTATTAGCATTTAAGTTAAATATTTAGTATAAAAATATACCAAAAAAAAAGTATTCTAGCCTAAACTGAATTTCTTATTTGATTCTGTTTATTACCGATTCATTTTTCAAGAAGCACATAACTCAAAAGAAATACCAGAAGTTCTTATCTGTACTACGTGATTTTTTTTAGGTATAACAATATATATGGGACTGAACACAGGAAATTTGTCTTACACTGGAATACTTTTATAAGATGGTGTAACAATGAAGAACATTTTGGGATGCATTTCAAAGCAAATTAGATTATCTAACGTTTAAAAAAAAGCATCCTAAATAGTGTTTAGTATTATTTATTTAGAGATTTAATAATTAGAAATGGGAAATTATTGATGTGTACACATATTGTACTTATCAAAATGGCAAAGAGTAATATTCATTCATTATTTGAAAATGAAATTCATTCCTATTTTGGATGAATAATTTTCAATTATTATGTTGTAAAAATCTTTTTGTCTTAAGCCTTAAATGCACGGATTTTAAAGACTTTGCTCGAGAGAAACGTGTGTAAGCTAAATTTCATGTATTGGTTTTGCGAATGATTAATTAAATTTTCCAAAATCAAGCAGTTTGAAAGAAATATTTATTATTCACGATATGAATCATTTATTATTAAAAAATTATATTTTGTATGTGAAACTGATGTAAGAAATTTGGTTTCTACTCTAATCATGCCATTGAAAATGGTAGATGGCCGAAGTGTGAAGGTACCGGGTTCGTGTCCCATCGCATGGCTGTCGATCTAACGGTCTGGAGTTTTGGTAGGTTTTCTCCAGATGCAACGTGAATACGCGTTAGAACCCTTTAGAAAGTCCTCCTACCAAGGCAATCCCCCTCGGCAGATCGCCCTCGTGTAGCGTTGCCGTAATCACACACACAATCACACACACACACACACACCGGCAGTGAAAAATACGATGCAGATATGCATCGCTATGCATTTAAGGTTAAAAATGCCAGCATTTCTTTCTCAATCGATAATAATAAAATATTACTCATCCGATTTTCGCTTTGTGTGTATCTGATGTGTGTGTGAATTATTTTTAAAGCAGGGGTCTTCTTCAAGCCTTAGACAAGTAGTCCATTTTTTGAGGCATTCAAATTACAAATGCATAAGACATTTTTTCCCATATAGAAATTTATTAAATTGCTTGTTTTTTCGCATTAAAATATTTAACAAAAGAACAAACAAACTATTTTCAATATAACAAGCAATTTTACTATATTTAGAATAAGTTACACGAAACAGCAGTGCATTTTTCTTATATAAACAAATGACGCAAGAATTTTGAGTAAGAAAAGACAAAGAATGATTTAATTTAAGAAATCATCAAAAAATTACTTTATTTATTTTATGATCAAATTAAATGAATCCCACAGATAAACATTGACGTTGTGTCTTGCGTTTGGATCAGCATTTACATGCACACATATTAACATTTTATTTTTCTATTTTATTACAATCTATCAGTGCAATCGCCTAGTGATGTTAAAAGGCTGGTTGGATGCTATCTTTTCAGAGATGAGCTGGCACCCTTTTCACTGTATATTCCCCCCCCCTTAAGACATTTGCGCTATTTGATTGGCCAAGGAACTGCGCGCATCTTCGGACAAGATGCTCTGTTATCAGCGCATCTATTTTTAAGGAGCTTTCCTTTATGACCAATAGATGGCAGCAGTAAGAATCTTGTATAATCAGGGATTTCTCTGCGAAACCAAACAGGAAAATAATAAAATTACTTTATAAGCCGTTCCTTTGCAAAAAAGATTATTCTTCTGTGAAAATTTTATAAAATTGGGTTTTTAAATATGCTGAACAGTAGTTCGAAACATTTAATTCTTCACATTTTCCAAAAACTGTCTACTCATCTGTGCATCTTGAGCGGACTGAAGGCCTCGCCCCTGCATATTGGACATCACCTGACATTAACTCTCACTGACGTCTATTCAGCATATCTTTGGGCATATTTTGCCATTTTGGGCATATTTGTTCCAGAGAAAAAACAGTATTGGCCACTTGACAAAATGCTATAATAATGGCAAACAAATACCTTAATGACCTCGATGGACTGCAAATAGCAGCTTCCGTTAATGTGTTGTCCCATTGAGAATCATCCTCCAAGAGACCCATCGCTTTCATGCTGCTTTATGGGTAATATAAGTTGTGCTTTGTATAGTTCTTAGGTGTTTGAAAGATAATGGACCCTTTAGAATCTGAAGTAGCATTCTCAAGTGAAAACATTCACTGTTGTTTGGATGAACTACCCAGACCCTCCCAAGCACATCAGTGTTTTTAACTCCAGGAAAACCTTCAACTAAAGTGCCTTGTTTCCTCCGTTAAAAGGTTTTGGCAGTCTGATTCTACATATAATAGCTTGAAACTTGTCATATGTCAAGGTTTTAGCAAAAGCGCATAATGTAAAATGTGCTGTTAGTGTTGTATCTCGTGGATTTGCAACAATGTCTCCAATGTTGTAATCATTAAAATAAACCCTCTAAAATCCACAAATAAAGTAACACTTCTCTCAACAGTCAATCAATAAACTTATGTATTTTGTGAAAAATGTCACTATAAATATCAAAAGAGGGAACCTTAAATCAACTAACCAAGTACTTGCTTAATATCGACAAAATTCTGCAAATCTCTGTATTCCGATTTGCTATGAATAACCACCCAGGTCTCATGAAAAGAGGATCAATCAATCTTGTTAATTTCAAAGAGATGTTCCAAGCTAACTGAAATCGGATAAGTTATGAAATAATTTTGCTATAATTTTTGCATCAGAGATTATTAATTTAAATTGATGTTTAAAGCAATTTATTAAACTCCACAACTCAATAAGTCCACCACTCTAATATTATCGTTTCATAATAGCTTCATGAAAGCCTGTTAACCAGGGTGCGAATTGGACATTTTCTCCAGGGGAAGACATTTGATTTTCTTACAAACTTAGAGCGCCTCACGATCTCTGGAAAGGAGACGAGGCCCCTGGGCAATGATAAAATTGGAGGCCCTTTATATGAAATTTGTAGTACATATTTTATCTGAAAAATTTCTTTGAAATTTTTTAATTTTTAGATTTTTGAAGATAAAAAGGATATTGTTACATACTTTTTATTTACACATATACAGGGTGTCCATAAATTAATGATAACAAAATTAAATTGAAACATAATTCCACAAACATGATAAAATGATTTATATTGATATAATCTTTAGTTCAAGTTGTTTTATTTAATTTGATTTCTCTGCGAATAGCAAGAGGCAAACTTGATTGTTTACTACAAAACGGCATTCTGTGCTTACGGGAAATGTATGTGATTTAGACATAAATTTAACTAACCCCTGTCAATGGAACAGTCAGTTAAGATATTGTTAAAACAGTTTTTGAGTTATTGCAATTCAAATTCACTTAAAACTGTTACTTTTAAAAACTAAAGTGACTTTTGAACAGGTATTAAAACAAACCAATGATATTAAACACTCGAGAAAAGGAATATAGCTTTTTTACAAACTGTACTATGAACTTTTGTATGATGCAACTTTTTGAAATGGTAAACTGGGAATTTTCTGGAAAAGGTCTTGACAAGAAAGGAGATTATTCCTGAAACCCAGAGCAAGAGTTGACTGACTAAGGCAAGGGCTGACAGGGAAATTGTCCATGACCTCCGATAAATGGAGGAACTTAAAATTTATAAATGACTCATATATGTATCAATATACACAAATAACCACGATTAAACTCCCTATAATCCACAAACTCCTCTGATCCGCAGTTGATTTTTTAATATAAACAAACAAATCAATTATGAAAAAATCGAATTTCAGAATTTCAATGTGTTTGGCAATTCTTGCGTAACATTCAAATAATAATGATGATAATAATCAAAAATACTGGCACAAACATACACAGATAATAAATAACAGTGCTAAAAGGCATAATTATAAAAGTAATGTCAAATTTAATACTGTTATTGGATGTTGAAAATTAGGTTTCTCCCATTGAAATGTATTACGAGAGCAGTTAGCTTGTCACCCAGGAGGAAATTTTCATGGTTGATAGGCTCATCAAAATGCTCTATTATCTTGCAATTCGTAGCTTTTCAGGATTAGTTCAACTAAACTCTGCGTATGTTCATTTTCCTTTTGAATTCCATTAACACACTTGATTGTGTTAGTGATTCTGATACACAGTCTGATGTACAATCAAACAAAGAAAAAATATCCCTTGACAAAGAGTTTAAAATTGGGGAGGATTACATTAGTTTTCTTTCAAAACAATCTTTTTTATTTCTGAACAAGAAATTACATTTTTCACAATTTGCAAGCTAAAATTTCTGAAAACAAATGTAAAAATTTTAAACAAACCACCATACACATCAATGTTTAAAAAACTTAATAGAGAATAATTATGAATTTTCATTTCTGCCTTTGAAATATGGTATTATATATTTTAAATAAATACGTATATTTTATTGCTATATGTATATGTATTATTTGAGTATGTGTAAATTATTTACCTTCAATAATTTATAAGTTGAGTTACTATTGAAAAAATACTTAGATTAAAAATTTATTAGATATCATCTTTTCATTTTAATGTGTCTATTTATACATGATTAAATTAATCAACTCGCTCTAAATCTGCAAAAGAAAAATATAAACAATAACCTATAATCTGCAAAATTGTATGATCTGCACAAATTTTGGACAAAACTTTTTCAGGTGGAGGGAGTTGACTGTATTTATGTTTGAAGTAGATGTGAATGAATATGGTTATATCTGTATGAAATGGTTCCTCGTGAGCAGAGTCTCCCCATAACTGCATAGAAGAGACAGGTCCTGCTAGGCCCTTTTCCATGGTTTCCACCGCACTAATTTTTTCAAAGAATTCAATAATGAAGTCTGTGGGTCATTTTAAGGTCTATGCCTAAACAGAGGAAATCTGCTAATGGTGGCAACAAATAAAAGGGGGAAAAAATAAATAGATTTCCACCTCTCCTATCCTGGGCTTTAAATGTTTTCCCCTCCTAGGACATAAGATTAATAAGGAAGGTGACATGGGATATCCTACTAAGCCCAGTTGAAAAGAACTTTAAAATGATGTTTTAGCTTTGAAGATGCCGATTAGCAATATTGCTACTGAATACTGTGCTAGTGCTACAGCTACTAACATAATTTAATGGAATCTTATTACTTTATCTAATACAATGAGAAATTTCTGAGATGAAAGTATAAAGCTACTTTTTATTTGGGACCCCTCTGAAGGTGGGTTCTGGATGCGTTGCATCCGCAGCACCTCCCTTGTGGACGGCCCTGCTTGATACCACTGGCTTTGTCATTGATTAATGTATTTTATTTTTGAATATATGCATCGTTTATCTTTTATTATTGAAATAATGTGTAATTTGATTTATACTGAATTATTTTCAGATTTAGAATGTTAGCTACTTTAATGTCTTTTAGAGTTTGGTATCATCATCCATTGTAAATGTTTTCTTTACTCCTTGTAGAATTGTGCTTGGAAGGTACAGTTAAGATCAAACCATGTTCAGTTTTCACAAGCCAAAAATCTACAGATCTGTAAATGGCTGTTGTATATGCAAGGCCAAATCTTCTAGTTCTAGATTTACAGATAGTAAAAAGTATGAGCCTGAATTTGAAAAATGCTTCCGAATGAGTGAAAAAAGATCTGGAGAAATATGTAATGCTTGTGTACTATTGGTGAAGAGATGGAAGAAATTGCCCATTGGAACTAACAGAGATTGGCACCATGTAAGTAATTTAGTGTGTATATTTAAAAAATAATTATAAAAAAAACCTGTATTAAAGTAAACTGTCAAGGAATATTAAGTTAAAAGGAAAACATTTAGTGAAAATTGAATATTAAATGGAAAAATGTTAAACAAAATAGTTTCCTCCTAAGCCAGAAACTATAAAATATAGCAAAGGCACTGCAGGTTATTGTGAAGCTTGAGAATTAGTTTAACAGCTGAAAAAAAAAGTTTGGAGTATTGTATTTTTAACCCCTTGCCTGTGACTCCCAAACTCAATTCAGGCAGTTATAAGTTCTCAAATATATTCCACAGGAAAGGGGTTAATTTATGGCCTACTTTTATGAAGTAATCTTAAAAAAAAAATTCTCTGCGGAGATTTTGATGCAAACTTGTATAATTGGATTAAATTAAAACATTACTGTAATTAGGACAATTCTTAATTAGCAGAGTGCCAATTATCCAGATCGGTTGGGACCAAGGTCGATCCGGTTAACAAAAAATCCAGGTAATTCGACAACTTATAAAATGGCCAAATCAATGTTTTTTAGGTAACTTCACCTTTTCCAGGCTTAGGACTAGCAATTGTAGTAGTACCTATTTAGCATATTACAAATGGCATGTTTAGAAGTTAATTCTTTAACTTTTTAAAATTTTATTTTCTTTAAAAATGGTGCAAATTTTTACATAAAAGCTCACATAGAAATTACATTATAGTATTACAGTATAGTATAACATATTTAAAAAACAATGTATTGTGATAGTAAAATGAAATTCTTGAGAGTCTTCTGCTTCATAGAGGATATTTTTTTTCAGCAGCCACATCCCTTAATCTTTTTAAATGTAGCAATGGAACAGGATCAACAGAATCTTGCTGTTGTAGCCACATTATTGTTGTGTCACTTTCAGTCCACTCTTGGAAATTTTCTGCATTGAATTCAAAATGTTCCAAGTCTTCTGCACAGATTTCGCTGTGCATTTCTTCGTTGCTTTCTTGCATGGATATCCTATTTAAAATCTTGTTCCATGATCTTTTTAATATGGAAACTTATACTAAATTCCAAAAATCTGCAACCATTCATCACACTTTCCAGTTAATTTGCATTGTGAAAGGGTAGTCAACTTTGTGTAAAATTTTCCTTAAAAGCTGCTTCCTGTACAGCCTTTTCACTGTTTAGATTACGGTTCGATCCATGGGTTGTAAAAGGGAAGCTACTTTCGGCAGCATAAAAATAACTTTGAATATTCCATCTTTGCATTCGAGTACGTCTGCATTTGGATGAGAAAGTGTATTATCTAAGACCAATAGAACTTTCTCTGATTTTCCAGTTTCTTTACTTTGGGAATAAAGTTTTTTTCATACCATTGGATGAACATTTGGCAGTTCATCCAGGCTTTACACTGATTTGTGAACTCAACAGGCACCGTTTTCACATTTTTGAAAGCTCGAGACTTTTTTGAGTATCCAATTACCAGCAATTAGGGGTCTACGCCGCTGCGCCACGCCACGACCGCTGAGGTCTAGGTCGACACGCTGGCGAAGAACACTGATTTTACATTGCGGCGAACAATAGGCTCCAAAATTTTTTGAAAATTGTACCTAAACTTTCAACTGCTTATTTTTTTCTTGGATATTTCTTAACGCTAGTAACTTGTAAAAATACAATTTAAATTTTTTGATTCAATGGCTTAATTTAATTGCTTTAAAAACTGTTGCAACATTGCATTATACCCCCAAAAAACATTATAGGTTTGGTATGGTTCATGAGAAGGTTGTAGAAGAGGAAAAAAAAAAGCTTAGAAGCAAATAATATATCAATCATATATTGATAACTAAATGTATTGTGAATGTGCTAAAAATAATTATGTATTAAAAGAAAAACATAAACCTATCCAATTTTAAATAAAATCTATTGTTTCAGTTTTAAAGTAGAAATATTTTAAAAGTGTACTACAACGGCAAGCTCATACTCTGAGCCCCACCTGTGGCCGAGGGCAGAGCGCTCTAAACTGGGACACGGAAGGTGCCTGGTTCAAAACCAGGTCGTGTCCGCCGACCTAACCGTTCGTAGTTTTCCGTGGTTTCCTCCGAAACTTAGTGCACATATGGGTTAGGACCCTCTAAAAAGACCCCCTGCGGAGGGCACCTCACTAGAGAGGACTTCGGGTTCATTTTTTAAAGCCCGAGCCTGAAGATTTTTAATTCAAGCCCGTCCGAGCAATATTATTTAAGTCGCAGCTCGAGCCCAAAATTTCAAGTGATAGGTAAATAAAAGTCGATGATAGAATATCATAAATTTTGCCATTTGTGCAAATCAAAGACAAATATAATCGATCCCGAACACAATCATGATCTCTATACCCTGCCCTCAGCCTAGAGCCCACGTGGGGCTAATTGGCCATAATCACATAACAACATCATACTCAAGACTAGTTTTCATAAAAATTCTAGTCTTTAAAAAAAAATCTCATTTTAACACCAATGTATACATATATACACAGTCCATTCACATTAATGTGACCACCTGTCAAAAGCCAGAATAACCACCTTTGGCAGAGCGGACCGCTGCAAGACGTGAAGGGAGAGTCAATTAATTTTCTGAAGGTATTCACTGGGATGTTGAGACATGCCGACTCCAGTGCCGTGGCCAGCTGCACTAGATTACATGATTGAGGATCCATGGTGCGAACAACCCGATTGAGGTGGTCCCACAGATTTTCGATTGGGTTTAAATCCGATGAGTTAGCTGGCCAGGGGAGTACTCATCCTGGTGCTCTTCAAACCACGCACATACACTGTGAGATGTATGACACCACACATTGTCCTGCTGGTAGATGCCATCATTCTGGGGAAAAATAATGCGCACGTAGGGATGGACATGGTCCAGAAGGACAGATGTGTACTTTGCTGATCCATCGTTCGTGCCATCCACAATGACTAGTGCACCCAGTGAATGCCAGGAAAACATTCCCCAAACCATAATGCTCCCTCCTCCAGCCTGGGTCCTTCCGACAATTGTTGCAGGATGTTTGCTTTCAGACGTTTCACGACGTATACACCAACGTCCAACTCTGATGGAGCATAAATCGTCATTCATCAGAAAAAGCCACCTATCACCACTCTGTGGACATCTAGTTATGGTACTGGCGTGCAAATTCCAACTTTGTTGACAATGAACAACAGTCAGCATAGGTGCATTAACCAGGCGTCTGCTGCGGAGGCCCTCAACAATTGTTCAGCGAACCATTGTTGAGGATACACTCTTGGTAGCCCCTTGGTTCATCTGGGCGGTCAGTTGCTCAACAGTTGCACGTCTATTCTCCCGAACTCTACATTGTTACTGATAAATTCTTATGCAGTCGATGCTGGTTCTTACAAACCAGTAGAGACCACTCAAATAGTTTAGAGTGTACAGTGAAACCTCTTGGGAGCAACCGCCCTCCGTTCTGTGAAAAATCGATCATTAAGAGAGGTGGTCGCTCAAAGAAGTATGAGTACTTCTCTCTTTACTTTATTTCTTTCATCTGACGAAAGAGCATTTATCCTGATATTCTTCATGCATTCTTGATTTGCCACAATAAAATCTATTTGCCTTTTGGGTTTTCCCACAACCAAAAGTAACCGCTAACTTCCTCCCTGAATTTCCTTTTCTTCTTGATTCGATCACATCACTGTGCTGTGTTAACGGTAAAATCTCTCATTTCTTAGACATGTCTCTTCTCTAACCTACAAGATTTGTACATGATGTGTACCTATACTTGCACCAGTTAGTTGCTGGTTTGCAGTTGAGTGACTGGTTTGTAATGTGGTATTTGTTTACTTTATTTCTGAAAAAATGCACAAAAATTTTCATACCAGGAACTGGGACTGGTCGCTTATAGAGGGTTGTGTGGTCTCTTCTAGAGGACCTTTAAACATTGAGTAAATAGGATAAAAGATTGATCTTTGGAGGAGGGGGTCACTTAATAGAGGTGGTCGCTCATAGAAATTTCACTGTATTCGAGACTTTTATAAAATCAAAAGTGTTTGTCAAAATGAGCATTGACTGTATCACCTGATTTCATGGGTATCATTACCACTCATTCGGTAGCTCCCTGGTTTGATAATTCTACTTGTATCCATTTCATCTAGCAAATACTTCTATTTGCCCCTCAGTGCCAAATAAAACTTCTTTACGCATACAGTTTCGCATCTGGCTGTAGTTTGATTTGTAGGAAAACACAGCCCTATCAAATAAGTTTTGGCCCAGGCTCTATACATTTTTTAAGATATGGCATCTGCATTAGGATGGCACAAAATAAGTAAGAATATTTTTGGTTTGAAATCAATTTTGGCACAGTACGGAAAACTTGCAAAATGAGATTGTTAGAAAGTTAGAATTCGCAAAAACTTTCAATAATATTATTCAATATTGAGCCTCACCCCTGCAACACTGAAAAACAGAAATTTAGAAAAAAGGAAATCAAATTTTATGAAAAAAATATTTGGAAAAAAATGAAATTTTTTACTGGCATACCACAAAAATGCACAATAGGTCAGTTAGAGCCTACCAAAAATAAATAAATAAATTTCTCTCAATATTTTACCTCGCTTCTCTGACCTGAAAAGTTTGAGAAAAGTGAAAATTTTAATTTTCTGAAAAGCTGATGTACGAAATTTATTTTTCGGAATTACAATCGACATTATTTGATTGATTAAGTTGTACTTTAAACAATAAGAAATCTACAATTATTATGCAGTTTAATATTTTTCTTACTAAATTAGTACTAACATATTGTTTTTAAATACACACTGACAGAAAACAGATTAAAACAAAAATCTACAGATGTTTAACCTGTTTACTTTTATCATTGAAAAGACTCTCCTTCTATGGCCAGTATTGCTTCTTAGCCCAGGTCTTTCAGTGCCCCGAGGAGCATTCAAAGAAATTCCTGTGCTGGGAAGCTAGTCACAGAGAGAGACTTTAATTTGTGTTAAATTAACATAAGAATATCAAATAAATGCATTAACTGAAGACCTCCCCCCCCCCCCCAAAAAAAAAAAAGAACTTTTGTTGCTGTAAAAGAATTATCTGCATCTATTAAGATGTTTGTTTTGTTTGTGTGTTATGACAAGTCTGCAACAGGGGCATCTGTCTAGGGAGGGTTCCTGGGGCGGGAGACTTTTTAAGGGGTTCTATTTACAGAAGATTCAACTACATTATAGCAACTTCAACTACAGCATATTCAACTACATTATCACTAGAGCATTTCATATCATTACATCTGTAACGAATATGAAATGCTCTAGGCTTAAATTTAATATGGAAGTTTTAACCCGATGCTCTGCTCGGGTTGTGTAGTGGCTAAAGAACCATTCTACCTCATCACAGGTCTGGGTTCGATTAATGTTGGTCCATTTAGTGCCTCCATAATAAAGAGTCCAGTAATTCCGGCCTAGTGATAGCCAATGCTTATACAGTAAGTGGCCGCCATTAGAAAATTATGTTTTAACCCGACAGTTTATGCTAATCATATCTTCTGTCCTGTTTTAGACAGGCAGTTTTCAATAACTGAAACAATTTTTTTATTATTTTTTTTAAAATACTGCATTGGTCAGTAATCTCAGCAGCAGGAAAAAACCCAGTACATTTACATTTTGGCTACATGGAATTTCCTTGAAGAATTATAATGAAAGTTAAATTAGTTAAATAGTTTTCAAGACTTTTATCATAAAAGTAGCTGTACATTCAGAAATGCATCTCTCGTTAATAAGAGTCATCAGGATTTTGCAGTTCAAGGCTGCGGGTGGTTGCCCATGCCATTCAAGTCTGTCCTTGCCCCTTCTGTGTCAGGTTATCGTAAGGGATTTGTACATGAAATTTAAAGAATAAAATATGGATAAATCTGAGAGTAAATATATTCAGGTTTATTCTGTTTTTTGTGGCAGATACTGAAAATATCTTTCGGTGGGGCTAATTAAAAAAAAAAAAAAATTGTTTGCTGAAATTAAAAAAATAATGCAAAAATAATACAATAATAATGCAAAATGTTGCACACGTAAACTTTTAGAGAGGGTCTAATTCATAAAAAAAATCTGATTTTACTGAAAAAGTGTACAATAAAGCAAAATGTTACCTGTAATCAATGTATTTTTTTTTGGGGGGGGGAGGGGGGGGAGAGGATATGAAGCCAGTAGTAGAATGAAGGCAGGAGTTAAAATGAGCGGGAAAACTTTTGTATCCTGGAAGTGACATAACATAAAAAAATTGTTAATATCACACCTCAACTATACTACCTAATATGCAGAGTTTTCACATTACCTTGTCGAGGGACTAAGTTTGAATACCAAAGCTGCTTAAATGGCTAAAGAACTCGGTGAGAAGGCAACTCACATCAATGAATGAACAGTTTAGAACTTCTCATGTTCATTCTAGAGACCTCTGTTAAAATTAGTTCCTGGATGTTCGTCTTGGGAGTCCTCCAAAGTGCTGAGGTTTGATGATCTCCACAATTTACCACAATGTTTCTCAACTTTTTGCACCTGCATGCCGGCAAAATTAGGAAAAATAGTTCTTGGACCGTCATTAACCAAAAGAGGAAAAATCAGTTGCGTCAAACACATTGATTGTAAAGAATTTCCAATACAATGCAGCTTCTATGTGTGTCTTTGCTGAATGACCTTTATCTTTAAACACATCACTGTGCAGGGATCATGCTGAAGTCTGATAAAAGTGGGTCACAAAGGCCCATTTAGAGGTCTGCACCGCATGGAAATTCACGGCGTCAGCGTAATGACCTCAGAAACCTGGCGGCACGGCGGGTTGTGGAAAATTTTTTGAAAAAGAGCATAAAGAAAATGGGCGTATGGGTACAAACACACACACACACCAATGTATAAATTGACATTAAAAGATTGTTTAGACTGAAAACTTGTCTTGAGTATGATTTTCTGTTGTTGTAGGATTATGGCAAATTAGCTACATGTGGGCTCTAGGCCGAGGTGTGGAGTACTCTCCCTGGGGTCTTTCTAAGGGGTCCTAACAAGCATTTCGGGGGAAATGACAGGAAACTCCAAACTGTTAGGTCGACGGACGCGACCTGCGTTTGAACGAGGCACCTTCCGTCTCCCAGTTCAGAGCACTATGCACTCAGCCAGTGGTGGGGCTCCAGAGTATGAGCCTGCCGTTTTGGTGCACTTTTAAAACATTTCTGCTTCAAAACTGAAGCAATAGATTTTATCAAAATCGGATAGGTTTATATTGCTCTTATAGCACATTCACGAAACATTTAGCTGTCAGTGTACAATTGATACATTTGCTTTTAAGCATTTTATTTTCTTCACAACCTTCTCATGAACCATTCCAAACCTATAATGTTGTTTTGAGATATAAAGCAATGTTTAAGCAGTTTTTAAAGCAATCAAATTACACCATTGACTCAAAAAATTTAAATGGTATATTTACAAGTTACTAGTGTTAACCTGTTACAGACCAAATTCAGATCCAGCCATATTTTGAATTCGTTTTCTGCATATTTTGCCTTCTAATGCATTAATTAAAGGATATTGGTCATTTTAACAGGGGAAAAATTGTATACAATTTTCCCTGTGTTTGCAATTGTGAGCATTGGTCATTTCTGACTAATGACTTCTGACAAACTTTTACATTGGTTACAAAAACAGAATTAGCATAGCTGCCAACCGTTCTGTTTTTATCAGAACATTTTCCACCACCAGAGGTAGAATCTTGTGATTTTTTTTTTTTTGGAGTGTCCATTGGGCAATCACTGAAATTATTTTGGTTGCCCGCAAATGAAGTTTCTTGTCCATAAAATTTTCGCTACACAAATTTTTTTAAGAACATGCGGCCATTACAATGAAAATAAGTTGACAAACCTTTATTCATAAAATTGGCATTACTATTCGGAAATGAAAATAGAAATAGAAAGAAGTTCAGAATTAAAATAAGATAATATGAAGCCAGATGATAATAAGGAATAAAAATGGGAATAGTTGTATTTCTTGGTTGCCCGAGGGGCAACTGAATTTTTTGTTTTACCACTGCCTTTTAGAAACACTGCCTGTCATCTTTGGAATAATGCAATGAGAGAGGTAAAATGATAGGGGGTGCCACTTACGTTGCTTACTTATCCCAAGATGTGGACGATTTAAATTAATATATTTTATAACAAGAGCTGTTAACAAATACTGTTGTTTAGAATGTAAAATTGATAAAAACTGTATAATAACGCACATTGTTGATAAATACCATTTATGGATATTTCATGTTTTCCTCCTCTAGATTGTTTTAAAAAAAATCTAAAACAACTATAATTACTGTATTTTAAAAATAGTTTTTCTTTTTCAAGCCCTCTCCACCCTTTTTTGAAAATGAAATATATATACATAAAATAATTTCTCCACTTAAAAAGGTTAAAAGATTTAGCTGCAGAACTTTGTTTTTAAGTCCTTATAAATTTTAAATAAGAAAACAAAACTACTAAATTTAGCTAAAACTCATTATAAATTAACAGCTGATTATGAATACATCAGATTATTTTATACTCTTACCATAAAAATATGGACATTAACATTTCCAATATATTTTATTTAAAAAGAAATCATCATTTTAAGTTTTTCATGCACCTTTATCATGAGTTCTAAATTTAGTAGATTTGGTTTTTCATTTGAAATGTGCTATTATATGTGTGTGTTTTTGTCAATTTTACATTCCAACACCAGTATTTGTTAAGAGTTCTTGTTAGAAAAAATATTAATTTAAATCGTTCGTATCTTAAGATGAATAGGCAACGTAAATGGCTCCACCTCCATTCATTCTTCCAGTGACAAGCAGTATTTCTAAAGAGGAGTGGTTTTAGTCTCCCATTTAAAAATCTGATTGTCTGGCAGTGGCAACTGCAAATTTTGACCCCTGCCCACCACTAATTTTTCCTTAGCAGTTTGAGCTTAAACAAGTCCATATTTTTAATTTAAAATAAAATTGTTCAAAAATAGTGGTGGAAAATGTTCCGATACGGTTGGCAGCTATGATATAGTGATGGGTAGCTTAAATCTGTGCTCTCCAACCTTTTTATCGCCACGAACCGGCCAACGTTTGATAATTTTACCGCGGCCCGCTGAGGGTGGGAGGGCTGTTGAATGTTTCTAATTTAGATTGTTTGATTTAATAACTTTAATTTAATTGTATTTAAACATGCCTCCAAAATAAAATACAGTTACACACACACAAAAAAAGGAATATAAAGTGATGCACCATTTCAACAGGCAGAGTTGTTGTCTGGAATAGTTTTAAGGAAAGAACATTTATTCTCTATTTTATGACTGCAATTTTAATTCATGATCTTGAAATCTTTAATAAACAACAAAAAGAAAAGAGAAATGTTAAAAGAATTACAATATTTCTTCTGTTACAAAGGTATAAATCAACACAAACACGACAAAGTCGCAAAAACCCGAGAGAAATACACCAAAGTAAATAAAATCCAAAGAATTTAATGTTCCTTGGCTGCCCGGTACTATTTGATCCAAGGACCGGGACCGGTCCGTGGCCCGGGGGTTGTGGACCAATGGCTTAAATAATAAGTGAAATATTAAGAATTAATGAAAGATTTATTTTTAAATTTAAATAAAGATATGAATTAAGTTTGAAGGGGGGGAAGTATCAAGATAGCTCTGTAAAAATTTATGAAAATGGCTATTTTTATGATTTTTTTTTTCCAGTTTCCCACTAATGATAGAAATGCAACTTGCGTTTCAAACAATCAAGTCATCTTTTAACTTTATCTGCTATTTTTTTCAAGTGAATATTGATAAAATTTAATTTTTCAAAATTTTTTTACTTTGATGTTCTCAATTGGAAACATTGGCCAGTAAAAGGTTAAGAAGAATCCAGAAAAAAATAAGCAGTTGAAAGTTTAGGTACAATTTTTTTAAAAGTTTTGAAGCCGATTGTACGCTGCGGCATACAATCGGCGTTCTTCGTCGGCGCGCCGTCCTAGACCTCGGCGCCGCAGACCTCTAGGCCCATTTCTTAAGAAATATGGGTTATTGCATATACAAAACCCATCATGTGTGGTTTTTTTTTTTTTTTGCTTCACAGTCAACAAAATTTGGGTAAATTACTCAAAAATCTGAGTAAACGCGACCCTACTGTGGTCTATCATTTACGCACTAGAGCAAACATATTGGGCGACAACCTGAGTATTTGAATACCCAAGCTGGGAAGCAAGGTTGGGCACAAGAAGGAGAATTGCTGTTTTTGTTTCTTTGCAGCTTGATATTAGTAAACAGGATAAAGTGAATAAAATATTTAATTATTTTAACCATTATCCTTTTAGAACCCAAATGAGTGAGTCTTTCACTAATTCCTCTAAAAATCTTTAAACACTGCATGCAATACTTTTAATGAAGATTATTCTTTTATAATTTATCAATATTGATGATTTTTTTTTAATGGAATAACACTTCAAAAATACATTTAAAACAATAACTGAATATAGATGTTATTATAAATATATTAGGTGACGATCTAAATAAAACATTCATGATTAACCAAGTACTCTCAACTTCCGATAGAGTACTTGGTATAGTATACAGTAGTTGTGGTTACATATGAAAATTTCTTTACAATCTATATTTATTTACAGTGCCTAGAGCATAGACACACAAGCAAATAAAATAAAGTAAATTAACTTTGCTGGAAAGTGCTAATAAAAAACAGTATATAAATAAGTGCCTGAAAATATTTAATTTCTTGAATAAAATGCATATTATATATGTTCTCTTTGATGTCTGTATGCTGTTCACGTATTTTAGTTATGTTTGTGGAAAGTAGTGGAAATGTTTAAATAACAGAAGGGTGTTATAATTTTTTTGTAGAACAGCCGCAGTTTTATTTTTGCACCACATGCCTACATAATAGATTTAAAAAAAAAAAAAAATGCATGTACGTACTTCTTGAGAATGTTCAAATAAACATGCACTTTTAAATAATAGCTATCAATCAAATCCTCTGTTAACCCTTTGCGGACGACCGCCGAGTTTCGCGGAAGTTACACTGGGGACGAAAAGCACCGCTGCGCGAATGACCCTGGAGGACGGGAGATTTTTGACGCTAAGCCTAATCTACATGAAAGACTTAGAATCGCATTGCGCTCCACACTAATTTTACTTCTGCATGATCAGGAACTTTCAAAAGCATTGCATATATATTTTGCTGATAACTATAGGTAATTTTAACATTAGAATTGAAAGATAATGAATAAAAATTAGCACTTACCTTGAAAAAAAAATTATACCTTTCGACAATTACTTTAGAAATTTAATTGAACTTTTATTTTTAAAACGTAATAAAAACTAATAATTTCAAAATAAGATTCAGAAAGACATATATATACAATTAAAAAATGGGATATTTACATATTATTTTAAAAGCATTTTTGTGTGTGATATACTTCAAAGCAAGGATCAATGCATAATCCAACATCGCATTCTCTACATTCATAATAACTCTCCACACGTTTCCTTTTCTCTTTCGTTGTTTGAGAACAAACAACGCACCTCCTTCGTTTGTCTTTTTTCCCAGTTTTAGAACATAATTTAGGAAAATGCCTCCCAGATAAGCGGAATGCAGATAATCCTTTCACCTCGCTTAACTCTAACTTTTTAACACCAAACCCATGAAAATACTATTATAGAACAAATATTCCCCCATCCCTCTGAAAAATAAATAAAAAGTAAAAACACAAGCCGCCGATTACAAAAGAGAGTGGGAGTCTAACGCGACAGCAATCCACTGCACGTGCATTTGTTTACATTACCGAAAAACACTTGTTCACCCTTCTCCCCAAACCAAAACAAAAAAAAAAAGAAGTATTTCTGAAGGTCAGTGCTTGGAAAAACCGTTAAAGACCGTTATTGGAAAGTAGCGCCATCTTTTATTCAAAATACAAAACGTTCCATTTAAAAACACGGATACGTGGCAGCCGTCTTCTGCAGAAAATTGACTATCGCCACGTACACGCGTTCGCCGTCCTTTGCGGTAAATTTCAGCTGAACACGCGTACGTGGCGCTCGTCCGGAAAGGGTTAATTAGATACTTATTGACATGGGCGCTGGCAAAATATTTCCCAGGGGGGGGCAAAAACTACTTCAACGTGTGGTCACCATGTTGGAAAGAGCAAAAAAGCAAGGGAAAACACTGCATATAAAAAACCGAGGGGGGGGCATTGCCCCCCCCCTTGCCCTATGCTGCCGGCACCCATGCTTATTGAGATTTTACTTTTAAATTTTTACTCAAGCTGAGATGTACCTTGCATCTGAAGAACGAAAACTTAAATTGTACATTAATTAAAATAGTGTGGCCACAGATGAACTTGTCACTGTTTTAATTTTTATGTATGAAGCTGCTTTTTTACACTAAGTAATCTGGTGTCCAATTCTTTTGTGATCCAGATAGTGTTCACAGCTTCTGCATTCATTAATCCCCAAATGTGGGATGCTTGCTAATAGTAAGCAGCTTTACGTTCGGTCAAGAGAGAGAGTCGGAAGGATACATGTTTGAACTAGTCCCCTCCCCATTGACTTCTGTGTGTAAGTAGAGGGTGGGAGAAAAGAAAACAGTGAAACTATCATATCATGGCTTTGCACATGCCTGGAAGTTGCTGCACCCTTGAACTCTGATTCGCGAAACAGAACACTGACCAAAGTAAAGATTATCTCACTCGAAGAACAGGGTTCCGGTTCTGAGAAACATAGAGGGAAAATGAACTGAAACTTTATTTGAGTTTTCATTTGAGAAAAATTATACACAATTAAATTGTGTGAGAAAAATAATATTTTAAAAATTCAGTAGTGTGTGTCTATACAATTATAAAATATTTCACTGAAAAAACTAACTGTATTCAAAAATAACATAATGCCTCAAAAGAAACACCATAAAGAAATAATTAATGAACAGTCACGAAGAGATAATTTCATTTACATTTTATAGAAAATTGTTAACTGAATTTCAATTAGGAAGGGGTAATTTATCGGCATAGAATACATTTTAAATC
Organism: Cheiracanthium punctorium; assembly: GCA_038373885.1. NCBI lineage: Eukaryota > Metazoa > Arthropoda > Arachnida > Araneae > Cheiracanthiidae > Cheiracanthium > Cheiracanthium punctorium. The sequence goes on from JAWZYV010019369.1 coordinate 1,130,475, forward strand.
CCCCAATACACAACTATACAAAACTATCCCATTTCTGAAGTTTCGAATTTTCATTTTTCTTTTTAAGGCATTCAGATTAAATCACAGCTCATGTGTGAGTGCAGATGCTACCCAGCTTAAATCTATTCTACACTCTGTTTGAACTGAAGCCATGAGCATGAACATGTCACAGAAAAAAAATTAAACTGGTGCATTTTTCTCAATGATCAGAGCAATGATCCTCACCATCTCAATGATCAGATAATCTATTCTACACTCTGTTTGAACTGAAGCCATGAGCATGAACATGTCACAGAAAAAAAAAATTAAACTGGTGCATTTTTCTCAATGATCAGAGCGAGCATGTTAAACCTGGGTTCAGATGCGGAATAAACTCTGATAAAACATAAGATGGTGGATCCTAGGGAGAGGTTAGGGAACTTGATACCCACCCCACCCTCCCTTCTCCCCAAAAAACATTCCTTTAAGACTTTACTGTGCATTTAAATGAGCTTTTTTATTTAACTCTCCCCTCCCATTAAATTAATTTGTTTTAAGGTGATATTTTTCTTTATTGCACACTTTATTTGAGCCAAATTAGCAAGTTTCATTTTTTATTAGTGACTCCAAAACCAATTTTCTGATTTATTTCATTTGATTTTGTAGTTATGACAAAGTTATGTGAAGGCTATCTGCCCAAATGGGGGATGCTTTGGGTAGAGAAATTTTTAGAAGGTTCTAACGTGTATTTATGTTACATCCAGAGAAAATCGCCCTAAACTCTAGACCATTAGATCAACAGAGGCGCGGTAGACCAGAACCCTTAACCTTCACACTTCGGCCATCTACTATGTTGAGCAGTGGCACAGTTAATAAATTTAAACAGTATTTTTTTCCCTCATTTGGCAGATGGAGACAGTTATGGCCATTATTTACAAGTTATTTTGAATGTTCCTGTAAATTATGCTACATGCATGATTTTAGCTTATGTTACTCGGGAATAGTGCTGCTTTCATTAGAAAAATCTTTAGAATCAGTTCAATAGTTAGAGATGTCCATATAGCTTAATATACTAGAATTCTTTTGAATGTCCCTGTAAAAGAACTATTTATGCTACATGCATGAAAGGTAGGCTGTTATACTCAGGAATAATGTAGCTTTCTATCAATGAAAAAAATTTTCGAATTGGGTTAGTAGTTACAGAGATCACCGTACAGTGTAATGTAATTCTTATGAGTGCCCTGTAAAAGAACTATTTATTTGTGATATATGGAGGATTTATTTGTGATACATGCAGGATAAGTTTAATTTTCAATATTGCAAGCAGACGATTAAACTTCTAAAAGTAACGCCGAAATGCCCCATGCATGTCAGTGGAATGTCCCAAATAGGGAGGTACTTGGGATTTTCCTTGGAAACAGTTGCACTGTCAAAAAATGTTTTTTCATAATATGAAACTACTAGGTTGATACTACATCTCCATGCCAATAGTTCTCATGTGGGAAGTTGGCACCAGCTGTACCATTCCTTCGAAATTGCATAAATTAGTGTTAAGGACCATGTTTGGGGGCCCCATACCGAGCGGTCTTCAAAAATTTGTAACATTGGATTCACTTTATAGGAAGATGTATAACTGCAGCGTGCAGAAATTTTTTCTACATCACTTCAGAGCCAAGATTTAAAGCATTCTTAAAAACTATTTTTTATGAAATTGGAGTATTTTGGAGGTCGTTGTTTGGGGGCTCTTACTATTTTAGAATGAATTTTCAATTTGAGATGTTAATATTCAAGGTATATTATCGGATAAAAAGAAAAAATTCTCTGAAGAACCTCAGAGCCCCTCACAATCAAGACAATAAAGTGGCAAAAATGGCCCTAAATTATTTCTACACCACTCCTCTGGAGTACTTTGACCCTCCAGAACTCCAGAACTAAAAGGGGTAAATAAAAAATATTTCAGATTTGTTCTTTCCTTGGGTAAGGCAACACAAGAAAAAAATTCATGAAATTCTGAGATGGTGATGGAAACCCCCTGCCTGATTTGCATGTGCATTGCCTCGAAAAGCAAAATTTCTTATTCTTTGAGTTAGTGCTATTCACACCTGTAACTCTGAGATTTTCTCCGCCAGTTCTACAAATAATTTTATTTGACTTAGACAACTTTTATATTTCTGAATTTTGAATGTAATGTACAGTAGCCCCCCCCCATAATATGGAAGATACATTCTACGTTATATGAATCTATGTTGTAGATGTCACTTTGATCATACAAACACTTGGCATCATCAGCAGTGTTAACAGGCAATACAGAAATGTCTGTCATCTGTGTTATACAAGCCTTTTTTAGCATGTTATAAGAAAAGATCGCAAAGTTTTCTCTGTGTTATAGAATCCATCTTATATAAACTCATGTTATATGGGTGTCTACTGTATACTTAGACACAGATGCTGATTGCACAGTAAATCTATCTTAAATTTTAATGATGTGTTTTCCATTAACACTTCCACATTCCAATGGATATTCAGTGACATTTTTTACATTATTCTTTTATTCATTACACAATTAAGAATTTCAGGATATTTAGTTTACAGCTTTATTTAAATGTACTTTTCATTTATAGTGACAAATGCTTTTGCACATATGCGTCAAGTTTAATATATAGCAATGTGCGTAACTAAATATCATCTACATATATATATATATATATATTTTAGGTTGTTGATGCGCGAGCTGGACCAGGAACAAAATGCGTAAACAAGAATAAGCCAAAAATCGAAAAGAAACCTGCAAAGAAACTCCGGCTACGGTTATGTCGAAGTAAACAAAATAACTCTGAAGTTTTGTCAGATGATATTGCTGGTAAGTATGCCAACTTTTACTTTTTTATATATGATAAAAAATTTAACTCACAGTAATGTGCATGTTTATAAAGCAATTGATTCAAATTCTATTTCCATCTGATGCATGTTGTAGTCATTGCATTTTACAAAAGTTTAAAAATACTAACAAATGTGCAAATTTGTATAGCATAGTTGGTCATGTTATCTATATGGAGTTTTCTAAATTATCTTCTACTCAGTATAGAAATTGGTTAGAGGTGTGCCAACTGCGAATTAGCACAAAACATTTTTTAAAACTCATGGCTAAGTACATAAAATTGTTTTTAACCGTAATTAAAAGTGTAACCGTTTTTAAAAGTAATTAGTGTTTTTAGGATAAAGCATATCATCCTAAAATCCTATCCAAAAATTTTCTTCTCAAAAAGCATGATATTTAAAGGAACTGCTAGAAAATCTCTAAATAAATATGAAAACACGATTTCTTCCCATGAAACGTAATAGAACTGATGTATGACAACAAATTCGTTATAAGTACACAAATTTGTTTTTCAAACATTTTTAGTCAAAAATATAAAGACAAAATGGGGTAAGATTTACCCATGCGAGTGCTTAAGTTACGAAAGTAAACATGCCTGCTTACTTGTTAAAAGAGCACCCCAACTCGAAATCTTCATGAAAAAAGCATATCCGTAAGCAGTGGCATAACTACATTGTTGTTACCCGTAGCGAATTCATTGCTTGGGCCCCCTTTGTTACTGCAAGTTACAAAACAGAGCTATTACTTTTTCTCACTGATACCTTTAAATTTGATGCATATTTTTTGTATGCTGTAAAATTTATGTACTTCGTCAGTAACTTAAATTGAATAGAATTAAAATTTTTAATATATATATTTTTGTTTTCAACAAATGTAATGAGCTTGCAAGAGTCTCGTGATGGGGGAGGGGGCGGCTCCGGCCAGGAGTGTGATATCTTGCCCGTCCTGCCATCCTACTGTTATGCCAATGTCTGTGGAAACATAAGTTATTTTCCATAAGTTATTATCCATACTTTCTTCTACACTTCTGCTAAAATCGCCATGTGTACGTTTTAAGGATAATGCTGGAAAGCAGCGATGTAGTCTTAAGGGAAAAAGTTTGAGAACACCCACTTCTAACATGGTAGTTTGTTCAATGAAATTATTCCTAAAACCATAAATTAATTAAATCATTACTAGTTTTTTATAGTTCATTACTTGATTAATATTAATTACGGTTTCACATTTGACCAAGACTGCATTTATCCAAATTACCACATTGCACGTTTTCTCTATGCATTATTCAGTATTGACAATGAGCCTTTTGTGTTATGGAAAGTCTGCACGATGGGCGGCATACTTTTAAAAAGCATTTACCATCAGACCGTGCAACCATTCAAAAAAGTATTTGAGTTAATAGCCATATTTCTTACTTTCGTATTATCAATAACTAATTAGTTTTTGTAAAAAAACACAAATTTAAAAGAAATTATAGAAGTTTTTGAACTGACTACGACTTGATTCATTTTTACACAGAACAAAATTTTAAATATGAAACTGGCATGGGACTTACACTTGCGCGAATACTTTTTCGAAAGGGTGTAAGTTAGAGATGAGACAGGCTCAGCCCGAGCCCGAAAGCCCGAGCCCTAGCCCGGGCCCGAACCGGGCTCAGGCTCTGAAATTCACAATTGCGTTCGGGCTCGGGCTCATGAAAAATTTCTCCTTTATTAAACATACTGCTTGAAACCGATTTTAAAAAGTGATTCGTGAGGAAAATAAAAGTACTTATAAAAGATAAATAAATAAATAAACAAATAAAAATAGCGGCACGGGCGCCTAGAAGGTGTGTGAAGCTCTTTGGGTATTCTAGAATGGCGGTTTATATTCCTTAGTTAGTTATGAGATCCGACATTTTTTTTATAAAAGATGGATACAAAGAATTAGAAAGTGCATTGGGAGTTTGCAACTAGTATATTTGTCTTTGATTTGCACAAACGGCAAAATTTATTGTATTCTATCAATGAAGTAACTGAATTTTTTTATCTTTAGCTGAAATTTCGGGCTCGGGCTCCGACTTAAATAATATTGCTCAGGCTCGGGCGGGCTCGAATGAAAAGTCGGCGGGCTCGGGCTTCAAAAAATGAGCCCGAACTCATCTCTAGTGTAAGTGAGTCTTAAGGCTAGTTTTGATTTCATTTCTGAGACAAAATCACAATATGAAAATTCTGAAGGGCTGATTTAAAATAAATTATTTAAATTGGGGGTCGTTCATAAATATCAATATCGATTTTTCCGTATTTTTAAAGGCCCTCATCCCCTGAAATATTAAACCATGTCAAGGATAGTCTCCCCCATCACTTTTGATATTGATATCATACCCAAGCCAATTCAGATGTCCTTGCATCAATTTTTTAAACAAAAATTTAAAGCCAATTCAAAAACCATACACCTCCCCTCCCCATAAAATTTATGTATATATATATGAATGACCCCTTTTTTGAATCTAAACAGAGAGAAAATAAACGTTCATAAAGCTGAAGTAAAATTATAGCCTACCTCTCGACATCTGCTTTTTGAATTCGCTGCAGATCGCATATTTACTGTTAGGCTCAAATCAAAATATTTTAACAGAACAGACGACTGCCCTGTTCCACTGTCAATTAACATTTCCTCATCCATACTTCCTTCTACACTTGATGATGGTACATCCATATTTAGTGATGGTTAGAAAAAAACAAAAACACAGTATGAAAACAGTTGTGCAAACAAATATGCCAATGAAACCAAACGACACTTCTAATCTCATTACCAGAATAGATTCTTGAGTGGTAATGCACCTGCGTGGGTTTTCTTCTGAAAAGCTAAGTATCGGTAAAAATGGATGAATGTATCGGGAACTGATACTTTCAAATATGAAAGAACCGATACCAATACCTACAAAAAAAAGGAGGTATCGGCGCCGATACTATTGGTTGATCCCTACTAATTTTGCATGCAGAGTTGCATTGTCTGGCTCACACGGGTGCGCATTACGGGAGTATGCCTCTCATCACATGACACATGACAAGGGAGAGGGGAATCTACAGACTTCGCGATTCCAGGACAGCGGCATGAGCAAAAGTTTCTTTATCTTTTTTTTTTTTTTTTTTTCAGGGAGGGGATCAGTTATAGTCACAATAATAAGTAGATAAATTAAACAAAATGTTTGTTAATCCTAATATTATACTTATGATATAATAATCATTTTAATTACAATTTTTAGTTATATAAATTTATAAATAAATCATGAAAATAATGCTAATACTGTAATAGATCTTTATAATGCAAACCTCAAAATGCAAGTTTTTGTATTACATAGAATTTTGCATTACATAGACAGAGCTCAGCCCGAGTCCTTTTTCTCACTATTTTTAGAAGTTGTCACTATCGATAACTATTTTCGACAGTTGGTCACTTTTGTTGCTTTTTATTTCCTTGATGGAGTATAAGGAAGTAATGTAATGCGAAAAAACCGATTTTGACTATCTCTAAATTTACTTTTAAGAATTTTTTCAATGCATCTCATCGTAAGCTAGCATGCAAGGTCATATAAGCACGTCTGCAACTCATTTTTACCAGTGGCGAGTCTTATTTTGGCCGGTTTGTCCATGCCGTCTGTATGTACGTATGTATGTATGTATGTAACTCGCATATCTCAAAAATTATGTTGAATGTTGAAACTTTACATTTAGGATTTTTCTAGCATCTAGTTGTGCATCTCCCCTTTTGGTCTCAATAGAATAGTTTATGTACAAAAGATTCGAAATACATTACACTCTATGGGCCGAAATTCATTAAACTCACATATCTTAAAAACTATTAGGCGTAGAATGTCGAAACTGTATATTTAGGATTGTTGTAACATCTAGTTGTACACCTCCCCTTTCGGTTCCATTCGACTGGATAGTTTATCTACAGGGCTGCCATTCTATATGCATTACGCTCTATGGGCCGAAATTCATTAAAGTGTATTTTAGAGGTTTTTGACTATTTCAAATGACTCGAAAGTGATATATGCTGTAAAGTGTTACAAAATGAATTTCTCTTAAAAAAATGTGTCTTTATCATATATAGTTCTGCTACAGGAACACTCAAAAAATTTCCAATACATTACAGTCAATGACAATTTTAGGGGCATTCATCCATTTCAAGCTCAATACTGTCCTACCATATAAGTTAGGTAATGGCCCGACCACGGTCACTTGCCTCCCTCAACAACTACGCCAAAAGTCACTAAGCTTGGCGACTTTTGGTGTACATGTGCATATGTATTTAACTTTCAAATCTCAAAAACTATTAGTCGTAGAATGTTGAAATTTCATATATAAGATTGGTGTAACATCTAGCTATGCATCTCGATATTTGGTTTCAATCTACTGGAGAGTTTATTTACAGGACCACAGAAAAGAATTTCAATACTTTAATATCTATGGACGTCTTCAATATAATACAACTGTAGATGGTCATTGTTTGGTCCATGCCCAAAATCTCGCCGTCTGTCAGCGACCTTGGCGAGTTTTGCCAAAATATCGCCAAATTTGGCAATAGTCATTTGGTCCATGCCTAAAATATTGTCATTTGTCATTGTTCTTGGCGAGTTTTGGCGAAATATTGCCAAATTTGGCGATAGTCAGTCATTTAGTCCATGTCCAAAATATCGTCGTTTTTCATCGTCCTTGGCGAGTTTTGGCAAAATATCACAAAATTTGGCTATAGTCAGTCATTGTTTGGCCCGTGCTTAAAATCGCTGAAAAAACACTCAAAATACTGGTGTTAAACGATAAAGTAATTAAAAAACTTTGTAAAAAACACTTTTACTTCTTATGTGTGTTTTTTACAAAGTTTTTTAATTACTTTACCATGCTTAAAATCTCGCCATATGTCATCGACCTTGGCAAGGTTCGCTGAAATATTGCCAAATTTAGCACCAAAAATTATTTCATATTTTGTATAACTCTAAAAATTTAACCTGTAGAATTTTGAACTTTTGTATTTAGAACTATTGTAATATCTAACTGTTTTCAGTATCTTTTTTGACTGCAATCGACTGGGAGTTTATTTACAGGGTCAGCCAAATGACTTTAAATACATTAAGGTGTATGGATGAATTCAATTCATGGAGAGTCTGTAGTCAATGACTACTTTGGCTATCCCCAAAATCCCGCAAACATCTCAAGCTTGTCGGCTTGTGGTGAAATATCGCCAAATAAAGTGTCAAAAAAAAATCTTTCAAACTGAACTCAGCTTGGCGATATCGAAATATTTGGCCAGAAATCTCTAAACTTTACTATTCATGATATTTGATCTCTTTCAAACAAAATAAGTTTAGATGAAGTGCACCGAAAATATTTTTGATTTAATAGACGTGCAAGGAAGTCCTGTGTTGTCCACATCAGATTTTTTTAACGTATAATCAAAGTTCATTCAAACATCTCCATAAATCGAAACTAAATCCTCTCACGGACTGCTCTTATGTCTTGTCGTTCTCCTCTCTCTCTCTCTCTCTTTTTTTTAAAATCTGGCCTCTCTGAGAAAAGAATAGTTCTAAATGAGTTGCCTCCCCCCCCCCCCCCACACACACACACGCACACCCCCTGTCAGCCCGTAAATCATATTTTGTTTTGAATGACTCAATTTTCTAGGAACAAATCAATAGTTTATGCTGTTAAGAAATATAACTTACAGTTTAACCCTTTTAAATTGATAAGTAACTGAATCATGAAGTCAGTTTTTGTAGTCGTATGTGTTTCAGTTTCTTGTAAAAAAAGTTTTAACAAATAGTGTTGCATGTTAATGTCATAAATGATGCCGTTAACATAATAAATTATGTGTTGAATGGTATAATTTAAGTCACTATTTAGTCACTTTTTTTAAATATCTACTCACTTTTCTCACTAGTTTTGTTCCTACGGCTTTGGCTGAGCCCTGCATAGATCATTCACTTATACCATTAAACTTCCCTAGTAAACATATTAAAATATAGCTGGAACACATAAATATAATGCTTAAAAATAATTTTTAAATACAAATACTACTTTAAAAAACAAAAATATGCAATTTATTTATTTACAGAAAAAAAAATTGAAATTAATAAAAGGATTAAAGTTTGTTTGTCAAACAATATATTGATTTTGATTTGCTTTAGAATTTGCAATCTCTCAACAAATAACTTTTCTTGCAGCCTATGAACACTTAATAATTCTACTTTTGTTACACAGTCTTGTGTTTCTAGGAATTTAAAACATTGATCTCTTATGGAAATTTCTTCAGATACTGAAAGTTTTTCAATTTTCTCTCCAGCATTTGATTCTGTTTCAGAATTGTTTTCCTCTGGTTTTGAAACAAAGGAAATTATTTCAGCACTGGTTAGAGATTAACAATTTGTGACTTATCATCAATTACCAAAAATTCAAAATGTTTTCTTCATGTAGGTTTGCAAAATGAGTACTTCCATTTTGTGCACAATGCATTAGTTTAACAGTTTTGATTTTAACTAATGATGTCTTAAATCCAGTTCCAAAATTCAGTTTTAAAATAGTGTTAAATTGTGAAAACTCTTCCTGCCCTACTTCTCAGGCTGTTTAAATGTACTTTATTGCTAAGTTGAGACAAGCATATCATCGGGCAGAGGGGGGTGGTGGTGGACAGGGAGTGTGTGCCCCCAACTTTGTTTAGAAAACCATTCATTTTAAAACCCTTTTTCTTTCAAAACTTAAAGAAACATAATATTTTTACTTTAGAATATGCTATGTGTGTTCCTCCATGCACGCACACACATAACAAAAAAAAAAAAAAAAAAAACCTTTGGGGATGCTACACCTATGATTTAGGAAAACAAATAACTGCGTATGATTTACTATAAAACAAATCAATGTTTTTAACTTACAAAGAAGAATATTATTAAATAAATAAACGACTGTTGGGGTAGTCAACGGCAGAGGAGGGAGAAAGAGAGAGGTTCCTGTTCTTTTAAAGTAAACAGTTCCTCTTCAACTGGACCGGCCAGCTCTTATGCTGATAATGCATAATGCATGCATTAATGCATGGCCCTGCATAATGCATGCATTAGAGAATAATTGTTTGTTTTAAGCTTGGCATGTTGTGGGATTTATCTAATGTCTCAAAATTAATTCACTAGAAAAGCAATTTAAAAAAAATGCAGATTGTAGAAATTTCTTAGTTGTGATTTTCTCTGTTTACTTCTGCAGTGTTAATGCGGTTGATGGAGAATTGGGGTATATTGATCTTCTACTGTATAAACTAAAGGTTCTCAAGTGTCAGATTTTGAGGGTGCCCCTGGGTGTGCCAATATTCCAGATAACTGATTTTTCTGAATTATGGTCAAAAGATTTTACTTTCTTCAAAAAACGCTGCCTTGACAAAAAGAAAAAAAATAATTTTTGAAGAGTTGTAGCATGAAAGAAAATTTTCTTAAAATATGTAATATGATTAAGTTTATTTTCTAAATTACTTATATATTGCTCCTGGATTGTAATAGGAGGTATAATGCTAATGTCAATACTTTAAAATACAGCCCATTAATCAAACAAATTGAAACACCAGCATAACACTGATTTGAAAGTGTTCATTTAAAATATATAAATGTAATAATCAGCTTTACTAATAACAATATTAGTAAAGCTAATTTTTATATATATTATCCTTTTTATCTTTTTTGGGGGGGATTCAGGGCCCTTGCTAAAGGGAGTGTAGGGGGATCCCCCCTAACACTCGCAAAATTCTATTATACTTGGCAAATTTAGGTACCTAGTTGGCAAACTTGGTAAAAAAATGTTACCGAAAACTATAATTTACTTTCTGTTTCTGGGATACTTGGCAAAATTACACAAATCCAGTTGGCAAAAGAAAAAAGTTGGTAATGTAGTTGGTAAAAACTGATATTTGACTTGACAGTTTATCGATGTCTCCCTCCCCCTAAAAAAAGTTTTAACAATGGCCTCTGGGAAGATTATATGTATGGAGGATATAAAATATGTATGTTTTAGTGATATTGATGAAATAAAGTCAATTTAACTTGTCATAAAATTTATTTTATAGTTCTTTGGATTAAAAATTTCTTATACACGTAAACATATCAGAAATATATTGCTTCATAGAATAGATAAAATTTAAAAAACATTAATTTTCATGTGTCTTCTCATATCCTCTATTTATCTATTCATATTATAAAACAGTGTGTCTGTTAATTTGTCCCTCGCATTACAGACTATGTAGCTGAATAGCATGAAATTTTGTATGGAGGTTCTGTGTGTGCTAAGGTTGTACACCTCAGGCTTATTTATTTTTTATTCTTTTACATTTCATGTCATCTTTGGCCCTTTTCTCACTTTGCACTCCAAAAAGAGGACTTTCAGACAAGACAAATATTTTTATTACAGTCACATTTCCCATTTTATATAAAAGAAAAATATTAAATTAAGGAATACTTTTGGATTTATTTTTTTAATGTTTTAAAAGCTCCTTTTGGGTAAGCTATAGATTATTCTTAGTGAAAAATATACTCAGTTATGGACAGGGCCTCCGAGAGAAATTTTATAAGGTGGAGCAGAGATGTCCCATAACTTTGCTCAACCTTACCGCCCCAATGTCTTACATTGTGTGTTATTTATCTGTAAATGCATAAGTTCATATTTTGCTATAGTTAAACACACAGTTGCTCAAATTAATTTATTTTTGTGATTTTTATATACAATGCTAAAGGAGAAGAATGAGTAAGGAAATCTTCAGATTTAACGACTTTTTATCCATGCTTGAAGGTTAAAAATCTATATAAATGGTAAAATTAGCATATGTATTATTTAATTTTAATAATGGCTTTTTGTGCCTTTTTACTTGCAAAATTCCGTATGACATCATCAAAATTAATAGTTTTGGCAATGTTGGATCTGATGCTTAGTTTTGCTAAGTCTACAAGTTGTTCTTGAGACACATGGTTGATCTTAAGAAATTTTTTATGAGTTTCAATTTGCTGAATGATCGTTCAGAAGAAGCTATCATTGCTGGAATAGTTAAAAATATCCTAAGTGCAATGCAAACATTTGGAAATAGATCGTTCAGTTTATATTCTGTTAGTATGTTCAATAAATCCAGAGGCTTTAATTGATTAATTCCAAAATTAGCTTTGTGGATAGATGGTAAGTGAATACTTTTTGAAAGAAAATCTTCACTGTTCAGGTCATCTTTATAGAAATAATGCCTTTTCTTTCAAATTGCTTTCTGGTATTGTTAGATACTGCCATAATATTTCAAATTTGCTTGACAAATTTTTGACAGCATCAAATTGTACGGTTAGTCCCCCTATTACACTGTCTACCAAAGGATAAAATACATAAATTTAAAAATATTTTTCTTCATTATCTGTTTATCAGTTTCTTCACTATCCAGATGATACAGCTTTTGTTTTTTGCGTCTGTCATCATATCCACAGGAAAATGTTTTCTCACTCTCCATATTTAAAGCTACAGTTTTAACTTCAGACCAGACTGAATTCCAATCATTTCGGAGTGTTTTCAGATCTGAGAGCAATGCTCCTATATTTTCAGCTTTGACATCAATTGTTGTATTTCTGGCTTGGATGACTTTATTGCACATATCGATTCGAAGTAATATTTTGAACCACACAGCTGACATTAACACACACACAAAAAATGACATATGATAGAACTCCAGTAATTTCATTTTTAGTTTTCGGAGTTAAATTTAAATCTTTCAATTCTTGCAGTGCTAACTTGATGCTAGGAAGGTGATTTGCAAGCGGTTTGACACTGTGAATTCGATTTGACCATCTGGTATCTGACATGCTGTGAACTGCGCAGTCGATATGCTTCAGTAAAATTTCCCAGCACTTCGGACTAGAGCTAAATAAATTATAGGCTGTTTATATTGTACCAAGTTATTGCTTCTGGTATGCATTCAGCAGCGTCATTTCCACATAAATTAAGCGCGTGGCATCCATAAGGTGAAACTATTGCTTTTGCATTCTGTTCTAATATTTTCGCTTGGGTACCATTATATTTCCCTGACATATTTGCAACATTATTGTAAGACAGCCTTACAGTCACTGAGTGGAATTGAGTTAGCTTTCAAGGTAGAAATTATTAATTCAGCAATTTCTTCTCCTTTTTTATTGCTGCAATCCAAAAATGTGAGAAATCGTTCTTGAACTTCATAATGCCTATTTTTTAAAGTTAAAAATCTTAACAAAATTGTTGTTGGGAGGAATCTGGAGTTTCATCCACTATTATAGAAGAGTATTTAGATGACTGTCTCTCATCTAAAATATGCTTTTTAACAGGATCAGAGCATTCTGCAATAAACTCATTTCGAGATTCAGGCGATAAATAGTGAACTTACAGTAGTTCACCTAGCTTCTGGGATTCTTGTATTTTTAATACATGTTCTTGAAGGATAGGATCTCATCTGGACAGTAACTCTATAAGTTCTTAAATAGTTACCATTATTTGGATCTCCTATACAATGAGATGAACCATTAAAGGTGAGTCCACGTTCTCCCAAGAAAAGACATCGATAATACTCTAAAATGTTATACTAATTTTCAGCTTCACTTTTAAATGTTTCTTCAAACATCATATCTACTTCCATTCTAGATAATAAGCATCTTTCCAGCTCTCCAGGCAAAATAACATTATTTGTGATTAATGCTTCTCTCGTGTTCTAAGATCCCGTAACATAATTTTCTCCATTTATTTGCCACCATCCAGCCTCCAACTGATGCCAATATGGATTTCGATGAGGGTATTCTGTTATTCTTTTAAAATAATCTACAAGGAAAACAATAAAGGGCTTGTTTGTATTGGCTCCATACAAGCCAATCTCTTGCATCTTTTTCTCCATTTTGTCTTTGAAACTTCAGTACATTTGGGGGAAAATTTGATTACAAATATCTTTGGGAAATTCTTTAGACAAAGAAATATGACCATTTGTTACAAATTTTCGAATTTCTTCTTGAGAAAGAAACTCTGTCGTTATGTGACCAATGTCAAGGCCTACAATATTTGATTTTTCATGTCCTCCTTCTATGTCCTCTTTATGATCATGCGAGTCATCTGACTTTGCGATATTATTTTCAACATTTTACTCTGAATCCATGTACGAGGAGAAAGTGTGCTGAGAAATGCTATTTGGGGTCTTCAGTCCCACTTGAGTGTCTGTTGCCTCAAATGTAGAAATGAAATTTGTAGTGAATTTTGAAAAATGCATGGGCCCCCTCTAGTTCGATGGGCCCCGGGGCAGTGCTGTAGCTGTCCCCCACCCCCATCCCTCTCGATGGGCTTGGTTATGGAGCAACTTTAGCTGCTTTAGTTTTTAAAAAATCAAGTGTCTATTATTTTCAAATAACAGTGATTGAAAGACTGTAAAAATTTGAAGTTTGCTCCTCATGTAACTTACTACCATTGCTATGAGCGATGAGAGTGAGATATGTCATTGGTTAAAATCAAGGAAGACATATCATTCTGACAACTAACTCTTTGATTTTTATTTTTTAAATTGGAATTAATTTCAATAACTCAACTTTGAACTCCTTCCTGTTTTCTTAGAATGACAGATTTTGCATGGCCTACTATGGACTGGCATGTTATCTGAGTTTTCTGGAACAGGTCTGTAAAAACTGGCTAGCTTGTGGTGTCGCAAGAAATACAGTCGACTCTCTGAAATGCGCGCATCTATAATCTGCGATAATTTTTAGATGTAAACAGTGAAGCATCACCACAAGAAATAATGACAATAAACAGACTCCAGGAAAAAATATTTAAACACAAATCAAAAGCCCTAAAACAAACAACAATTGATTCCATGGTTGCAAAATTAAATAAATAGTAATATAAAATTAAAGTATGAAAGTTTAAGCCTTCTTCAAGAAAAATTTCAGTTTGCAAAAGTTTTGTAAAATAAAATTAATTTTTTTTCATATATTTTAATAAATTCTTTAATAATTAAACTAAGTGTGACAGTATAATTAATTTCAGCCATTAAAAATGTTCTGTTGCTTCATAACTATAGTAAGAAAAAATGTAAACAAAAGAATGATCTGTAATCCGCAAAATTCTATAATCCGCACACCCCTTGGTCCCACGGTGTGCGGATTTCAGAGAGTCTACTGTATATATAAAATGCATTCATGTTGTATAAATGTCATTTAAGTTACATATTAACCTTAAATGACTTGTGTTGTCTTTTGGAAACAAACCCAATTTAGTTTCCATAACATAAAGCAAATAAAATTGAAGCTTTAGTTGCAGTCTTTAAAATTCATGTGTGTTTAATTTTACAGAATTTTATCAAGAAAATTTTCTCTTTTTAAAGCTCTGTGTTGCTTGTTTAATAAATGAAAATTACAGTACAATAGGCATTTAAGGGTTAATATTAAAGTTATTTCATTTTATGAATGAAGTGTTGCCTCTCTCTCTCCCTTATATATATATATATATATATATATATATATACAGGGTGTCCAGTGCTAACAGTGCCCAATGGCTATTTCCTAAATCGTTGGTCAGAGACACATAGTTCCAATTGCAAAAATGCTTTAAATTGTATAATCTGTCATATCAGAAACAATTGAAGTCAATAAATCAATTTCTATAAAAATTAACAAAGTTTAAATTTTTTACACCGTCCCCCGGTCCTATCAGTTATATTTAGAAAATTTTTCTTTATACAATTTGATAATGCACAATAAAAGAAATTCATCCTTCTATGACCAATATTTACTGAGTTATAAAACAGCAAATATTTAGACTCAATTCACTTTTCCAGGTTTAAGAATGTCCCATTATGTAAGCAACCATATAAATATATTGAAATTTTAAATTATAGATTTTAATTTCATTTTCTGGCATAATGTGAAGAAAGAAGCAAAACTAATTTTAGAAAACTACTAATCTTTAAGCAGAGGGTTATAGTCAGGCTCTATAAAAAAAATCTATCGGGGTCAGACTTATTAAATTGTATATGTGTGGCATACAAATGTGTAGCACCGAGTATGCTGCACAAAGTACAGGAAGAGTTTTCTACACGGATGCATATTTGTATTGCAGCCAAAGAAAGCTACTTTTGAGCAAATTTTATGCTAAAAGAATGTGCAAGGATGAGATTCTTCAGATTTTTGTGAATTAAGAATTCACTTTTTCTGGATTTCTGATAGCAGTTATTAATTAACTGTGTAATATTTTTATATTGTGTCATTTTCTGATATTACTTCTTAAAACCTCTTTTGCATACATTATATATAAATATCACATGTACAAATATTTTGCTCTCATATGATTTCAATCTTTTTGCCAATCTCATCTCTGAATGTGTAATATTATTTTAAGTTTCTAAAATGCATGTATATTTGTATTTTAAAATGCTTTATTTGCTAATTTAGTGTTAAATGAAGTATTTTATTTCCTTGTTGTTGTTATTATTTTTTTAATTTTAAGTTATTTAACACCAGTCAACACCGTCTCGAAAGGACAGGCCCCCTGACTGAATACTGACGTCACGAAGTGTAGGTCGAAAGATCCTAGGAGCGAGCTAGCTTTCACGACGATACAGAGGAACGATTGTGCAAAACAAAGTTGAAAATATACTGAATATTTAAAAGTGTTCAGAGATCTTTAGTACTCATAATAATCATAGCAATCATACATCTTTAATAATCATAATAAAAATATGTAGCACAAGTAATCGAAATGGAATATTTCATATGGTATATTTAATGCGTTAGATTGAAGTGTTTTGGGATTCTGCAAAAAATGTAGTTAAAATAATTAATTATTCAAAAGTCAGTTTTGGGATTATCTAAACGTGTTTTGAGCAAATATATTGACCTCATTTAACTACGAAAATAAAATAAAAAAATCATACACATGTACGTGTTTCAAGACATTCAAGTTGTTCATAAAACAAAAATTAAGTCACATTTTTTGGCTGTTGAAAATAAAAACATTATGTATTACAAACGAAAATAATGACAGTGCTGGATAATAAAAATTAAAAGGGTTTTTAGTTATTTTGAATGGTAAAAAATTTTACTAGATCTCTATCAATCAGAAATAAAATTTAAGTAAATTGTTTAAAAAAAAAGAACAAGCGACAGTATTCATAGTTAATATAGAGAAATATGATCTATAAACTAGATAGCTATCTTTGGCTAAGAAAAGTAAAATAAGATCTGATTTAATAGTAAAAGTTTAAAGATTTATTATTGTTATTAAAAGACATTTAAAAAATAAATCAATTTAGAGGAAAATAAATAGGTTAGAATGTTGAATCATTAAAAATATAGTTGTATATTATATAGATACATAAAAACACAAACTGATATGATTGATAGTTCCATAATCATGAGCAATAAATTAAAGGATATTTAATATTCTTTGTATTACGATAATTTTAGAATTGTAAAAATTTCTGCTTCCATTAAAATATATGAAGTATAACGTAATATGTATTATAAAGATATAATGATACACAAAGAACACAAAATTTCAGTAAAATAACTTTTAATGGAACGCTTTCATAGGGGATATGTAGTATACACAGATAGAAATACACAGTATACATAGATACTATTTGATTACATAAGTTGTCCGATAAAATTAAATTTTTCTTTTATAAAAACGAACTTGGTTTGTGAGAATTAAGTATGATTAAAACAAAGTTTTCTGTTTTATAATTAAAAGGTCAATATAAAAATGTTTCATTATTATTTTCAATTACAAAAATAATAAGAAATTGAGTGAGGGGAGGGAGAATCAAAATTACAACTTATTCAATTGAAAAATCGCATCTAAGAGAAAAAAATTAGAAGCAAGTGATACGCTTAGTGATACACAAGTGATATGCTTAGAAGCAAGTGATACGCTGTAAAGCAAGCTTTACATTTATTATCAACAGTAAAAAACGAAAAAAAAAAAAAAAGTACCATCAGTGGCGCACACAGGATTTTAGTTTGGGGGGCTGGGGCTACAAATACTTATAGAAAATTACTTTATTGAAAAACAATATTCTGAACACGGTTATAGTGACTTCGATTACAGTTATAACTCTCTTATAACGTCTAAAATATTCTGTATAAATTGTTTATACAATACAACCCAGTTCATAAATATTTATCTGATATTTTCAGTGGCATTGCAACCAAAACACTACGGTATTTCATACACTAAGTAAGTATTTATTTAAAAATCAACGTCCTTTTTTCAAATATTTTAGAAATAATTTGAAGACAATTTTTAAAAAATAAAATATTCCTCCGTGGGTGGGCCTATGATTATCATGCTACTTTTTTTCTTTTTCAGAGTAATACCCGACAACTATTACAAAGTAAATAAAATAAAATTATTAGAACATTTTTAAATATTTCAAATTAGAGTAATAATTGATTTAAATTAAGTAATAATTTAATTTAATATCTGTATGCATCCTTTATAAATATATATTAGACGTTTAACAAAATAATTATTTATACCAATTAATAGTTTTAAAAAGAAATTACATGTGTGATACATTCAAGTCTGAGGCAAATAAATGGAATCTTTTAAACTTTAGTCAAACTCTCCAGAAACAGACAAAAATTTAAATTAATAAATCCAAAGAAATTACAATCAAACTATTTGTAATATTATTGCACTCAAATGCTGTTAGGAAACAAATTGTATGTTATATATTACTAAAATCTTTCAAATGATATCTTTTTGGAATGTGGAATTAAAAAAAAATTAACTAAAGCACTTTAAAAGAATATAACAATAAATCTTCGGTAGGGATAAAGGTTAATATTTTCATAATACATTATTCGTTCTATTTATTTCTTCTTTTTAAGGAAAGCTTACACTTAAATAACCCATTACTTTCTTTAATGAAACTTGGAATTGAATATTCTAGTTAAATTAAGCAACCTTTTGAAATTATAGTAAGTTCATATAGATTATAGTCTATACATATGAAAGTAATATATTAGTTCACATTAATATAAACAGGGCATTTTCTTAGACTTACTAGAGTTTTCCTTCCGAATTCTTTGAGATATTCCTCGGACTAAATGATAGATCCTTCGCGAATTTTCCTACAAGATCGACGGCTTTCTCCATTATGCCACCGTTCCTTGTGTGACTGGACACTGCTGGACATTATCTCGATAAACGAATCCCAAGTATTTCCTTAAAACGAGCAACTTCTATCAATTTTGTTTCAAGCACACTTATAGCTTTCTTCTTGCATATTTTATGAAAGAATATGCTTAAGATAATTTTGAAAGCCTAGAGGTGGATGGTGACAAAACACAACAAAGCACACTTTTCAAAAGTCCCGCGTACTGCGTACTGTAGCGTAGCGTGCGGCGTGGGTGACGGAGAAAGGTCGGGGGAAAGATGAACTACCCTCGTGACGTCACAGAGGAATTTTTATGATGGGTAGGAGGCCTGTTCTTCATAGATGGTGTTGCACCAGTTCATATTTTAAAAACTTTAAAAGATTCTATTTTCAGTATAAGCTTTATTTTTATGTTAATTTATTGCATACACATAGTTAAGCGTTAATCTTCTTTATTGCTATTTATATTCATAAAATAGTTAATTGTTAATAAATATCACAAGACTCAAAACCATGTACATTAATTTTCTTTTGTATACAGCCCCTTTTTTGCTGCTCTAAAAGTGCTCTAACTTTAAGCAGCTGTAGCCTGAATTTTGGTCATAAAAGGATGATTTTTTGTGTGTGTGTGTGTGTGTGTGCATGAAATTGCATTAAGAAAGATTTTCTAAATATAACTGGGGGACTGTATAAAAATTTAAATTTTGTAATAGGAATTGATTTATTGACTTTGATAATTGATTATGTAATTTAAAGCATTTTTGCAACCGTAACTATGTGTCTCTGACTAACGGTTTAGGAAATAGCCATTGGACACTATTAGCACTGAACACCCATATGTGTGAGTGTGTAATTGTTTTTTTTTTTTTTTTTTTTTTTTTTTTTTTTTTTTAAGGGAATGAAGACAGTCTCAGTGAATCTTCAACTCTCTCAGTGCCACACAGTCGAGTGCCAAGTCCCTCTCCAAGTAATTCCTCAGATGACTCAACTATTCTGGAAGAACCTGATGAAGATATAGAACAAGAAATCATTGAAAAGAAAAGGAGGAGAAAAGATATCTTTAAAAAATTTGGAAAACGCAACAATACTTCATTTAATATCCATAAGATATCATTTGTGGATATGACATTTTGGAGGGAGTAAGTTATTTTTGCAAGGTTTTTTTTTTTTTTAGAAAACTTAGGGATTGCACAAAAATAAAAATACTAAAAAAATATATGTCATGACTAATGCATTGAGTGAAAAAAGATTGCTTCAAAATTTCTAAAGGTTTTCTCAGAATAGGTAAGTATAGTTGCTCATCATTCTTCTTGCATAGTGTAGGTATATTCCTTTAACAGTGATGAAAATGAATTGTGTGCTAGTAGTTTTCTTTCTTTTGACCACAAGGGCTCAATAATATAGATAGATAGGAACTGTGGTATAGCCATGATAAATGTGACATTTCACTCTCGGTCTCACAAAACCACAACTGGATGATGCAAACAGTCTTGGTACACAATATCACCTCCGAGGAACAAAGTTTGTATCATGGAATAGATGTGTTCAATCAAAATGGTGGCATAATCATTAGCAGTAACGTGATAAGTAGAATGATGATGGTTTTCGTGAAATATACAAAACCCTGCCTAAACTATGATCAAACCTTCGTTATGTTTCTTGGCAGCAAACAGTCTCTGTTGCAAGCTTTAGACTGTTTCCTTGTTGAAACCTTACTGAAAGTGGAAACAGTATGAAAGAAGACTTGCATAACTGAATCATCTTTTATTGTTCCACATTTTATTATATTGTTATAACTTTTTCCTCATGGTGGAATTTAGATTTGTGTTAAGTGGCTTATGCAGGGATGTGCCAGCTGCTCCAATTGCTCCATATTGCTTCAAATCAATGATGATGCTCCAATCTGCTACAAAAAGATCATTTTTGGACCAAATTCACCAAAAGTGTAATTTGAAATTTTTCCATGTTCTAAAAATGCTTTTAATCTCCCAAATTTGTATAAAAAATTTCATTGCACATTCTAAGCAGTTTAATTTCAATCTTTTATCCATCAATCTTAAAAGCAGAAATTTTTCCTTTGACATTCCTTTGTAATCTCTAATACTTGAAGAATAAAAATTGGCCCATATTTTAAATTTAATAATTTTATTTAAGTTGATGAAATTTTTAATTTTTTTAAGCTACAGGCAGTAGTTATAAGGTTTAGTAAATATTGGGTTTTTTTTTTTTGTATTATTTAAAATAGATATTTAGTATAACACTGTTTAAAATAACTGAACTTTTTAATAATTATTTTTTGAAACTTCTGACACACCCTTGTAGAAATAAAATTTGAAATTATATAAAGCAATGTCAAATTGGATGAAAAATCTTTTGTTTGCGAGACTTTAGATTCACCACTTCTAACTAAAACTGGTCATATCGTGTAATTTTTAATTTAAATTGGGGGAGGGGAGAAAAAGATAGTGTAGATGAGAATATGATGTATTTTTATGTAAGAATTGTCAGTGCATGTGTAGTTTTTGTTGCTAAGTGTTTTAAGAACCTCCCTAATTTTCATTTTTCAGATTAGCATACTTAAATGACTTCTCCCTTCCCTTGAAAAGTAAATTTCGTGTTTCAAAATTGATATTCTTGTACTCCATAAGTGACTTTTTTGTGTTCCAAATTGCTCCAGAAATCTGTTTTTCTTGCTCCAAAAATGTGTTTTTTCTTGCTCCAATATTTAATAAGCAGGCATGTGCCAGTAGAAACGGGCACATGCCTGCTTATGAATTGCAGCTTGTCTTCATATAACCTACTTGTAGAATTTTCAGCATATTGTTTTGGTGTTGACTGAGTTTGTAAATCCAATATTCAGTTCAGCAGAAGTTGTCTTAAATTTCCATCACAAACTTCTTCAATGATGACACATTTGCCCTGATTATTCAACAACTTTCTTCATTCTTGCTATGATTTATCAGATGCATTTTTATTGCTTTCTTGTGTATGGTAAAAATCTTAAATATTGTGCACTTTGAAACTCCAAACACTTTGGTTACATTGATTACAAATGCATTACTACATGAGCACTGACAATTTCCTAATGTTAGAATACATTGCACATGTTAGAATACATTTGCATACCATATATTACAACAGTTGTGTCAGTTTCTTTCCAAAACAACTACAACAAACATTATAACTGAAGTTTGCCATGTATTAAGGGTATACAGGGAATGCTGGAAGGAAACTACATCACCACCACCTAGACTTGGCTCAAATAAACATCTCGGTTCAAACATTCATTTTCACAGTTTCCCATGTTTTTCTCCACTTTCTGCTCATTTACCTTATAAGATTCCACTAAAAAGTAAACTTATTTAAAGGAGCTGTAAAATGTAGTGTTACTTGCAGGTGCTAATGACACAGACTGTGCCATTGAAATTCTTAAGAGGAAGGAAACCTAATAAATAAACTTTCACATGCAGATAAACCATCAAAGTTCAGGTCATTCCCTGAAAATAATTCAGCGGAAAGGGGAGAAGCAACATGTCCTTCCTTCAGAAATGTTTCGTGAAATGTGTCTCGAAATTACTCTTTACTTCATAGAAATCTGTTTTTTTTCGGGGGGGGGAGGGGCTTGTGAGGGGGTGAATTAACACATGCTTCTTTGCATACAGGCATACATATCTGCACAGCTCAGAGCTCAAGCATTTGATTGTATTATTGATTAAGGAAATCGTATAAATTTTTAATGAAACTTCTAAAATTTTCATTTCTTTAAATATTCTTGTTCTTTGGTGAAAGTGCATGCGTGAAGAGTTTTCTGCAATTTTGTTTAATTTGCAGATTAGCAGTTTTCTGCATTGTTTTCTTTGTCAGTTCAGCAAATTCTGCTGTTCGTTTATCAATGCGTGAAAAATTGCAATAATTCTTTTATGTTCCAATATATAATGAAAATCAATTGTTTAGTGCTATTTTAAATAAAAAAATTTGATTTTTGTAGGATTTTATTTTGTTAAATAATTTAGTAAAGAAAAGAATCTAAAAAATGCTTGTGAAGACTATTGAATTGTACTAATTTTCAAATTGGAATGTTGGCAGCTAACAATAGCTAATCGTCTGGTCTTGTGATTACCATTCTTGCATCTAATCCAGTAGTTTCTCAAATCTCTGAGTAGACAGAAGTAATCTAATGGTATTTAATCACATAAGTCAAGCTTCACTAATTAATTTTTTGACTTAAAAATAAATTTCAGCTTAAAATAAAATGGTTTTCAGGCATGTGATTTTCCCTTGTATTAGCAGAAATCCGCTAATTTTAAATAGCTGATTAGTGGACTTCCGCAAATTTTGATGTTTTCAGATCTTCTACAAATTTTAAGATTTTCAGATCTTCAGCAAATTTCATTCAGATTTTCTTCAAACGGGTTTATATTAAAGTAGTTTTGTCTTATAAACTGTGTCATTACTGCACTGTTGTTTGTAAATAAATGGAATCCAGTGGGCTCACCCGACTGATCATGTGTTTCTGCAGATTTTCCATAATCTTGAAGGAAGTAAGGAGGCCTATGGTAAACACGCAACTAGAAGCAGCAATGGGAGTACTCTGATTATCTGCTGAGCACTTCACTTTTAAAAACTCCTCTATTATATATATTGTGCTGTTAATGAGTGATATTAAAGCATCTGATTATTTTAGTATTGAATGTTTGTTAATTACAGACACATAATGCCGATATAAGTAATTTTTATCGTTAATTTCATATTGGGGAACTCTGACATTTTGTTGCTTCATGTCTCTCTAGCCAGTTGGAATCTTAGTCCCTTTGCTGTTTCTAGGCACTTTACAATAGAAAGAGTAACATGATCTGCGATTGCTAATCTACTCGACATAAGGAGATGGCCTTTGGAGAAATCTCCACCTTAATCGCATGTACACCTGTGCACGGTCAGTGTGACATATTTTGCAGACTGTGGTTTGCAACTATTGGGTAAATCAGATGAATCGGATAATTAAACAAAGGATAAAGGCTCTCGTGTTTATGCACATGTAGTGACATAGTCTGGATGTTTATCACTTCACATTCGTGATTAATTTTTTTTGCATGTGTACCCAATCATACAGGTTTACTTGTGAACTGTCTTTATCTGCACTTATTTTGAATTGGAAAAATGGTGTACGATGTTGATCTTGTATAAATCAAATGAAGCCAAGGTTCAAGAAATCGACAAAAAAGTTAAAAATAAGTTCCGATGGGTATGGCTGAATAAAAAGGTTAACCTTAAATTATCAAAATGTGAAGTATCTGTCACACTGTCAAAATTTATCCATAAAATTGATGTTCCTGGTAAAGCGAAATGCAGCCTTTGCTATGACCTTTATACTACAGTCGAAGAGTGTGGAATTCATTTTTGAGCCATTTAAACAGTCATAAACATTTAAAATTCATGGAAATGAGAGGAGGAAATACTGATTTAAGATGCAGTATATTGGCAGATAGCTAGCAGCAACCACATTTCAGTTCAAGTAATCAGCCAGCTGTGCCTGTCTCAGCTCATGTTGAGCCAAGCAACAGTACTGTCATTTATTACTGAACACAGTTTTCCCTTTTCTGTTGCCCTGCACCTTATTAGTTTTGCAAAAGAATTTGTCTGGGACTCTGAAACTACAGGGAGAACTGGCTTGTAACTGTCGAGCAAAGTTAGCGACACAGCTTTTTGATTCTTCGATGCCTGCTCTTCCAATCATGGCTATGCAGTAGTAGTGAAGTGTTGGATTGTTTACTCGTTAATTTGGAACATGAGCTGGGTTTAGACTGTGAGACAGGTTAGTTTTACCCTACTGTGTGTGATTAATAGCTTTCCTCATTATCTATGGATTGGACTTCTGCTTCTATCAAAATGAGGTATTAGCAGAAACTTTCAAAAGTGAAACCATAGAAAATTTGAAAGACTTGTTTTTCTCTTTCAATATTGACAAATCAACCAGCAATAATTTAATCAGAGTGCTGTCAATTCTTGTCAGCTACTACAATGATAGCCAACAAACGGTTGCTATTAAGCATTTTGTCTTGATTAAGACTGCTTGCTTTAAACAGTGAAACCTTATTTCAAGAGATTAATAACTTGATAGTGGAAAGAGAAATATCATTCACAAATCTGGTATCAATAATGATGGATTTATATGCAGTGATGAGATGAGCCAAATCTGGAGTTCAGACCCGAATTGGGTATGAAAAAGCTCTGCATCTTCTGGATGTAGATGGGGATTCTTGTCATTACATCCATAATGCCTAAAAAATTCTTATTAAAGTTTTAGGAAAACATGTGGAAGAGCTCTTCACTGATTTTAAAAATGAATTCAGGTGGTCGGCCTCATTAAAATTAAAACTCCAGAAAATTTGTGAAAATTTGTATTTTTTGATTAACTTTTCAGCTCCACAGAGATACCTTAACCACAGATGGCTGGCTCTCTTGCTATGAAGTAGCTATTGAAATATCGAGAACGTGGGATGCTTTATCTGTTTTTTTTTTTTTTTTTTGTTGTTATTGTTGTTATTTTATACTTTCTTAAACTCGGAGGATGCAGTGAAGTACCAGTCTACAGTCTTGAATATTTTTAAGAAGAGAAACTTAATAAAGTCCACAGATCTGTCAAAGTTTTAAAAAATTCTAGGAGAACGGAAGAAAATTAGACCATCTACATATTAGGAAAAAACAGAAAGCAGTGAATTATTGAAAAGATATTTCGTAGTCAAAAGAAAACGTTATTGTTTTTGCAAGTGTATGTTGCTGTTTTACAATTGTTGAAGAACTATGTTACATTATTTCAGATGAAAGAACCATTAATCCACAAATTGCATGAAAAACAAGTGTTTTCAGAACATTTTTGCCATGCTTCCTGAAACCAGAAGTTATCAACTAAGAATCCTTAACATGCAAAGATTTAATTACATTGAAGAATGTTTTGTCAAACAAATACTTGTTTATAGGAACCAGTGCAACAACCACACAAACTAAATGTAACAAGTCAGACTTCTTAAATCTAAGAAGGACATATTTTTCTTATGGTAAGTACCTTCAAGGTACATTACATCTGTTAAATGAGTTTCTAATTAATGCTGCTGGAATAGACCCATCAAATAGGGGTAAAACAAACACATTAAAGAATCTAGAATGATTACCCATCATTTTTACTAATGCATTTTCGAATGAGGAATTAGAAATATATTTGCTAGAGATAAGAAAATATGAAATTGCAGATTTGCCTCCATTTGTGGCAAAAGGAAAAACTCTAAGCTTAGATAAGTGGTGGACTTCAGTGTTTCAAACTAAAGAATATCCCTTTCTGTCTAAGCTAATTAAAGCTGTTATTAGTTGTTTTCATGGTCCAGTTGTTGAGGACACTTTTAGTAGAATGAACAATATTGTCGACTCACGAAATGGCCGAATGAATATAAAACCTTATTTTGCAACTCAGACTAAAATACAGTTTAAGAGCTAAAGCTGTAACTGCTTTATAATTTTTCCACCTTGATAATATCCACAGAGATACTATAAAGATGAATTTTTGCAAGAATACCCAAACAGCAAATATAGGGAGGAAAAAGTTCTTTGCAGTAAGAAGCTCATGGAAACAAAAAGTGCAGGTCAGGCACTTATTAAAAAAAAAAAATTGAAGCTGTGTCACTTAAGAAGTTTTCCTTGGGGAAATATAAAATAAATAGGCAGATTAACAATTCTAAGAAAGCATCACTAGTTAAATGCTCTGCTTCTGTAAGCCAAAAGAATAATAAAAAATGTTATAAAAGATCTAGAGAGGACCAGGCTGACAATACTGAAGAGTCAAAACTAGGAATGTAATGGATATCCAGCAAGTAGCCGATATCCGGCTGACTTTTCAATATCCGAAATACCGTTGGATATCCAAATAATAACTACCGGATATCGGGCTATATACCACTAAAGTTCTATCTATAATGTGCATGGGACAAGATGGAAAAGTATATTTGAACATTCTTGTGATAAAGTGATATATAAAACAGAGGGATATACAGTGAAACCCCGGTTTAACATTACCCGTATTTACCGTTTTCCCGCTTATAACGTCATTTTCTATTGGTTCCAAATATCTTCCTATACTTGTAATGTTAAAAAATCCTGTCAATAACGTTAGATTTCCCGCATTTAACGTTTTTTCGGCGAGAAAAATGTGATGCATTTTCTCTAAAACAAGTCACAGTAATTGTGATGGGAAGGAAATAGTTCTTGAGAATGGCGGCAATGCGCATTCCTTTTCCTTTATTTGGATAAAAAGAGGGAAAATTACTCTTTATCTCCTCCAACTGTCCGAGCGCCTTCATTCCCATAAAAACGCAGTGTAGCCTTCTAGGAATTCCCTCCCTCCTTACAGGTGTTTCGGGTGTGTCTGGATTAATAAACTTGAAGAATGAGGCAGACGATTTTTGATGAATTGGGTTTAAGTGCTGGAGGAATTTCCGGTAGAGCAGGTTAGAAGCATAAAGTTACTTTAAAATTTTGTCATTGCTACCTTCCTGTATTCTGGACTAGATACAATAGACCATCTTCGGATTTTCACAACAGGAGGCCTTTCACACGACGCAAAAAGGGAGGTTACATGGGGAAAGGGTGGGAAGGCCATTTTCTGCCATTTCGATGGGAACCAACAGCTATGAGATTCTCTTTGGGAGCTAAAGAGTTAAACTGACCACCCATGAATACAATTCATGGAAGGGATAATAAACGGCTTTTCTATAGTATCTTTTATGCATCTGTTTATCTGATGATGATTGTGATGAGAGAGAAGAGTTCTTTCCTTCGTCGTATGATTTTCATGAATACCTATCCTATGATGCAAACGTCGTGACTTCAGAGATTCCGTCAATCAATGATTTGATTGACTCAGAATCAGATAGCTCTGAGGAAGAACAAAATGATAATGAAGAGGGAAGTATTATTCCCTCAATTTACAGAGGCAGGGAGAAATTTTCAATCTTCATCCTTTTTCTAAATGACAATCTTTAATGAGCATTCCTTTATTGAAGTCTCCAGTGCCTAATGATTAAAAATTAATCCTTATTTTACATTTTATTTTTTAATTGAATTTAGTTAGTTAAATTCATTTATGATTTTCTGCAAGTTTCAATTGATTTTTAAAGTTAAGTCTACTTAAAATAAGTATATTTAAAATGTGTTTGGGAAATATTTATCAATGAAAATTATAACATGGCTGCTTGTGCCGACAGCGATGTTGTAACATGGTATTTTACTAGTTTAAAATAGTTGTTTTAGTTACTACTACAGAATTGTGCATCATTATCACTCCATACATAAAGTACTTTGACTAATCTTTTGTGTGTGTGTCAGCCGGTCGGAATGTCGAAATCAAGAGTAAAAAAAGTAAAATTGTTGTAAAATTTGTAAACTAATATGTTTGAAATGATTTTTTTATGAATTTGTCCCCCTTTCCCATTTTTTCCTTGATAGTGCCATATGAATTTTTGTGCTGTGAAAGAATGCTCGTATATTTTAGAAGCTAAACAATTAAACAGATGTATTTTTGTTTTTTAACTTGTAGTTTAAAAAAAAATATTTTTGATTAACGAAATTTAATGCATAACCTCAAAAATTCTGTTTCATACCTGTATAAAACTACAAAGGAAAGCATTATAATTTCATTATAAATATCATCCGGCAACCAGCAAAATCACTATCCATTACATCCCTAGTCAAAATTTTAGAGGCCACATCTAACTTCTGGCGGTTCAAATGTCACTGGTATTGCTACAGTCGCCAAGAATGTTATTAATGAAATACAATATAAAACAAAACTGCTAATGTAGATCAAAAGGAACTGTGGGGAGAAATTGCAGGCCCTTAAAAACTAATTTTGTAAAATTTTATTTATGAAAACACACGAGATAATGAAAATGAGATTGTTTAAAATATTTTAGTTTGTTTGTGAATTTTGAAGATAGCTGGTATGCATATATATATTCACATGCACTGCTAATAAGTGTTAGGACTGGGGAAACTTAGTGTAAGATTTGCTATTCATGGTGATCTCATACTTAGATCATCTTCAGTGAATTTTGAGGTAACGTATGCATATACAGTCAACTCCCTCTAATCCGCACTCACTGGGACCAAGGGTTGTGCTGATTACAGGATTTTGCGGATTATAGGTCATTTTTTTTTTTGTTTACATTTTTACATTTAGAATTTCCTTTAAATTATAGTCAATTTACTGTAAACAAATAGGAAATGATGAAAGAAAATGCATATGCTATTGAATAAAAACACAATTAAATGTCAATATAAATACAATAAATAATACAATTAAATTTAGAGAATTTACTAAAGGTCAGATGAAAGAAAATATTTATACTGCTGAACTAAAACACTATTTTATTTAATATTAAATACAATTACTAATACAAAATTAAAAGAATAAATTCTCTCTAAATTTTTATTTATTTTTCATTTTTTCAAACATTGCAGTGATTGTAATTTGTTTAAGAGATTTTAATTTTTCTTCAGAAATTTTGTCCTGAAACCTTCTAATTATCAGTAACTCTTGGTCACTGACAAATGATTGCTTTTGCAAAATGTTTAAAGGGACCCCGAATCCGGAAGTTTTTCAACAAACAAACATTCTTTTTTTTTAAGGGCAGTTGTTGTTGTTTTTAATTTCTTTAAAAGACCGTTTTTAACTAAATATATATCTATTATAAAATAAACAAGCTCAATCAGAAAGGGAAGAATTTCACTGGTTGCTCACGAAGGGAGGGGGGGGGGGCATGCGGTGCATCATTTGTATATTTGATATCTCAGTATTACATTAATTTCAGATCTTGTGAGGTAATTTTCAGTTTCTCGTAATGTAAAAATATATCTTATGCTATTATATAAGCTCTAAAGAGGAAAAGAATGTTATCCTCTTCACACAAACACACGTGCATTACATTTCAAGTGCTGATGATTCATTATTTCTGCATGTGCTCCTCCAGCAGTTAAATATAAACAAAGAGAAAGGCCATGTGGTCTGTTTATGCTTTTCTTTCTTTCTTCCTACAGAACTACAGTTATGTGGAGAAAGTTTTTGTTACATAATAAATCGCTAGACAGAAGATCAAAGGGGTGAGGTAGGGGGAGAATCGGAAAATTGCGCAACTGTTGTGTCGTCTGCCAAATCGCGGTTTTCGTTTAAAGTTAAACATGTTACATATTTTCACCCAATTTTTATTGCAACGGTCAATCTTTATGGTCGTCTCGTGAGTTTTTCTCTCTCTCATAGAGCAAACATTTTCGTTGATTTTTTGTTTGTTTGATTGTTTCATTCAGGAAAAGAGTAAAGCGATGTGATTGGACGATGCATTGCTTCGGAGTTCGTTATTTACATCCATTCACTGAACACATGCAACTTAGGATATAAGTTTCTGTATGTTTAATTACATGATAATATCCTCAAATATATGAAATTATTTACTTCAAATACCTGTGGAAAATCATTAATAAATGTCTTTATAACATTCAGCCAATCAAATAACTTCTATAACAGTAATACTACCAGTTAAATGCCGCTCAAAATGTAAACAAAAAGTTTGTTTACATTTAAATAATATCGCGGATTACAGGTGTTTACGGATTAGCGGGAGTTGACTGTATATTCACATGCACTGTTTGGATTGGGAGACTTTTAGTGTAAGATTTGCTATTCATTAAAGACAGTAAGATATTCTATAAATTCAAATGAAATGAAGAGACCTATATTTTTCCTCTGTATGACTTTTAATTCTTTTTTTTTTCTGTGTGAGTGATTATACAGTAGAAGATCTTTATAATGCAAACCTCGAAATGCAAGGTTTTGCATTATATAGAATTTTGCGTTATATGGATCATTCACTTATATCATTAAACTTCCCTAGTAAACATATTAAAATATAGCTAGAACACATAAATATAATGCTTAAAACTTTTTTTAAATACAAATACTACTTTAAAAAACAAAAAAATGGAATTTATTTATTTACCGAAAAAATAAATAAATTGAAATTACCAAAAGCATTAAAGTTTATTTGTTAAACAATATATTAATTTTGATTTGTTTTAGAATTTGCAATCTCTCAACAACTAACTTTTCTTGCAGCCTTTGAACAGGTAATAATTTTACTTTGGTTACACAGTCTTGTGTTTCTAGGAATTTAAAATGTTGATCTCTTATGGAAATTTCTTCAGATTCTGAAAGTTTTTCAACTTTCTCTCCACCATTTGATTTTGTTTCAGAATTGTTTTCCTCTTGTTTTGAAACAGAGGAAATTATTTTAGCACTGGTCAAATGGTTAACAATTTGACTTATCATCCATTACCAAATATTCAAAATGTTTTCTTCATGCAGGTTTGCAAACTGAGTACTTTCCATTTTGTGCACAATGCATTAGTTCAGCAGTTTTCATTTTAACTAAAGATGGCTTAAATCCAGTTCCAAAATTCAGTTTTAAAATAGTGTTACATTGAGAAAACTCCCCTACTTCTCATAGACTTTTTAAAAGTATTTTACTGTCAATATTGAGACATAAGCATATCGTCGGGCAGGGGGCGGGGGCGTGTGCCAACCCCCCCAACTTTGTTTAGAAAACCATTCATTTTAAAACCTTTCTTCTTGCCAAACTTGAAGAAACATGGCTATTTTTACTTTAGAATATGCTATGTGCATTCTCCCACCCACACGCACACACATAAAAAAAAAAAAAAAAAAGCTTTTGGTGATGCTACGCGTCTGATTTGGGAAGCCAAGTAACGGCATACGATTTAATATAAAACAAATCAATTTACAAAGAGAAATATAACTAAATAAATAAACGTCTGTTTGGGAAGTCAATGGTAGAGGAGGGAGAAAGAGAGTGGTTCGGTAGTGGAGGGAAAAAGGGAGAGGTTCGTGGTTTTATTAAAGTAAACATTCCTTCCTCTTCGACCCGGCCGGTCAGCTGTTATGCTGATAATGCATAATGCATGCATGGGAGAATAATTGTTTATTTTAAGCTTGGCATGTTGCGGGATTTATCTAATGTCTCAAAATTAATTCCCTAGGAAAGCAATTTTAAAAAAAAAGGCAGATTGTAGAAATTTCTTAATTGTGATTTTCTCTGTTTACATCCGCAGTGTTAATGCGGTTTATGGAGAATTGCGGTTTATAGAATTGCGGTATATCGATCTTCTACTGTACTAATATACAGTTTTAAATGAAAGATTATTTTGTGCTTGACTTCATTTTCTATGAAAACATGATTATTTCATATCATTGTACCCATTAAAATTTCTGAATTTTATGTATATTTGACTGAAGCAAAAGAATTTATAATAGTTATTTTAAATATTTCTGTATTTCATATGTCCATGTATTGTTTATGTGTGTGGATGGATTAATGCAATTTTGTGGGTGGGGGCAATCAGTTAAAATTTGTCTGTTTTAAGGAAGTAAATTAGGATCTCTCTCCCTCCCATAGGTTTTCTAAATCTCAATAAATAGAATGTTAACAAACATCTTAATACATTTTGGTTGAATTAGAATTGCGGCTGAAAAAGATTGCTGACATCTGATCTAATTGGCTGTGCATGATAGCATTGAAATACATTAATTCTATGAAAATCTTGCTGAATAATCAGAAAATAAACTTTAAGGTTTTGAAAAGTTGAAAACAGGTTTAAAAACAAAATGCAGCATATATTAATAAACATTTGCACATGTGAATCACACAAACCTAAAAGTTTGCACTTCTGATGTTAGATTCATTACATCTTGCTTTGTAATCAATTTTAATTCAAAATTATGCATATCTTCTCACACATAAAAACTTTCATAACGGTAGTTTTTAATAATAAAATAATTTTTTATTCTTGTAGAGAGCAGATTTGCTGTGGAGTTATATTCCGGGGACCTCATGGAGAGGCACTAATATATCCTAAGCTCCTCCGTCCATGCCACTGTCGAAGAAATGGAAATTCTGGAAATAACTTTTTGTCTCGAGAAGCACCTGCGCCATTTCTACCTAATGCTACCAACACTGCCACACATGTTGCCTGCTCACCAGGGCGAAATCACTTTCCTAATGGAATAAGTGCTTAACAGTAATTAATTTTAGGGTGTAATTTTTTTTATCCCTCTTTTGTTTGTTTTTGTTATGAATATTTTAAATATGTTTATTATTTAATATCAGAGTAAATTTTATTGCTCTGTTATTGATTGTCATTCTACTATTTTTGAATGCTACTACTTGTGCTTCCATTTTGTAAATGAGAAGTTAGAGTGTAATTTTAAACTATCAGTTTCATTCAGTGTTATAAAATTGCTCATATATATCTTATTTTCATTTTTCTAGATTTTATCATTTTAAAATAATTGATTCGTTGAATCAACAGCAATTTTTCTAAGTGTTTGTAAATGTCAGCTACTTTCATATAATATTAATAAGTCCTAGTCAATAAAGTTTATTAATGCATTTAAAAGATAAGCAGGTATGAAAATAAATATTGGAATGCATTCCAGTTGTGCTGGTATTTTTAGAAATGATTTGTGACTGACTTAACAGCTATGCAAAAATATTATATATAAGATATCATTGTTATTATTTCATAAAACTTCTAACAAGTCGGCATTACTATCAGGGCATCCCCACAGAATTGTTACTATGCATTCATTTTTGTTTTGTTTTAGTCATTTAATCATTTATTTACTTGTT
Source organism: Cheiracanthium punctorium (assembly GCA_038373885.1). Lineage (NCBI taxonomy): Eukaryota > Metazoa > Arthropoda > Arachnida > Araneae > Cheiracanthiidae > Cheiracanthium > Cheiracanthium punctorium. The sequence goes on from JAWZYV010019369.1 coordinate 1,164,219, forward strand.
ATAATAAAGTGTTTAAGTAGTTTTTATACTTCAGTTTTTGTGATATTCAGCTTTGTGAATTTTAAAATAATTATTTATAACTATGTTTCTTCCTGAATCTCAGTTTTTCTTTTTTTTTTAAATATAGTGTATTTACTTTCATTCTTTCATAAAAATTTGTAGCTATGAACATCATTTTTATGTGAAAAAGTTTTATATATTGTTTCAGCGTGGATCATTTGCTCATTATCATTCTACTGGCTTCTAAGAAGACAGTTTTCAGTGAAACAAAGTTTGCTGCGTACGGTTTTCAATCTGAATTTTTCATTTCTTCTCCATTAAAAATACTTTATGGAGAAGGAATGTAGGATTCTGTTAAATAAAACATTTAAATAATTAGTTATCTTTTAAAATTTAAAAGTTTTTATGAAGTTGATCATGAACAAAATTTATGAAAATGTTTCTATTGTGATGTGTATATGGATGCATTGCTATTAGCTTCTTATAATCTATATAATATCTAAAACATTTTTTACTTTTAACACATATCTGAATTATAAAATATTGTAAATATATATATTACATTATAATTCACATATATGTATATTTTCTGTAACACAAAAGGAATTTTTTATATAACGTTACAGTTGAAAAATCAAAAACGAGTTAGATGAAGATAACACATTAAATGACTTAAGATCTGCATTAAAAACTTTTCCCCTCTATATATTTTTAATAGCAAAATTATCAAATGCACCTGAATAATTTACATAACTCTTTTTTATGATACAGTTTATTCATCTCTTCATGACAATTAGTGGTACATATCTAGGATCTTGTTGCGAACAATCACTTATCCAGCAATTTATTGTGGAGATCATTCTTCATGTATATATAATTTTGAATGTTTCACATGTAAGCAGGCAGCTTTATGTTTCCAAATATTTATGCCTTGAGATGACAATGAAACTATAGAAAATCTAGTCAAATGCTTTTTTTTTTTTTTTTTTACTTGTTCAAAGAGTAGTGTAAGATTGTTTTGGAATGATTTTAGAGCCCTTATACCATGAGCCATTATTTAAGCATTCGTGAGTACTCATAAATATTTATAGTTAAACAGTGGCTTTACCCTATGCATTTTGAAAGTGGTACTACAATCTGTTTAAAAGGTTACAATTTAATTTTTTTCCTTACATTTTTTGTTGTCAAAAAAGTTCTGAGTAACATTTATTTTTATACCTTAACAAATACTTTAATACATTTTTACTATTAAATGTGACTGACCCAAACACAGATATACTGAAGTGGACGTGTGTAGGCACTGTGCACTATAAAGAGCTTATATTCAAAGGATTAAAATTTTCCTCCAAATTATCAAAACAACAATTAAATAAGACAATTACGTATAACACGTATTTTCCCCCATATAATGCAGAGATTTCCCACGTTATGGCACTTGTTACGAATTGTGATTCTTCAGCGGAACGATCTAGTGAATTTAAAATAAATCTTCAATACTGTCTTGCACCATATGTAAAAATTCAGAAAAAAAAACATAAAATAGAAAACGAAGAATCATTAGATAATGAAATTTCAATTAATGTAGACGAACAAGAAGATATGCTCTTAAGTAAAGAGAATAACAAAGCTTCAAATTGTGAAATATTTGAAGATTTTATTAAAAAAAGATATCAGCGGAACGTTATTTCAGATAGCTCCGACAGCGAATAAACATGTAACATAGCTATTTTTGGAATTATGTAATTTTTTTTTAAATAACTGTTTTTTAGTTACATAATGTTCTTAGTTTGATTTTAGTAAGATGCGCATATTTAGTTTTTCCTTAATATTCGATTTACTTAAATCATTTGTACGTAACTCGTTATACGGGGTCATAGAGTGCGTTATACGAGTATACTCCTACAACACGTTTTCCTATAACGCGGAACGAATCTACAGTGTTATAGGGGGATTACTGTATATGCAAATGTGGTGCCAAAGAAATGACCAATTAAGAAATGAGATTTGAAATAAAAGTAACGTGTTATGAAGTTATTATGGTTTTTTTTTATCTTTTGTTTTTGGATTACATGTAGCTATCACAAAGTACTCCATTAGGTACAAAGATTCAAAGATTCTCATATTTTTATGTCTTAACATGTGGTTATTAGTTTTTTAAAGTTCAATGTCAGCAGCTAAATTTTAATAAAACCACATGTTTCAGTAAAAAATGTTTTTTGATTATTATGAAGTAATAATTTTTAAATTTTTGAAAATGTAATAGTTTTTATAACTAAGCATATGCTTCAGTCAGTGCATGTAAATTAAAAATATATATATATTAACACAGATTGTGTGAAGTGATGACTTTTCCATTTCTTTATGTAATATTGCTGTTTCTGTGATTATGCATTATGTTTCAACTATGTTTATGACACAAGTTCCTAGTACCTTTGTGTTAAGGCAAACCTGCATGAGGATTACCTGGCTAGGAAGAGGTGCCATGGGGAGAGGTCTTTTCAGGGGGCTCTAAGGTATGTTGCTTCTAGAGAAAGCCATCCATAAACTCCAGACCACTAGATCTGCAGCCGCATGGTAAGCTCAAACTCGTGTAGTACCATTTACTGTCTTGAAGAGGTGATTTTTTAATTTTTTAGCCATGCATAATAATCTAAATTAATTTTGAAAACCATATTTAAGTATTTCACAGTGCATTATTTAATATGAACGTACCAAATATCTTGACTGTTATATGTGTTGTATGAATTTCATATATACTGTATTTTATTCTCCAGTGCATTGTTTTATTTATGCTTTATCAATTTTTATTGTCAACTGTTTAGATAAATTATTTCATATTCATTATTTTGTGAATATATTTGTTTTTATTTCTGTGATACTTGTTGATTCCTTCCTAGTATTCATTTGTGGTAGATGAAATCATTTTCTCAAATGTTACAGTTTTCAGTATTTCCACTTCTATTATTTAAAAACTATTAATTATATTATTAAAAGAAATTATTTTGCTGTTCTTTGTTATGTTGTTTGATTAGTTTATTGTTTTTCAATACATGTTTTTAATTGATGAATCAAAAAAAAATAATAATAATGAATTTTATAAAGGGTTTTTATTGTCGTTGTTTGTTTGCTTAAGTATTATGAGAAATATTTCTTAAAGAATATTGCTTACAATTGTGAAAGTTTGCTGTTAAAATACAGCATATCTGCTTTTATGTGGCAAGGAGGTTTAATTTGAGTGCATAATTTCAAGCTTTTCAAAATGCAAAAATGAATAGTTTTTAATGCTGTTAAATAATTTCAAAATTTTATAATTGGATATCTTTGTTACTTAGTCAAGAGACTATTATTTATTAATATTGAGATGCGGTGGAAAAACTATTTAAAAGATATCTTGCAATATTTAATTTTCTATAGTTAAAAATTTATGAATTTGCATTTTAAATCAAAATTGATTGATATGTTGCTAATTAACTCCCGAAAAAATGAATTATAATATTAATGCATTAAGTATATTCAAAGTCTGCTTATTCTAGAAATACTTCATAAAATATTTACTATTTTTTTTTGGATTCTAATGAGGCTGTTTAACGTGATGTAGACTTATTTCCTGTTTGTCTAACACTAAATGAAAAAGTAAATAAAATAAAAATGACCTTTATATGTATGAAAGTAGAAATTTATTTATTAAACATATAAACATGTTGCTACATTTGTATAATTTTAAACCATTATATTTATTTATTTCAGAGTGTTTAAATTTATTTCACTGTTCATAATACCTTTTTAAATATGCTAAATTGCTTTTAAGATCATCATCAAAATTTTTATTTGCATATAAGCATGAGAAATAACTAATAAACTTGTAAAATTATGTATTTGTTGTTCAGAGGAAAATATGAAATTGTTGTTGCAATTTATTTTTGTTTTTAAGTATTAAATGTTATGTTATTTTCTTTTGTATAGATCAAAATTTTGTTGTTTTAGATACTTGTAAAATTTTATTTTGTGTTATCAATAAATAATATTTTAAGTATTAAATTTTATAATATTGTTTCCTTTTGTGTAGATCAGGGTTTTTTTAGAGCTATTTAAAAAAAAAATTGATACATAATATCATGCAAATGTTATTGAAGTTTGCATAATATTATGTATCTTTCATTTTTTATGTTGTTTATATGTGTGGCAATACTTAATTTTCAAATTTTATTGTTTGAGAATTTCTTTACTTCATTAATTTATCAAAAACTTATAACCAAATTGTTAAACTTTATTTAATGTTCAAGTTTTCTGTTATATTTGATATTCTAGTTATATTTTGTTTTCTTCTGTATTTTACTATATTGGAAAAAAAACCTACTTAAAGCCTTCCTTACATTTGTATAAACGCATATACAAAAATGCACAAACACTTACTTCATACTTAGTAGCTCCTTAATCATTTGCATCTTAACAAAGATGCATCTTACTATAGTTGCATGCAAAATTTAATTTGTGCATCACACTTCTAAAAGAATATTGTAAACTCAAATGTAATTTTAAGTTTAATAAGAAAAACTACCTTTTAATAACATCTGATTAAATAGAAGTAAATTTTGCATATTTATAGCTAAGATAAATATGATTTTGCAACTGTACGTCAATATAATTTCAAGCATGCCACCTTTGGGTTTGAATCAAAATTGCTTTTTTAAAAATTAGTGATGACATTTTTTAAGGGTGCATGCTACATTTGCATTGCCACATAGATATTTCTGAACGGATGTAAGTAAATTCTTTGAATATTGCAATCAGTATAATAAATACTTTTTAGGTTTATGTAACTTCTTTTTTGCTGGAAATTTTTCCTTCTGAATTCAAAATCATACCTTTTAAATCGCTACTTTATGAAATGTTTTGAAAAATTGTTAAGCTGTAGACTGGGAACTACTTTAAAATGTGCAATTTTCTAAGTAGTGTTATCTTTTGCATGTTTTGTCTCAAGATTGCATACATTATATACATATATAGTATACTTAAATGTATCATTTGAAATGATACATCAACAAAGTGATGGTTTGTATATGTAAGTGGAAATGTGTATAGACTTAAAACTATGCACTTTCACATTCATAGACCATATATTGTGGTTTACTGTAGGAATTTATCTTTTATTAAACTTATCTTTTGTAAAGAATCATAAAAAATATTTTAAAGTATTTTACTTGAGAAATCAATATTTTTGTGTTTTCTGTATTATATTTCCACTTCATAAATTTAAAATAATTAAGCCTAAAATGTATTTTATGAAGCTAAAGTATCACTGCCAGTGTAAATGCTTTTGCTAATTTGTGAGAATGAATATGCATGTAATTCAACATTCATGTACACTTAACACATGTCAACCACATGATTTTTTATATTAGGGATTTTCATTTAAACCAAACTTTGTCATTTTTGTATTAGCATGGTTATATACTCATGTATTTCTCTATCTGTAAACTGTTTATATGTGAAGTTTGTCTTTGAGACTTTGTCAATTTACATGTTCTGAGGTTTTTAATCCATTCTGAACTTTTGTAACTATTTTGTCATTTTTTAAGGATATAGTATCAGAGGTTTCAATTTTGTTTCAGGTCATGTGGTCAGCAAAACTGTTTTATTACAGTTTGTATGACATGATTAATAATGCTGCTTTAAATTTCAGCTTGTGGTGTAAATTTCAAATATGTAATGTTTTGAAGCTTCAGATTTTGCTGTTAGATTATCTGGTTTTGTGCACATAAAGGTAAAGGGTTTTAAAAGTAAGATAATGCTTGTACAGGTGCTGATGTTTTGATACAACAAAGCGTATGTTATATATGTAAGCATTTACATAATACAGTTATTGTGGTGCTTACTGTGATCTGAAGGAAATGGTGCGAAGCACATTTTATAAGAGAATATGTACTGATATTGAAAAGAATGTATAGAGAGAAAGAGTATATATATTATATAAATATAATCTAAAATATTTTCTTGCATTTTGCTGGAAAGTTGTGGTAATGATAATCTAGATTTTTGTTAGAGACTTTACTCTATCTACATATGACATACTTTGAATAGGTTTCATGTTGAAAACTTTCGAAATTCTAATGAAAACTTCAAGATGGATTTTATTCTATCAAAAATGAAAACAAATGTTGGTTTTAAGAGTATATTGTAGAACACGAATTTTGGTATAAGTAGCTAGCTAGTCCCTTACACTGCCACTCCTAAATGTTTGTATCCTAGTCTGTGGAACAGGTGTATATGTGATAATTAAGAATGATTTAGTCAAGTATATATCTAGTTTGTATAATGTATTAAAACTAAATTTGTTATGTATGTTTAGGTTGTATGTATATAAATGAATTAAATGATGGTTATAGTATGGTTAAGTATTGGAACTATGGAATAATAAGTTTGTGTATGTATAAGATTCTGTGAAATCTTCGTTTTAAATTAAGAATTTTTAAAAGGACATTATACTGAAATAAAATATAATAGTAAAAAACAGTTCATTTAGGAATAACTATGGATAAATGTGCTGCGTATTTTTTCAAAGAAGTCCAAAATGAATCCTACTTGTACAGACATAAAAATATTGAGTAGGAAGCATGAAGTTGGTGCATAATGTATTTTGTATGATATATAGCACTTATTTTGTCTCAAAGCTAGTAATTGAATAATAAATTTTTGGTTGGCAAGGGGGTGGGGGGTAATATATTTCCATCAATTCTCAGAACTGAAAAAACACCATATTATGGTAATCTGGTTACATTCTCTTCTTGCCCATGATTGTCGAACGCCTAAACCAGTTAGCATCTCCTTTCTTATGTTATTGTATTTGAAGATATCTATACTAAATAATTCATTCATGTAATGAGGGAATTCCCATGAAGTGACTCAGGTGTCAGTTGATTTTTGTTGTTTCTTAGATTAGAAGGTTTAATACCGAACTTCCGAATTTACTTCTGTTTGCATATGTAAAATTATTCAATCACTTTTATCTGAAAGTTAAATTAAATTCAGTGCTTGGATGCAGAGATGCAGATCAAATATTAAATGTTTATCATTTTTTTTCCCTCTCAAAGTTTGCTATTTTCAAAAGCTCAACTCTTTTAAAGTCGTAATATTTTAATATAACTCATTTTTAATCCCCATTCTTACTTCCATTAAAGATAAACAAGCATATGTAGAAAAATACCCCATTTTTAAATTAGTTTTTTTTGATACTTTGCAAATTGTTCTTCTTATCTTTCCCATTTTAATTAAAAACAGGCTAAGACACCCTAATAAAATTGACTAAAATGAGTTTTTGCACATGAATTGTTCATTTGCTGGGGAAAAACTGTAGGTAACAGATTTTTTTCATTCAAAACTATGAAAGTTAAAAATCCAAAACCTCTTGAAACAGGAAAGTCCTTATGCAGAAATTTGTTTTTAAAAGTTTTCATTTTATGTAAGATAATAGTTTTAACACATACAGATAATGCATTATAATTAAATGTTTAATATCAATGAAAGCTTTTCCTAGTGCTCCATGGCTTAGCTCGGATAACTCCGATCTTTCTGAAATGAACAATGTTTATAGTTTGAACAAATTCATAAAAATATTTTTTTATATATTTTCACTGAACTTAGACCTGTAAAATTTTGCTTGCTTTCTTAGCTATGGGTAGCTTTGCCATTTGTCTATCAAACAAAAGATGTTGGTATAAATGGAGTCCAAATTGCCATGATTGAGTCAAAAATTAATGTATTGCAAAATGATATATATTTTTTAAAAATGATTTCATAAAATCATAACTATATCTTAAAACTAAGTTACCTTTTTACAGCATTTATTTTGAAGAAGTTTTTGTTTATTAAGTCTTAAGTTCATCAAGTATTTGAATTTATAATTTTTTCAGTTCAAAAATGTACTTATGAAAAGAAATACTTTATAGTCTCAGTAGTTTGGTAGAAAAAAATTGTTGGCTTTATTGGCTTAAAAGGTTTTATTGTTTTAATAGCTTCAGTTATGTCCCAATACAACTGTCCTAGGTTTTCTCTCTCCGCCGAGGTGAGTGTTGGCTCCTATGTAGAAAAATGTGACCTAAAATGGAGTGTTTTTGCAGTTTTTCTCGAATATTAAAAAAAATATGAACAGGTATATATTCATATTTACATCTATATTTATAAGTGATGTAGAGCTTTAAATTCTGCTTAAAATGAATACTCATTTAATGTACTTTACTCCTTTTGCAAGTGCAGGAATATTCGTTAAAATCCTTTATATACCGAAAATCCAAGATGCTGCTGACATGCCCGTCTAACCACCTACAAAAAGTTTCCATCTCCACAGGAAAGAGGAACATTACGAGATTGCCTCTATCACCTGTCCCAGTGGCATAGCCAGGTGGGGGGATAGGAGGTCACAACCCCCTCCCCCCCAAGAGAAATTTTTTGCCATATAAAATGTATATTCTTAACTCCCTTATCACATACACATATACATATATGTGAGTTGCAGTAGTCGTAACCTCCCTCTGAAAAATTTCTGCTATGCCACTGTTTGGAATTTGAGTTGCATGTATTTAGACTTTCTAATGGGTATAGATAGTGACATGCACAGACTTCCTTTAAGAGGTGGGGGTGTGGGGTATGGATGTAATCTTAATGGTAAAAGGCGAAATCTTTATGTTGAAAGTAAAATATTTATAAACAATTTGTTATTAAAAGTTCTTCTATAAAAGGGGGGTGGAAGTTGACCCACCCCCCTTGTGTAGGCCACTGGAGTTAGAGAATATTCATATATTATTGTACATCCTTTTTTCTTGTAATGGATCTTCTAATGATTTGGAATTTAAGAAATAAAATTAAATTAAATCTTGCTATAAATTTTATTTACTTCAATTGCAACATCTATATTTATAAGAAATATTCATTGCTTCTTCATAATTAGTGAATATTTTCTTTTCTTGAATAGAACAATCTAAAATACAAACCGGACATGTTTAAATCAGTAATATTTATTTAGAGCTAAGCATATATTTAAGAAAGATAATTTCTAATATTTAATATTTTTATGAATTATGCGATTATCATCAATTTACCTTACTAAAAGTTTTAGTTATTACTTACTAAAAGTTTAGTTATTACCTGCCTATAAATTCAATGGAATACAAAAACCATTTAAAAATGATTAGTTACTACAAGGGGTTAGAACCCACAAGCATTAATAAACCAAACAATCCATCAGTTGACAAGTAATTACATAAAAATGATAAAATTTTAAATTTCGATGTAAACGTAAAATTTATTGAAAATAGTAAACTTTAAAAATAATTTCATGTAAAATCTACCTTTCCTTTATAAGCAAAATGGTTTGAAAAATAAAATATCATTTACTTTAAAAGACTCACTTAGTCAAATGAACAAGAGGAATTAGACAAATAAAAAGAAATATCTACACATGATTAAAGCTTGAATCTATTCTATTGTAGAGTCACAATTACAATAAATAAATTGAACTATTATTAGTTTTTAGTATTTAAATGCATCAATTTCTTTAACAAACAGAAGTATCATTTTGGAAAGTACCTCTGTCAATAAAATTGGCGAGACTGACAACATTTTTGCAATACACCAAGTCTATAAGTGAATGTGTCTACAAGAATTAGTACAAAAACATTGAAATACTTTCTCTATATTTCTTCACAGTTTATATTTTTATCAGATTTTAAAAAGATTAAATTCTAATTCTATCCCAATAGAAAGGGTTATAACAAACATTAAAGAAGAAGGTAAATTTACAAGAATATGGAATCTACTAAAATTTAGATTGAATGCTAGTTAGTGTCTAAAAATGCTAAAAGCATCCTTAAAAACAAGTAAAGCTGTCATTGTTGAAACTAGGTGCTATTAATCTTTCATTTACAATATTATTTTATGTAATTTCTTACCTTCAAATTAATTCTCATACTGAAAGAAAATCTAAAATAAAGTGGTAATAGTAGCAGATTTTTAATAGATTTTCCTAGTAAGGGTCATTATATTGCACCTCTTAATCAAAATTTCTTTCTTTTTCTTAATGGAAGAACTGTACAATTTTCAATCAAACTTGATTAGTGAAGTAAAATTTTGTTTAATCATGCTCTAATCGAATTATCAGAGTAAAAATAATAACAAGTAGAAAGGTTTTTGAATATTCATATATATTCATTGATATGTTTAAATCGTCACAGTATATTTATGTAAATTTTTAAAATTGCAAACAGAAATATAAACTGAATATATTAATATTTCAAGTGTCTTTTCTATCCAATATTGATTAATATCAGATTATTGCTAAAATTAATTTAAAATATAATTTACTGTTACCATTTAATTATTTTGTCGCTGCCTCATGGTATTTTATCTGTAAATTTTCAATGTGGTTGATAATATCTATAGTGTGTCCACTAAAGTCTGTTGCCATTCCAATAATTTCTGAATAACAAGAGCTAGATATATTAAAGCTATCATGCGCTATATAAGAAAACTGCTTCCAGTGCCATTTGATGGCTAAATTTGGAGTCAGCTTTTAGATTAGGGAAGTTAACTTTTAAATTAGCAGGGTTTTTTTGGTTGTTTGTTTGTTATTTTAAATATAACTGGCACATTAAGGAATATCATCCACCCCATTAGAAAGTCTAAATCCATGCAATTCAAATTCTAAAAGGATGGAGTGATAGAGATAATCTCATAATGTTCCTTCTTCCTGTAGAGATGAATTTTCGTAGGAGGTCAAAGACGGGTATCTGTCAGCATCGTCTTGGTTTTCCGCTATACTAAGGATTTTGAGAAGTGTTGCTCCCCTTGGCAGAAAGGGGAAAACCTTGGACAGCCGCATTGGGACATAACTGAAGCTATTAACCCATTTATGTTTAGTGTCCCTTCTTTGGGACGGCATTTTCACTATCAGTCAAAAACTTTATTTATTTTTCCTAGCTTTTATTCATGAGCATTGAACATCAACTCTACAAAATATTTTAACATGACCAAGTAGGATGTTGACATTTCAATTTTTATACATAATGATTTTTTTTTTTAATCGTTCCTTGTTCAAGAAGTTGACATCAGAAATTTATCTATTGTTGCTGGTTTTAGTATTAGCAAAAGTAAAAAAAAAAGTTGCAAAAATATCTGGGATGGATGAAAACAATAAAACCTTTGCCAACAAATTTTTCCAATTCGATCTCTTTTTTTTTAATTTTTTATTCCTAACTACTGGCCTATTAAAGTATTTATGATTTTAAAAATGGGATCTGACATATCAGAAATTTATAAATAAAATAATGAGAGGCAATATTTTCCCCTCTTCGATGAATTTAGCATGCACACATGTATTACTCATTCTGTATTGTGCAATACTTTTTTTATTGTTGTTGTTTTCCTTTATAAGATTCAGTGCAAACTGTACTTATTTATTATTGCATTAATAAATTATGTAATCAATATTTCTGTTTGTTGGAATTGAGATGTTTGAATAGTTTACATAAAAATTTAAATCAAAAATCCATAGTTCCAACACTGAAGGAGTGTGCCTTATGGCCTGGTAAAAATTTAAATAAGAGGTGTGTTGAGCTTAGGGAAAGTGGCAAAGCTTCTTCTCCCTTCTTTATTTATGAATCATTTAATTTAAATAATATTTAAATGTCATTGTATGCATTTCATTACTTACATAGCAGTATTCTTTTTACTTCATTGATGTGTTGTGAGAACCATAATTCATTTTCATTTGTTTTTAGTGTAAATGTGTATGATGGTGAATTTACTGGTGATGGATTGTTATATTGTATTGTCAAGTTAAAATACACTTTTAATTGCAGAGTGCAGTTAGATTATGCAAAGACAGTAATATTCATAATGATTTCAGTGATAAGACTAATAACAAAGTACTTTACAGCATTAATGTAATTTTACTTTCTATTCTTGCTAATTCATCTATGTATGTTTTTTACTATTATTAGGCAATATTTTAAAATCGGGAGCTGTTCTCAACAATGTACTTTTTGTTTAAAAGTTTTAATTCTACACCTTAAGAAAATATTCAACTTAACATGCTTCTATCATTTATACACATTTTTCATACATTTCTAAAAAAATTTATAAATTTCAACTCATCTATTAATGACCGCTTTATTAACACCATTTTCCTATCAACAGCTTTTGCTTATAATGATATAATGATTGCTTATAATGATTTGCTTATAATGATAGCTTTTGCTTTATATTAATAATAAAAACTTTTATTTTTAAAAGAGTATAAATTTTTTAACTTTGCACTCTACTTTATAAATGCTTATATAATTACTTTTGAAAAATTGATTCAATAGTGAAGTGTATTTACAACAGCAACAGCAATGTTTTATAGCAGGGATACTGGTATATTGCTAATATTGGACAAAAATATAAATTGGAATTTTGTTGTGTAAAGTGCTCTTTTATTTGCATGATTTTATTTATTTTGTCCTAAAGATAAATAATTAGAAATGCAAAAAATGATGACATTTAACACATTTGAATTTCTGTATTGACAATGCTGACTTTTTTGCAAACAAATTTTCAGATCTGCATTGTTAATTATGATTGTTTTTTAAGCTTCCTTTCATATTTCATGAACTATTACATTTCAAAAGTAAATTTATATGCTAGCTTTGAAGGATCTATGATAGTTGTGTTTTCTGCAGAACATATTTTAAAACTTGTAGGAATACAATATATGTAGAAGTAATATTTTTTATGGTTGTAATTTAGATTTTTTAAACAATAAGTGTAATCTCATTTTTCTGACAAAAATTGTATGTTTTATTTTAATGAGCAATACTAATAAATTTTCTTTTTAAAAATAAACATTTTAAGTTTTCACTTAATACTAAATTACCGCATCTAAGGAAGTATTTTTTCCTTATCAAGTATTTTTCATTTTAGTTTAAAAATATATAAATGAACTGCTCCTGAATGTCTTTAATTGCATACTTTCAATACCTTTCCTTTTGATAACTATTGTTTTCTATCTATATTTCTGTCTTGTTAAATGGTTTGAATTCTGTTGTTAGATGTATAACAATTAACATAGACATCCATGATGCAAAACTTAATCTGATGTCTTCTGAATTAATTTCTACATGTCATAATGTACACCAGATGTACAATGTTAATAATATTTGTATTAAGTGTAATATTGAGATTGTGCATTTAAAAGTTTTTTGTATACCCGTCTTCTTTTCTGGAGATAAATGTATGTTAACATTTTTCATGTGTGATGTCAAGAAAAGTTACCTTTATGCAAACATTAGTATATTCAAATGAGAAATGCTGTGTGGTCTGTCTCTTGCATATTTCTGATTGACATACTGTGATACTATTTTAAGTAACTTTTCATTTTTAAGTAAATTGTTGCTAGATGTGCATCTTTAGTCTTGCATATGCAAGTAGTAGTATTGAACAGTGTTCTTATCCTCTGTACTATTGTGTGTCATATTGAATATATTACATTGTTAAATTAGTATTTGATAACTTGTGTGCATTTCAAAACAGTGTGCTCTTGAGTGATTTTTTTTTTCATCTTTAATATTTTCATAGTAAAATGTTGAAAGAAATTTTCCTCCTTCCTTCTTATGGGCAGGCACTTGTTCATCAAACATTCCTGCCCCTGTTAAGGTCTAAACTACTGTCCATTTCAGTATTGGACAGCTAGCATTACCCTCTGTAGAGACGGACAATTTAATGCTGAAATTGGAAATTGAACCTGAACCCAAGGTGTGATAGTATGGTTCTTTGGTACAACTTGGTAAATTTATACAAATAGGGATGAATATTTTGTAATGCTTAGTCTAATAAGGGATGACAAGTTTGTTTTTCTGATTGATTTTTCAGTTGTCATGTGATGCATTTTTTTTTTTTATATTAAGAGTTACATAAAAATTAGCCGTATGTCAAGTTTTCCTTTTATTGATAAAGGTAGAAAAATAATAATAAATGAGTAAATCAAATAAAAATTTCTTATTGAATTATTGATTTTAGACATAGCTTTATTTTTTAACTACATAAAAATATTAATATATAGATTTCTGCCTCTCTTTCTCTCTCTCTCTCTAGATAATATAGATAGCTTCATTCAATTCCAGTTCTCAAAATTTATTTATAAGGCATTGGTAATGTTACCTCACTCTCAGATTTTTAAAAATATACTCATAAAACATTGTTTCAGACAAATAAATTTAGTATTTATCCTGTAATATTAATATCTAGACTAGAGAACAGTTATTAAATATTATTTTACTAAATTGCTTTTAATGGTGATGTCCTCCCCCCCCCCCCCAAAAAAAAAGAAGTGAAGTGAAAAAGGCATTCCTCGAATTAATTTTTTCTAACCAAAATGTAATTTAGCTCAAAACTAAAAATAAATGAGCATTACAAGTTTATACCCAGCATGAAAAACAAGTATTAGAAACAGTTTGTTCCTAAATTATTATGTTGATCATCAAATTTAATTGATTTTGGAAAAGATTTTTATGTATGATGTGGAGAAGAGGCTCAATGATGTTATAAAAAGGCGGGGCAACTGTTCAAGGAAAATTACAAATTTTTACTAAAATCCACTGTGAGAACCTTGTCTTGAATTTTCTCAAAAATATTCTGGGAAAGTCAGCAAGTTTTATTTCAGAAATTAGGTGGCAGTCCTGAAGAGATTTTTAGATTGCTTTATTTTATAATCAAACATATTCCTTCCTGAAAAGCCTTTTATGAATAACAGTGTATTGATTCTGATCTAAAATTTTTATGAGATAATACCTTTGCATAAATTTTTACACTTATCTGCCAGTGAGAAAGCACACTGTATTTGAATGGTACAGACAATGGATCATTTTAAATGTTATGGTCAAGATAGTATGTCTGTATCTTTGTGCAATACTTGGTTAATGGCACATTTTGTTCAGTATTATTTAAAATTATTTGTTAGAAATGTTAGTAAAAAGCTATGTATGTTATGTGGAACTGTCGTGCGATAATGAAAATATTCAGTATTTCTCTGACTTTTTATTCATGAAAATTATTAAATGATCTTATAACGATAAGATTGGAGATACGAAAGGAAAAGAAGCAATAAACATTTAATAATATTTTCTTTCAGTTTATAACTGCATACATTTTGTTAGAAGGAAAGCACATTTTGGCAGAAACATCTTATCTTGACCATATGAATGTTGCGTATATTTATATTTCATAGTGTACATTAAATTGTGTTACTCATTAAACTGTTTCAGAAGAACAGTATTCCTAAGTTACATAATGTTAAAAGTACAACTTCATAAGTTAATTTATTTCACTTCTACTCCATGTAACATCCTAAGATGACAACGATGATCATGCTCACTGCTGTCATTGTCATTATTTTGTGTATCTGTTTCAACTTTCACATTGTGACAAGTATTATATGTTTTTCTGGTGTGTTTGTAATTGTTATCAGCTCCTTGTAGTTTTATATAGCACATTAAAGTAAAACATAAAAAGTATTGATTATGTTTATTTTTTCTATTTAAGAAAAAAAATTTGAATCTATATTTGCAAATTCTAACACCCCCCCCCCCCCACCGTTGTTACATAATAAATTATGGTGGCTTTCAAAGAATAAATTAATTTAATAGCTGACTCATGATTCAGGTTAAACTGTCCATTACATTTAAAAATTAAATTTAAGTTAATAGTATTAGTATCACATGGAAATAGATTTAGTCCACATTTAAAAAATTTGGACAATTATTGTAGCATGATAGATCTGAATTTTTATCTTGGTACTGGCACACCATGTGAATCATTTAGTGTCTAATGTATTTTATTAGTCATATTTATAGAGGAAGAGAGAACAAATCATCTGAAAGTCTATCTTATAGATTTGCAACACTTTACACCATTTGCTGCATGCAACTGACTGACAGTTCATTAGAATGATAATTAGGAATTTGGTAACACTCGTTTATCATACACTGATGTGAAAAATTAAGAGGAAAGTGGAAAAAATGGCAATTAGAACTCTCCCCCTCCCCCCTCTTCAAGCTTTTATTCACTTTTCTTGTATTCTTACATGCTGAAAACTTTGTAGTATGACTTCTATCAATTTTATATACTGCTGAGCTACACTACACTGCACTAAAAACTCACTTCATCATTAGTTTTTCATACCAGTGTAGAACACGTTTCTTCTCACATAATATGGCTGACTGATAAGATTTTCTTTCTCATTAAAAAGATTTATGGTACTTGATGGGAAATATCAGTTTGGAGCAGCACAATGAAAGTTCTGTCAGCAAAGAAAATAACAAACTTCTATGAAAAGCAAGTTTTATTTAAAAGCATAAAATTTGAAGCATCATTTAAACTTAAAGACAGCTCACCAGCTGTGTAACATCACTATAACATCATCTGATACTAGCAGCATTACATTGCTCTGATTCATATGCATCTGCCAAAGTACAATATTTATATCTAAAAAACACAAATTTAATATGACACTCGCACAAAACACAGGTAAAAGAAATAAGGACAAATGATTCAAGGGAGAAGAAATTAAATATGCCGATTCCTCACCTCCAAACAGATGGACTGGTGACCACAAATCATGTTGAAAATTGAGAAATAAAGATGAGAGTTCTTCAAATTGCTACACTGAACAGTAATTAGAGTGTTTTAAACTTGAAAAATAAAGTGCAGATTTTCGGTGGAAGCAAAAGAATTTGTGTACAATGTGGGCATGTTCGATACAAAGATGACAAAAAAAAAAATTTCCCTTGGAAGTTTGTTTTTATTTAGTAGATGATGATGAGGTATATACACAGATGATATAACATGAAGGTAACATATTCATTTCAGCTTAAGTTAGATGCGAACATTGACATTAACAAATCAGAAATTTTGAACTTCCTAGGGCGATAAGCTTCGACATCTTTGCCCGGCAGCTTGATGACTTGTTGTTACTAATGCGCTCTGGCAAACATGGAGTGGTGCCAGATCCTCCATATAGGATGGTGAAGGGCAAAAGGGAGCAGCTTATATTTAAATGAGCCCCAGTGAGAGGAAGACTGACTCAGCTCAGAGTCTGAACTAATTCTAGATGAGAGACCAAGCACCTGAAATCAGCATGCCCAGAGGTATCATTTCAACATGGAGAACATTGGAGCCACAACAGATTTTATGTATACCAGCTCCCATAAGCGTACATGGTCCAGCTGATAGAGGAGTTTACTGTCCTAAGCACAGCCAAGCCAATGCTTTTTCACTTTCCGTGTTATTACGGGAACAGAGTTTAGTGACTAGGCCACTGCGGGCTGCTTGATACCCTAATCTGGCTAGCAAGTCACCTGATTCAGCAAACTGGTGTTATTTACACCTGTCAGGCGATAACGTCATTAATCGCTGAGCCTGTCCCTAGAAAAAAAAAAAGAAAATTAGGAGTAAATTTTCTGTACTCCTAACATTTGTGTTAGGAGTGTTGTACTCCTAACAAAATTTGTTGTACTCCTAACATTTCCGGGCAAAATGTTAGGAGTACAACACTGCAAACGGCAAGCTATGTAAACATTTATTACATGTATATATCAGAATCGGAGGGCCAAAACAGTATGAAATTCAAAATGCAATGAACCAAATAATACTAGAATTTATTGAATGGAAATAATGACCTCTGGGACATTCTTCAGGGGCCGTACCCAGAAGATTATATTTAAAGACCACAAAATTGTAGTATTTTGGTTGTGTGGCATATCAAAAGACATATTCACTTCACACATTTAGGCCCTATCCTACTATAGAAAAATAAATACAGTAGAGAGCCAGAAATCCACGCAGCTAGGGATCCACACAACTTTGTGTGGATTTCGGGATTTTGCAGATTTCAGGTCATAAAAGATAAATTATTATATTTTTTATTTAAAAAAAAAGCAGAATACAACTACAATGAAATAAAAAAAAAATAGTCAGAAGCATTTCACTTATATTTTCGCATTAAATGTAAAACCATAGGAGAAAAAAATACACAAGGACTCCAGCAAACCATATGGTTTCAAAATTTACTTTTTTTAATTTAAAAAAATGTTCTATGTGGTTTGTTTAAAGAAATTTTTTTTTTTTCAAATTGCATATTATCATTAATTCTTGTTTTGTTACAAAACTTTGCTGTTCTAAAACTTTGAGTTAATCTTCTCCTTTAATTTATTTTATTACATTTTTTAAAAATAA
Source organism: Cheiracanthium punctorium (assembly GCA_038373885.1). Classification (NCBI taxonomy): domain Eukaryota; kingdom Metazoa; phylum Arthropoda; class Arachnida; order Araneae; family Cheiracanthiidae; genus Cheiracanthium; species Cheiracanthium punctorium. Next base: position 1,182,480 of record JAWZYV010019369.1, read on the forward strand.
TTATCTAAGTTTTCATCATTGTCATCAGAATCAACACTTTTCAACAATTTCATCATTAGTGGATGACTGCGAATTTCATTATTTACACCGGAGAAGGTGTGCAGATTTCAGACATTTGCAGATTTTAGGTTGGCGAATTTTAGGCTCTCAACTATACATAATTTGTTTGATACCAAAATAATAAAAAAAATACTGCAAAACAGACATACCCAACAGGAACAATGCAGATCACATGGCATGAGTGCATTGTTGTAGATGTTGCCAAAGTCAAGCAGTGAAACACCGGTGTTGCCACAATTCGAATGTGTAATAGTAGAATTAAGATTATAAAAGTGTTGCCAAGATTTAGGGATGGACATGAGACGAGACTTCTCGCGGTCTCGCACTTTGACGAGATGAGACCACGGGTCAGGTATCGCGCGAGACCAGTCTCGTGGTCTCGCGTTAAAATAGACAAAGATGGCTATGATCGGTACTTCAAAATCTTTCTAAAAGCGGCAAGACCGTATTTTGCAAAAAACTTCACCCAACAGCATCACCCCCATTAGCACAGGTTAATAATTAGCTTACAGCATGAGGTGTACAGAAAATTACTTTTGTAGTATTTTCATAATTTGAAATGTTCGTGAAATTATGTGTTTACATGATTAGTCGAAACAAAATAGTACGGCTATGGGTGTGACCAGTGGCGTATAGCAAAGGTCTGAATGTCTGCGCCTTCCCCCGACACGCAGAATATTTTTTGGGGGTTCCCCTCCAATCTTTCATGAAATGGTCAAGTTTTTAATTTTTATCCATTCCTCTCGCATCTAGAATACAAGATAATTCAATAATGATTCCCGTGAAGATTAAAAAATGAAAGTTTAAATTAATGTTACTTTTAAGCTAAAATGTACTTAAAATATACAAATGTAAAAATGTGTATTTTTACACAAATCAAGCGTTTGTTTGATTGTTGAACGTGCTTTTATTTGGAATACTACTACTTTTCATGAACACTGATAGTTCTATTGATGGTTGCATTGTGAATGATTAATCAAAAGAAGGAATATTAGAGAATCGGAAGTTCTTTGGGATTATTTTATTAGAGCAATTATTTGAGATAACGGATTCCATGGGAAGAGGAAGAAAATGATCACCCTGTATACTTTAAGAAGTTTTCAACCCATACACCCAGATAATATCTATAACAGGTCTCTTCTTTCTACGGTGTTAAAATATAAAGTTTTTCAACTGTGATGTTTTACTAGTTCCATAAAAACTGATATCTGAAAGCATTTCATCCACTAAAAAACCCCATTGTGTAGGGGAGGGGGGTCTCTCTTCAACGACCACCCGCCTCCAGCATTGCGGAGGCTTTAAAGTACGCGACTTCATTTTTTGTTGCCGAGGTTATACAAGTGCAGAAAATTTCGATTCTACAAAATTACTGTCCTCTCCTCTCGGAGGTCATTTCTTTTCTCGGAAGCACAGCCTTTTAAAAAGCCCATTAAAATCCGATACAACCGCTTTATTGTGACTTTTATATTACCACCACAACGAAAATACAATTTTGTTTGAACATAATTATAAATCTCTTTTTAAGCATATATAATGGCTAGACGATTAGACATACGCTAGACGATTCCTCTGACAAGTGCCACCAGGGTAAGGGGATATTTAATCATAAATCTCTCATTTGTGATTAAAATGAGAGTGTCTTGGGTCAAGGGGCCAGATCGGACGTCGGACGATTTTTTTTTTTTCGTTCGATGGATCGAAATCTTCAAAGGAGCCGTGTTAAAAATGTTTCTTTTTTAACCAGATTTTACAATGTATCGACATAGTGGTAACTTTTTTTTTCGTGGCATATACTTTTGCCATTACTACAGTGATTGATCAAATTAATTTTAAATCAAAGGCAAATCCACCGGAAGGGGTAGTGCCGCTCTTTTGCTCATTCCTAAGGAAATATATTTAAACTTGATAAAATGGGCTTTCTGAAATGATGACATATTTCATGCATATCAGTGCTTTTGGTAAAAAGGGGAGACTTATCTCAGTCCTTTCAAACATTTTTGTAATTAATTATATAAAAGAGTTCAGAATGCTGTAAAGATATTTACTACACCGACGAATAAGTGTACTTTGAACCACAACCTGACCTTCTGTCAGTGGCGGCTCGTGGGATACAGCCGGGCTGCACTTGAAATTATCACCAAGCATCACTAATTTTCCTAAATTCAGATTAGAATTATGGAATTCCTACGGTAAATTAAAAAAATCTCAAAAAAAAAAACGTATTGAAAACGTAACGAAAATTATCAGCATCTACTAATTTTCCTAAATTCAGATTAGAATTACGGAATTCCTACGGTAAATTAAAAAAATCTCAAAAAAAAAAAAAAAAAAAAAAAAAAAAACATTGTGGCCGGATCGCTCATTCAGAAAATAAGCGCTTTAATCTTCCCACAATTCAATTGGGAAAATCTTTGGTACAGCCATGAGGTCTGAAAAGAAAATTGGCAGCACCGTTGCTATGACAACGACTACGTAAGCAATCTCTCCGGCATAGGCTGTATTGGGCGAACGCAGCTAAGACGCAGCTCATATAAGATTTCCTTGCACCGGCTGCATTCGGGAATTCGACAAACTGATTGGCTCTGACGAAAAGTGAGGGAGGGGGTACGACACACAGAATATATGTTCTTGTCCATTCTAACGGAAGGATTTTTTTTTTTTTTTTTTTTTTTTTTTTTTGTCTGGGAAGGTTAAAAGTTCTTACATTTATTTGTTACTGTATTATTGAAATTTATGATTTAACCGTTTTGAAAAATGCAGCCCCATTATGATCCAGTTTGTGTCTTGCTTCAAACTCCATTTAACATATGGAAAGAAGATGATAAACGACAACTGTACGAAAAGAAGATAGACCGACACCAAAATTGTCCATTCATAAGAAAACAGCAGGTTCGTCTCAGCATGGTCGTAGCTTCCAGTCATCTTGGTATTCATTATTCTCGTGGCTATGTGGCAGTTTTTATTTACAAAAAATGTTTTGTTGGCCGTGTTTAATCGTTGGGATAAAAAAGAGCGTTTGGAATGGTACTGAATATGATGGGTTAACCACCATCACAAGAGCATGTAAAACACATGAAGGCACAATCGAACATTTAAAAAATTCTTTAAAATTTAAAGAGTTGTTAAGAAGTGGGACCCAAATTGCTGACGCATTAAAGGAAAACTCTCGACTTTATATTGCTGAATTTAACAAGAAGGTAAACCTGAATAGACGCTTCATGCAGTTACCCATCAAAGCAGTATTGTTTTTAAGTAAGCAAGAACTGGCATTTAGAGGACATGACGAGCGAGAAGATTCTTTAAACCGGGGGAATTTTAAAGAGCTTTTAAAATTATTGATATCTGAAGCTTCGATAGAATTACAACAGCATTATTTAAATATTAAAGCTGTTTTTGAAGGTGAATCAAAAACTATACAAAATGAATTGATTGAGTGTTTATATTCTCATATACATGAATTTATAAAAAATGTAATTTCAGAATCTCCGTTTTTTGCTGTTGAACTAGACGATACCACAGATATTTCCACAGATACCACAGTGCTCTATTATTGTGAGGTATGTTTCTTCAAACGGATTGGTAGTTGAGAGATTTTTAAGGTTTTTTGATGTTAGTATATCTCGTACTGCAGAAGCTCTCTTTGAACTTTTAGAAACGGTTTTAGGACCTCTTGAATATCACACAAAACTTATTGCTCAATGCTACGATGGAGCAAGTGTCATGCGTGGACATTTGACTGGCTTGCAAACCTAAATTAAATCGCAAGCTCCACAAGCATTATTTGTCTACTGCTGCGGCCATAGACTTAATTTAATTTTAAAACAAAATGTAAATAATATCTCGGACTGTCGAATTTTTTTTTTGCAAACTTAAGTGGAATTCCTTCATTTTTCCATCATTCTGCGAAGAGGACATACTTACTAAATTCAACAATTGCACGGAAAATACCAACTAGCACTGACACTCGATGGCATTCTAATAGTAAAATATTAAGAGTGGTAACAGATGAATGGAAAGGCTTAAAAGAAATTTTCGAAAGCACTTTATCTGATCCAAATATGGATGAAACTTCCATTCGACATGCAAATGGATTTTTGAATTATTTTAATGATTTTGGATTCACACTTTTATCCTTAATTTTTGATTTTATTTTCCAACAAACAGATGTTTTGTATGACATTCTGCAAAAAAAATCTTTGGATATAAATTATTGTCTCCAGCAAATCAAGGCAACTCGGAACATAATAAGCCAAAACCGTAATGAGGACACGTTCAAACGTTTTTTTTGAAATAGCGAATTCGAAAACAGAAATTGTTTTCAAAAGACAATATGGTTTCCAAACGCAAGAAGATGTGTTTCGAAAATTTAAAATATTATATTTTGAAATTTTAGATACCACAGTAATGGAATTTGATGCAAGATTTAAAGACAGCGAATGTTTATATATATTTTTTTTTTGTCTCGCCGATTCTTCAAAGTTTGAGGACTTTTCCATAAATAACATCCCAGAAAACGCTATAGAAAGCTTGAAAAACTCTTATCCAAATGTGATAAGTGATACTCATAGACTTAAAAATGAATTAAAACTGTTTTATTCAGATTTATCATACAGGAATTGTAGTGTGCAAGAAATAATTAAAAACATGCATGATAATGGAACGAAGGACATTTTCCAAGAAGTATATAAATTCCTGTGTTTGATACTGACAATACCCACCACAAGTGCAACAAGTGAAAGAAGTTTCTCTTGTCTAAAGAGAATTAAAAATTATTTGAGGAATTCCATGTCCGAGGAACGATTGACGGCATTATCGACGCTATCAATCGAACGGGGATACGAAACGAATAATTGACGAACTTATTAAAACAACGCCTTTTTATGAGGACATCACTGACCGATTCGCAAGTTTAAAAGAAAGGAGGATTGATTTGACTTATAAAAAATAAGTAAGTTTTCTCTTTTTTACTTTTCTTCTCATGTTATCATTACAAAAGAAAATTCTAAGGAAACTTCGAATCAGACACGGATTAATGCAATTTTGAGGATAAGAGCGGCTAGTTGAAATTTATGTCCATTGTATGGAAGTAAATTAGGATCTCTTACATTTTTTATGTAATTTCCTTTTTTTTTTTTTTTTTCTCAGGGAGGGCTTAATCAGCCAGCGTTCGAATTCAGTAACAAAGATTTTCCATTCCTGTCTGGAGGAAGGGGGGGGGGGGGCTCCTATGTTTCCGGCTGCACTAACATTTTTAACCACCGGCCGCCACTGCCTTCTGTGGATACCCATGATTAAATGCACCCGCACAAACACATGCATAAATTATTCTTGCAGCATATATAAATTTAATACAGTAAATCGAGAGATTTGGGAGGCCTTTATTTTTCAGGGGCCCCGGGCTATTGCCCTCCTGATAATCAGACTCTGAAAATATGTTAAAATGCTTGGTATGGTATTTTAATGGGGGCCCCTAAGTAACCCAGCGCTCGGGGCCCCATCTAATTATAATCAGCTCTTGACCTCTAAATCTTTCTTTTTTTTCTGGCAGAGGATTCTACAAATAATACTCAGTGTCGCAGAGAGGGAGGGGGAGCAGGGGAGATATCCCCAGGGCCTCACCTTGGGAAGGAGCCCTACTGTTGCTGCTTCTATATAATACTTAATTGTGTGTTGTCAATTTTGAAAAAAAAAAAAAGAAAAGAAAAGAAAAGAAAATGTCCCAATACAGATTATGTCCCCAGAAGTTTCCAATTAATTTTTAAACAAAATTACAAAAACCAGCTAAAGCATAATCCACCAACTTCACAAAAACGAGGAGTGTTAGTGATTTAGTCTTCTTTTTCAAGAAAAGTTTAAAAGGTTTCTTTTTTTTTTCTTTTTTTTTTTTTTTTGAGACACACTGTTAAATAGTGGAAGAAAGGGCATAGCCAGAGGAGTGACTATGGGCCCACCCAACCAGATAAATTTTGATTTTTCCGTAACAAAATGTTAAAGATTAAGACTTTCTATGAGAAATTTTGAACTTTCCAGTTTTTTTTTTTTTTTTTTTTTTTTTTTTTTGACTTCTGAAATTTTTTGGCTGCCTGCTTGAATGGAAGTTCTATGAATAAAAAAATTAGTTTTTTCAATACTGAGGTAACATGCCATGCAAAAATGTTGTTAACGTTCCAAATACAGTTTCTTTATGGAAGTGACGAAACCTTCAAAATAAAATGTTGGCATTTTTTAGAGCACAAATATATATTAAATTATAATACTTTCAAATTAACAATTTTAATTCTATTAATTATTTTCCAATGACTATTAATTTTAAAGTTTCTTTAAATGATTAATAATTTTAATAAGGAATAAAAGACTGATGTAATACGACACCAAAAGCAATAGACTATAGGCACAACTCTGGATGGGGTCTCCCTGACACTGATGTGGGCAGTGTGAAATTTCCAAAAGTAAATGATTGTCACTCTGTGCCCTGCTGCCGAAAGTCTGGCTTTTTTTCCCCCAAAATGGCAGCCGTCTATTATCTTGCATGATGAATTTAACAAATTCAATCTGTATATAAAATGCCTAAGAATTTACAACTTTTTTCTACCCCTGGCTATAAATGTCATCCAATCTTCGAGCAGACTGAAAACTTGTTTAAAAACTTGTTTGAAAACATTTGAAAGGATAGAAAGGTTATATAAAAATCTGCAATTAAAAAAGATAAATTAAGAAACATTGAATTGAGATTTTGTCTTCGGGGAATCCAATATTTGGGGGGCCCTAGGCCCGGGCCTAATTGGCGTAGTTGAAAATAAGGGCCTGATCGAAAGGGTTTCTGGATAGCAAAGGGATACCGAAGATTTTATCCCCGGGGCCCCGACTGGGCTCTCTGCGCCTCTGAATACTGAGATAAAAAGGAAAAAGGATGTACAAGGTCAGGCAAAGCAAACCCCTTCAATTGTCTTCTTCCCTCACTTCTGTGCATAGTGCACCACGTGATCAATCGCCGGAAGCATTAGCGCACCCACGGGGGGGGCTATGGGGGCTAACCCCCCCCCCCCCAAGAGCAAGTAATAAAATGAAAAAAAAAACCTAAAAATTAGAAAATTGTTACTACATTTAAGCGCTAAAAGGTTTTATTAATTGTCTGTGAATTATTTTCAGAGAATGTCTTTTTCTATTATCTTTTTACAGTTTCCGTTTTAAGTAAGCAGATGGGGTCTCAAGGAATAGGAGAAAAACATTGACCTTGTCCACTAGAATGAGAGAAAAGTTGCAACCCCGGAGGGTTTTGTGGTTAGCGCAGGGGACACCAGTATGTGGGGGGTATAACTAGGGTATTGCATACAAAGGGTGACCTTCACGTTTTCACTGGTCATTTAGTTGATAGGATAGCTGTCTTGGAATCAGGAGCTCTAGCACGATCTTATCGGAAAGCATCCGTCACGGATAGTTCTCACTCACGGATACTGAAAATCTTCGGATAAATATCCGATACCCTCATTTTGACTCTACCACCATGGTTTCGACTAATGGAAGTGAGAATTTTTATGCCTCTTCCGAGAGTATCGGAATGGGACGCTATCAACCAATCAAAACAAGGCACTCTTTGCCGCATTCGAGCACGTAGTTTAAGTTTATGACATAGTACTTAAATAGGTACCACGTCTTGTCTTATTTTGTTAGTCGATCTCTGGCTGTGTTATACCATGTGAATATACAACGTGTAAGATTATAATGCGCAGTACTCAAATACAGTCGAAAAAAATTAATATCGATTTTCGAACCGCTTTACCAAAACTTTAATTGTAAGTTGCGTGCAAAGTTAGTCGCGCTTCGCTGGCTGAATCGGTAAGACGCGGGACTATTATTAGGGCGTTATGTGATCGAACCCCGTGCTGCGCAATATTTTCCTGCACATTTTTTTTTTTTTTTTAAATACGCGAATCTTGGTAATTAATTCATTTTTTAGTAAAGTAAATATTTATTTACTTTATCATTTTTTTACTTCCTGTTTATTGATTTTATATTATTATTTAAATTTTATTTCTTTTTATAAAATCTTTACTTTGTGGAATCAGAATTTTCCACTTTCAAAATAAATCACTTTTAACACCCACAAAACTCAATATTTCTTTAAGGTACATTAATTTTTGTCAGACAGACTATTTTTTCCCTAATTTTCACCCGTTCGTGATGCAACAGCAAGAGTATTAATTTTTTAAGCATCATCAATTGTAAAAATATATTCTTTGAATAGCAGCAATAAAATTTTGAAAATATATAAATAAATATACAGTCAACTCACAATTTTACGACCCTTCCGATTTAACGACCCTCTGATGAAGTGCTGACAGTTTTTCAATACCTTTTATAAACTTTATTTTACACTCAGTATATTCACATGGCCATTATGCCAAAGTTCATTGAAATCCGCATTTTCCTGAAGCCATTAGCTCAATTGCCGTTAGTTCTCCTTATAAAATAAAAACGGTAATATTCGAGTAAAAACAAATCAGATTGAAATTATCGTCCAAGCAGTGGAAGAAAATCATTACTTAAAAGAAAACAACTTGTCCAGTTTTTATAGAGCGCAGCAAACGAAATGAGGATTTGAAATCTCTAGCACAAAAATTAAACAGCAGTGGAGGTTTTATTAAAAATGTGAAAGCTTGGCAAAAGGTAAGCAGACTGTTATTTTATAAATTTTAAATATCATTAAAAATTAGCATTATTATATTCTAATTGTTCTAGGCTCTAAATATTTTTTAAACTCTTGAATCAGTTGGAATGCTAATGATTTATTCAACCGAAAATTGTTGATAAATTCGTCGTCGCTTAATTCAAAGGATTTACACCTAGGAATCGAATTTCGATTCCTATGAACCCTTCTAGCATCTTATTGTTGTGCAACAGTTGCTACAATTAAAACCGAGCCATTATTTTGATGTAAATAACCACCATCAGAACAAATAACCACCATCAGAACAAATAACCACGCACGCTGACTTGTATCCGAAGCGGAAAGAGCTTCTCACTCGCGTTTACCGTGCCGGGAAAAAAAAGTGTAATTTCCGACAGGGTTTCCGATATCGGAACGTTCCCGAGAGCATCGTGGTAGACCAAATTGACGCCCTTTCGGAATGTGACGTCATGAGTGAGAAAAGGGTTGTTTTTCCGCTTCGGAAAGGTTTCCGAGAAGATCGTGCTAGGGCCCCAGAGTGACATTCAGTATCTCAGAGAGCACGAGCGGAAATTGCAATTTGTATTCCTTCTTTTCATTTCGTTATCGCAGCCAGGGCCGTACCCAGGAAATAATTTTGGAGGGGGCCCGACATTTCGGGGGGTCTGACTTATTGAATATCATCATATTATATATAAATATACTCTCACGCACATATAAATATATAGATATTGTGATAATTTCGGGGGGGGGGGGCGTCCGGACCCATAGGACTACCCCTCTGGGTACGGCCCTGATCGCAGCTATATTAGTTTTTCGTTATTATTATTAGTTAGTTAGTTTTGAATCTTTATTAGTTATTTAGTTATTATTAGTTAACATGTTTTATTGTTGATTCTTTAAGATATTTTAAATATAAGTTTCTAGGGAAAGCTTAAATTATCAGCTTTTCCACTGTGAGTGGAAAACGTAAATTAAACAAAATCACAAGCTTCTTTGACGTAAAGAGCAAAAGAAGTCTGTAATGAAGAAAATGGAGCAGAAATTAGAACTACGGAACCTTCAAATGAAATTGATATTCATTTTCTTAAATCGGATGATGCCAATGTAGCCACCGTTTCAGGAGTTCCGAATTTTACAAGAGAAGAACGGCACATCAAAGATATATCATCTTATAAAAGAAGCTCAGGAGAAGCATTAAAAGATTGTGAAAAACATGACGTTTTGACTAACATTTGTGTTCCAGATGAAAAGTTTGATTTTCCTTCTCGAAAAATTGGTGTTCAAAATAGTAGATTTTATTATTCGTCGCTAAAAAAATATAAATGGCGTAGAGATGGGGGAGGGCACAGGGGGTTACGTATCCCCCTGTGACCCCCCCATCCTCCCCAAAAAAGCTTTGCCTATACGTTTTACGTTTGCGTAGAATCTCATACACCCTTTTGGACGCTTACTTGTTTCTCACATTTTTTTTTATTTAACCCCCCTCCCTTCAACTCAAAACACAAACCCATTCCTACATTCCTTTCAGAGACGGCTGCTTTAGAAAATTTTTGTGGGTAGCTCGGAGGGAATGTTTGGACATATGTTTGCTTTTTCAACAAAATTTCAGTTGATTATATTTTTTCTAATAGCTTTACTTTTTTATACACACGAATGAAAGCAAAAACTTTATGGAAAAGATGAATTAATATTTCTGTAATTTAAAAAATCAGCCTGCATTACAACTTATACCTGTAGTGATTCAACCCAAGGCCGCAACTAAGGAAAGGGCGGCAAGGGGGGTACGTGCCCCGGGCGGCGTGCTAAAGAGGGCGCCAAAATCAGTTATGATTCCATGACAAGGGGGTGCCTTAATTGAGGTTTGCCCCGGGTGTCGTGAACTCTAATTGCAGCCGTATGCCACTTGTGCTAATCAGTGACGCAAGAGCGGATTCGAGAGGATTCTGATTTGGTATATAGTTTGCGTGTGAATGGCATTCATAAAAAAATTTCTATGGGTCCTTAGCTTTCAGAACTCACAAGAATAAAAACAACACAGAATTAATATCATGTATTTAATAAAAGAGATAAATTATTTGTTCATTATGCACGATTCCTTCTTCTCCCCTTTAATTCTCAATAAATTTGTTTCTACAAAAGTGCCCTCCAATTTGCAGTTATTGCAAAATGATGCCGTATTACGTACATTGTGAAAGATAACCAACAATACAAACATTTCATGTGCCGAGTATTTAGGAAATTTTTAAAGCTTGAAATGTCAAGCTTAATGCAAGCTGGGCAAGTGTAAACTAGAACACTTGATTCAAGCTTGCATTAAGCTTACACGCTTGAAATTTTCAAGCTTAATTCAAGTTTATTGACTTGATAAATCAAGCTTGCTGCAAGTTTGCTGTGCTGTCTGGGAGACGACTCTGATCGTGCTAGCACCGAAAGGAGAGCCGCTGCTATTTATCCTAAGTATTTGAGTATCTATCGCTGATATTCTCCGATACCATCGTGGTAGAGCACCTGCTCTCAGAAAACGGTTCAGGCAACACCTTCTTTAGGCCTACATTTAAAAGTTTTATTTTCACAAAATAAAACTAATAAAACTTTCTGGTAAATTTACCCATGAAAACAAATTTTAATAATTTGAGTTAAAAAATATAATTTTACGACAAATGGCAGTTTTTAACCAGATAATATGATAAGGAAATAGATCAGAATGAATGATTTTGCATGAGGAATATACAGGGTGTCCAGTGCTAACGCTGTCCAACGGCTATTTCCTAAACCGTTAGTCAGAGACACATAGTTCCATTTGCAAAAATGCTTTAAATTGTATAATCTATTATATGAGAAACAACCGAAGTCAATAAATCAAATCCTATAAAAATTACGAAATTAAAATTTTTATACGGTCCCTCGGTCCTATCAGTTACATTTAGAAAAATTTTCTTTATGCAATTTCATGCACAATAAAAAAAAAAAAAATTCGTCCTTCTACGACCAAAATTCGCCGAGTTACAGCTGCTTAAAATTAGAGCACTATTTGAGCTGCGAAATAGGCGTTGTATACAAAATGAATTTGAGAAAAATTAATGCACATGGTTTGAGCTTTGTAATATTTATTAGCAATTTCATTAACTATTTTATGAATATAGATTGCAATAAAGAATATTAACCTTTAACAATGTGTATCCAATAAAGTAACATAAAAATATAGCTTATGCTGAAAGTAGAATTTTTTAAACAGGTTTTTTAAATGAACTGGCGTTAAATAACTTCCTTCGACTACAATCTGAATATGCACCCGTACAGAAAACTCTTCCTGTACTTTGCGTAGCACACTCTTATGTTACACATCTGCATGCTACACATATACGATTTAGTAAGTCTGACCTCAGATACGATTTTAATAGAGCTTGACTATAACCCTCTGCTTGCAGGGCCCGATTATGACCAACAGGGGCCCCGGGCATTGATGGATTTGGGGGCCCCTGATCTATGAAATTTGTTTTATTTTTATAAAATTTTGATATAAAAAGAATATTTCAGAACGACATTTTAAATTTGGGGCCCTTTCGATCCGGGGGCCCTGTTCAAAGTCCCGATTTGCCCATGCGATAATACGGCCTGTCTGCTTGAAGATCAGTACTCTGAAATTAGTTTTGCTTCTTTTTCCGCATTATGCCAGAAAATGAAATTAAAGCCTATAATTTAAAATTTCAGTATTTATATGGTCCCTTAACGGTTTACCATAACGGGACATTTTTAAACGTGGAAAAGTGACTTAAGTCACAATGTTTGCTGCTTTATAAATCGATGAATTTTGGTCGTAGAAGGACGAATTTTTTTTTATTGTGCATGAAATTGCATAAAGAAAATTTTTCTAAATATAACTGATAGGACCGGGGAACCGTATAAAAATTTAAATTTCTTAATTTTTATAGAAATTGATTTATTGACTTTGATTGTTTCTGATATAATAGATTATACAATTTAAAGCATTTTTGCAATTGGAACTATGTGTCTCTGTCTAACGGTTTAGGAAATAGCCATTGGACAGCGTTAGCACTGGACACCCTGTATATTAATTTTAACGTTTAATTTAAGATATTTTCTAATATTTGTAGCTTTCACCGGGAATTTTTGATAGTTTTACTTTCTGAAAATAAAATTACGATGACGTCAAAGCTTGAGTTGTGAGGCTTTCTATATGTTGGAGGTGATGGTTCAAGCGACACCTTCTAGATATAGGAGACCTTTCAACTCAAGCAATGACGTCATGACACTTTTATCTTCAAAAAGTAAAACTATTTAAAATTTCGGGTGGATTTTCTCATTCATAAAACTTATAAAATTTTTAATGATTTACAATAATAGAAAAATCAATTTTACGACAAATGTCAATTTTCGACCATCACAAATTGTTTAATATGATACAAAAGTAAATGGCAATGAATCATTTTTTATCTGAAAGGTAGTTTAATTTTTATCCTTAATTTTGGATATTTTCTAATATTTGTAGCATTCTTCAGAAATTTTAAGCAGTTTTACTTTTTCAAGATAAAACTGCGATGACGTCATTTAAGAAGATTTAGTGATGACGTCAAAGCTTCAGTTGTAAGGCCTTCTGTATCTAGAAGGTGCTGGTTCAGGAGGGCTTTTCTTCGCGCGTGCGATCGAGGAAAGACTGCACCGATGTTTATATGTAGTAACCTACAATACAGTGCGTTAGCTATGATAGCCGTATCTAATAATAATGGGGGGGGGGAGGGTGCGAAATTTAGAAGGGTACTTAATATTTTTTTTAATTAATTTGTTGATGCGTTAATTTTGTATTTTTTCCTTTGGGAGGCTCATGTGCTCAAATAGAGGAGCTGCTCCTGGTATGAAGGTATCTTCAAACACAGTCAAGATCTATCAATATTTTGCTGGCTTTCAAACACGATACACATCATTAAAATCAGCTCATCCGTTTGGCAGGAACAACACCACAGACAGAGGCTGCAAATTTCTTTCCTCGTGGTTTTAATCTTGTATTAAGGGGTTTAGAAATTCGAAAAAATCGATTTTTGTTTTTTGGTATATTTTCATAGTGTAACCCTTTAAGAATATGTCCCTAAGAGGATTTTTCGAAATTTAAATTATTTTTGGAGTTATAGCTCATTTTGTGCATAATAATCCTCCTTTAACTGAAGCAGTTCAAAAAGTAATAAAACCAATATACGAAGATTTGTCTTCAGAAAGCTTGCTGGAAAGGTGCTTGGGCTCAGAAACTCAGAATAATAACGAGTCTCTAAATTCGCTCATCTGGACTTTCGCACCCAAGCATATTCATGCTGATACCCATACAATTGAAATTTCTAATTTCATTGCGGTATGTATATTTAATGAAGGATTTTTACCAGTTTTAAAGATTTTATCAGAAATGGGAATAACAATTTTTGCCAGAATCTCATGCGTTCGTCAACAAACGTGATCAAGCCCGAATTAGCAGGTCCGAGGTACAAGCTTCTGAGGCTTCCAAGGAAACTAGAACTGCTGGATCATCTGAAAAGGCTTCACTTGAAGTTGAAGAAGGTACTTTGTACGGAGCAAGGATAGCTGATTAATAAAAAGTAAGTATAACACGCCGTTAAACGACTCCGACTGCGTGCGACTAGTCCTCAAACTTTAAACGCGCTTTTCTCGAAACTACTTTTCAAGAAACGGTGTGCATGATATCTCAAGTTTTATTCAACCGATCCACTTGAAATTTTATACAGAGCTTCTTTATACATTATAGTATCGCACTACCGAGTGTTTAAAAAAAAATTTTTTTTAAATTCCGAACGACAAAAAAAAAAAAAAAAAAAAAAAAAAAAAAACAGGGAAAAAAACAAAACGTATTTTTCAAACTGCCGCCATTTTGTGAAATTTTTTTTTTCAAAAACGTCTCGTAGTGCGATAACTACATCCTACCTCTTTAAGGATTATTCATGGTTTTCCATTTCAGGTCACTGGAAGGATTTATATCCTGCACACCAGGACAAGTCATTTTTTCATCAGACCCCACTTCGCCGGCCTGCAGTTTTTTGAAATTTGATTTTTTTTCTTATATCATTAATGTTTTGTATTATTTAAATATCAATAAAAAAAAACTTAGGGCTTCTAAACCAGAATACCCCCTTAAGGAAAAAGCTGAAGAGATTTTCATGAACCATATCTGTGAAATATTCTTATTAAGCCGGACTTCTAATAATAATATAATATTGTAATGGGTTCTTCATTTTTTTTTTACCAAAATGGCACACACAAGCACAAAATCCCACGTAGAAACAAGCTTCAAAATTATAGGCTTCGGAGATTGAAAAAAAAAATGAGAGGTTAAAAGAAGTAAAAGTAATGATAGAAATATAGTAAAGTTTTAAATGTTGCTAAGAGCTTCATGCATGTACCTATCTAAAGGAAAGCCACAAAACAGACATAGATTCACACACACAAAGAAAGACTTCAACAGAAAGTAACTCTTACCAAAATCTTCATGTTTCTCCAAAAAGCTTTATCGAAAGCTCTTGAAAGAACAAGAGGACCATACTTATGAATGCACCGATTTTTATACTTCGCAAAACAAACGGTTTTTCTCTTTACGTAACTTTCAACATTGCCTTCAAAATTCGATTACTTCATCCTACGCACTGTCAATATTGCAAAATTCCAGACATTCATTTCCTTTAAAATAAATTAAATTTTGTGAAATAATCGTAATTGAATGCATCGGGTGTAATATAATTTACATTCACATTTTAAAAAATTATTTATTTCTCTGAACGATTGTGTAATAGGGGATTGCAATCTCATCTTGGAATTTAGGCAATACAATTTCCCGTAAGAATTGAAAAATAATAATGAAAAATTTGGAGATAATACTTATTTATTTACTATAAACTCTACTTGCATTTGAGAATAATATCAATGAAATATTATTTTTAATTAAATATGTGAAAACACATATAAATTATATAACCCAAGTACGTCACTTAAATGCCTAATGTAAGTACGTCATACTCATATGCGTTTTTTATTTCCGACAGACAAAACAATTTCTTGCGTATAGAATTTTATAGGGATCCAAAGGTGACATTTGGCAATACACACATTGAAATGATCTTTTAAATTAGTCCTATTAACAGTGCCGGATCCAAGGGGGGGGGGGGGCTCTGGGGGCTCGAACCCCCGCCCCAGAACTAGATATACTATGGATTAGGGAAGTTAAAAAAATTTTTGTTGTAAATTTTCACATGAACTGAAATTTAAAAAGTAGCAGTGTATATGCAATTGACTCTTTGTTTAACGGCTATCTCTTTTTAAAGACGCTATTTCAAAGTCCCAGCCCCTCCGAATTTCTATTCAAAGAAGAGGTTGTTTCTGTTTAATGAGGATTTTTTTTATGATAAACTTTTTTTCCCCAACTTATCTGCAGCAGGAGTTTTAAGTTTGATTTTATTGACAGTCCAGGACTTTCTAGGGTCTTTTGGCTATGTGTTCATTTTAGAGAATTCATGGCTGTGCGTAGTAGGCTCATACCAGTACGAAAACGAGGTCAGCAGAGCACAATGACACCAAAGCGAAAGCATCTTACGCTACACGAACAGGGGAAAAAGTTTTAAGAGTGGGGGAAAAAGTGTTGGGGAATGTCAAAAGCGCCATTCGCAAGACAAATTCAACTACCTTAGTCTACTCTCAAACGTATTTTAGAAGCAAAGAGAAAATTCTTGTAGCAGGAAAATATTTAGTTCGCTATCCAAACCAAACGGCCGAAAAGACAATTAGCCGATTAGAAGAGTTTGATAAGGCATTTCTGCATTGAAATTGTTTCATGAAGCAAGAGCATCCAACATTCCAATTTCTGGGCCCCACCATGGCCGAGTGGATAAGACACTTAACATGATAGACGGCTGAAGTGTGAAGGTCGCCTTTGGGCCTACCGCGCGCCTGCCGATCTAACGGTCTGGAGTTTTGGTCGGTTTTCTCCAGATTTAACGTGAATACACGTCAGAACCTCTGAAAAACTCCTCCTACGAAGGCAACCGCCTCTGAATGCAGATGCCTCTCGTGTAAACTTGCCATAACATCACATAACACATAACTCCAATTTCTGGAGGCCCGACCAGTGGCTGAGAGCATAGCGCTCTCAACTGGGCTTAGGAACGTGACTGGTTCAATCTCATTTCGCGTCAGTCGACCTAGTCGTTCGGAGTCTTAAGCGGTTTTCTCCGAAACTTCTAGGTAAATACGAATTAAGGCCCCTTAGAAAGATACCCAAGGAAGGCACATGTCTCGTTGACACAACGTGTCAATGTAGTATATTTTATGAAAAATTATTAATACAAATGTTAATTACTTTTGTCTAAATTTAAACCAATAATCTATTCTAAATTTAATTAATTATAAGTTTTTAACAGTAACTGTTTTTAAAGCTTTCAAATTTCCTTTTAGCCATTTCATTTGGAAGGCAATAACGTATTTTAAATCATTTCGATTTCCTGACTTCAGTTATGCTAATCAAATATGCAGCTACTATCTATTTTATTTTTTTATCTTCTTCCTATCCACTTTTCGCGCTTATTCATATGTAAAAGCCAACCATACAATATTGCCCTGTTCCCAAACCGCAGTGTCACCAGTTACTTGTTTTTATTTTTTGCATCTCTGAGTGCAGATGCACGTATCGAATGTTTTAGAAAAGTCTTTCGAATTCGGCTTTTTGCTCTTCTGACATATGTAATAACTTAACGACAAAATTTGACCTCCTGATATACCACCCTGTGCATCTCTGAATGCGGTCGTTGCTAAAGCTAATGGTTTCTGTGAATTATCGGGCCTGGGAACGGAATTTAAAATGACCCAGACTTAATTATCGAAATCTTCGGAGAAGACTATTGTGGACCCAGACAGCACAGAAAACTTGCATCAAACTTGCAGCAAGCTTGATTTATCAAGTCAATAAACTTGAATTAAGCTTGAAAATTTCAAGCGTGTAAGCTTAATGCAAGCTTGAATCAAGTGTTCTAGTTTACACTTGCCCAGCTTGCATTAAGCTTGACATAGCAAGCTTAATCTCAAGCTTAAAAAATTTTCCTAAATACACGGGGTGCCCGTCGGCGAACTCGCCCCACATATTTTATTTTTCTACTCATTTTCCCCTCTACGCTGAAATTTCAAGTTATTTTAATCTGTTACCATCAAGAGTCCGCGGCTGGGATCGAACTCGGTAGGGAAGCCAGCGTCCTAACCACTCGGCCAACCTGAGTTGCGCTGATATGACTAAAGTTTGAAGTGACTGTTATGGTTATCACGCCATTTTCCGGCGAGATCGATCAGTGGCCGATGTGTTGATCTGTTTCTTTTATTTTCATGGGATGCATCAAAATTAAAATAATGTTATGTGTGATTTAGAGACTCTACTAAT